>JAQFVV010000041.1:7829043-8429043 GCA_028023455.1 Epiperipatus broadwayi | reverse complement strand
TATTATTTTTTGTTAGAAATGTTGCATTATATAGCAATAAATATTTGGATGTTTAGAAAAAAGTGAAAAAGTATTGAAATTATGAATGGGAAAATAAAAAAGATAAATTAAAATATAAGATAACAGATATTGAAAAAATGACATCATTTATTTGCATTATTTATTCAAAGATTAAGGATGAAAGAAAAATAACTAAAAATTCTAAGTGACATCAAAAAAAAAAAAAAAGAAAAAAAGACGGACTTGTAAATACCAGAGCAAATAATAGAAGAATTTGTATAGATGGATTAATTGGAGTTTTGAAGTTGAATTTTGGGAGATAGCTGATGATGCTAAAATTAACATTTTATTTTAAATTTCTTAAATCATTTGAAAATAATTAACTTCTATTAATGATAAATATTACTGGATTTGTGCTCTATGTGAAAAGCATTTTTGTTGTCATGCTTTTAACCATTTTGCTATACATTATATTCTACATAATTTAGTGCAGGTAGGGTGGTGAATTTTGGAGATTAAAGTCTCTGTAAATCATGGATCAAATCTTTTGTCTCTGGTATATGAATTTTATATGAAATCTCAAGAAATAAACCATCTATATAGTTTTTATATACTATTGCATGATGAAATGAAAATTTAAACTACAATTCTAAGATATTGAATTAATACTAAAACAAACAGTAAGTAATAATAGTGTTTTAATATTCACTCACTTGAAATTTTTTTTCTTAAATTTCATTTACCATTTCATATAATTTGACACTATTCTATTATTTCTGATAGATATTTTTCTTTTGCAATATTTACTGTAATAAGTCTATGAATTTTGTTATTTTTATAAAAAGAAATTTAGAAGAATAATACTAACCAGGGCTATGCTAAAAATGGTGTGGCAAGTAAATTGCAATTGAATGTTGAGTTTTTGGAAATGATAGATAATTATGGATAACTCCTTTATTGTACATAATCCAAATATATAGATTATATTTATTTTAGAATTTTAAAATATGCCTTAAAGATTGATTTTACTTTTTATTGCCATTTTATCTAACATCTGATGAGAAAAAAATAATTTTTGTCATGTACAATAATTTATATAATTGTATTGTAATGTGAGTGAGAGATATGTGTTGTAAAACTCACATATATAGCATTAAATGTTTCATAATTTTACAAAAATATATGATAAGTAGATTTTAAAATGCAATTTTGTAAATAAGAAGATTGCATATATTTTGCTTTTAAAATGTAATAAAACTATTTGTTAAAAATGCAGGTGGGGAGAAATCTAAAATAGAATTAGAAAAAGATTTTTTTCTTTAAAAAGAATAAATATGTAAATATGTAAAGTTAAAATCAGAATAAAATTTTGTTTGTAAAAGAAAACTTTCACAAATGTAATTAGTTTACAAGATTTCTGATTGATAATGATATTGAAATTGTCTTAATTAAAAAACTATACAAACTATCACTGAGATAATAGAGTAATCTAAGCAAAAGATTAGATTAAAGCAAATGTAAAAAAATAATTAATTAAGACAGATTTCAAACCTGTGATAGAAAAAAATGTGACTTACAGTAAGTGAAAGAATACTGTTTATTACATAATAAAATGCATGTGTTAAATTAGGTTTACATAAAATTTTTAGACAGAATCTTGAGAAAAATATTTGGAAGCATATGATAGTATGGTAGCATGAGGTTGGAATTAGTGTTAGATTCATATATGATTGTATATAAATTGGACATATTTGGTGGGAAGGATTATATTTTCATGGCTGTCATATTGTTCATGTGTTATATAAGTTGCATGTGAAAAACATGAATTTTTAGATACCAATTTGATACTTGATATTACATATGCTATGAGGGTTTACAATTTTGCTTATGAAAAAAAAGGTAATTTAGAATAGTTGGAAGAATAATAATTGTAGCATGATATTTCAAATTAGGTTTACATAATTTTTTCAAAAGCATTATGAGGTAAATACATGAAAGCATATTTGATATTTGTTAAACCATTTGAGAGGATAGGAGGAATAGTGTTCCATTGGTATGTAAATTGTGCTTATTAGTTGGGAGCATTATAGGTAACAAGGCTAAGTCTTATTGTTCATGTGGTGGAAATTTAAAGTATATTTGAATTAAGTTGGTGGAATGATCTTGTAAATTTCCTTGGATCAGTAGACTGATGAAATTGATGGATTGATATTCTCATGTGGTACAGTATTTATTACGAAGTTTACCATAGTGTGACATTGGAGCTATGGGTTTATGCATGGTTGGCACTTGAGCTGATAAAAGTTCTGGAAGTAGAATGGGAATGATATATAAAACAATCGGAGTCTGTCATTGATACAATGATGAATTTGGGAGAAATGTTTGAAATGATGCAAAATATCCCATGAGATGGTAATAATAAATTTTGATAAATTGTTGTCAGCATGTCAGGCAATCACATCAAGAAAAGGGTGTTAAAATTTTGTGAGTTTAATTCCAGGTTTAAATGTTGTTTGATTGTCCTAAAACTTAACATTGGCTTATTAATTAATAGATTTGAAATATTTTTGCTATTGCTGACATAAAAATTATTCTTGAAGATGCTGGCATAGGTTTTTTTATAAGCTAAAGCTGGAAACATGGTAGAATAAGTTCTGACTCCAATCACTTGGTCATGTGATTGTATGCCAGCCATTGTGATTGGTTTTATCGATTTAAAAATGCCATTTTTTAAAGAAAAATTTTTGTAAATTCAAAATTATCTGATGTATGACATACTTAATTGTTAATAATTGGTTCAATATATGTTAAACTTAACTGAAATATTGCAGATTTTAAGTGGTTGTTTGTTGGAGGTTTAATGGGCAAAAAGTACTTAAGTTTACTGCCACTAATGAAATATATTTCTTGCAAATTATCCATTACATACATGGAATTTTTTTATAGCTACAGTGTTATCTGATTAGGTCAAGTTCAGTCTTTGTGATGATTTGAAATTTATCTTCAAAAAAATAATATTGTGCAAATTCTTAGGATTGGAAATAGGAACTCTTGGATTGTACATGATACTAGACTACTATTTACTGCAGTAATAGTGGTGGCAGCAGTGGTGATGGTGGTGGTGGTGGCAGTGGCAGCAGCAGCGGTAGTAGTAGTATGTTTTAATGGTAAACTTTATTAAAAAGGGTTACATGTGTTAAATTTGAAAACATGAGGTCTTAAATACAAGTTGATATATGATATTATATATGCAATAAGAATTAAAAATTCTACCTGTGATAGGAATTAAAAATATGACACAGTAACTGACAAAAAATATTTGTTACATAACAAAATACATATGTCAAATTAGGTTTATATAGAATTTTTAAATGGGATCTTGAGAAAAATACATGGAAGCACATGATGATATGAGTGAAAACATATAGAGAGAAATGGGGTTGGAGTTGGTGTTTGATTGATATATGATTGTATATAAATTAGACATATTTGGTGGGCAGATTATAGTTTTTATAGTTGTCTTATTGTCCATGGGTTGCATAAGTTGCATTAAAAAACGTGTTTTTAGATACATTTGATACATAAAATAACATATGCAATAAGGATTTACAATTTTGGTTTTGCTAAAAAAATGATTTACAATAATTGAAAGAATAATAATTGTTGCATAACAAGATACATATTTCAAATTAGGTTTACATAAATTTTTTAAAAGCATTATGAGATAAATAAATGAAAGCACATTTTGATATTTGTTAATACATTTGAGGAGGATGGATGAGGTTAGTGTTCCATTTGCTGTAAGAAAACTGTGCTTATGACTTAGTAGTACTATAGGTGTCAAGGTGAAGTCATATAATTCATGTGTTTAGCATTTAAAGTTCATTTGAGTTAAGTTTTGAAATGATTTTGTAAACTTCTTTGGATCAGTGAGTTGATGAGATTGATGTAATGTTACTCTCAGTAGTGCAGTATTTATTTCGAAGTTCACCATGGTATGATGTTGGAGCTATGAGTTTATGCATGATAGGCATTTGAGCTGGCTGAAGTTCCAGAGAGTGTAAGTGATGAAAAAAGCAGTTTGAATCTGTGGCTGTTATAATGATGGACTTGGAGGGAAAATGTCCTAAATGTTGTAAAATATGCCCTGTGGCATAGTAATAATAAATTTTGATAAATTATTTTTAGCATATCATTCATCCACACCATGGGAGGTGGTAGTTGCAATCTTGTCTTTCAAAGTCTACTTTTTAAATGTTATTTGATTGTCCTGAAACTTTACATTGGTTTATGTCTTAATGTACTTGAAATATCTTTGCCATTTCTGACATGGAAATTGTACTTGAAAATGCTGGCACATTTTTTTATGTTCTAAAGCTGGAAACATCATAGAATAGATTCTGGCACCAATCACTTGGTCATGTGATTGTAAATGATTTAAAAATTGTCATTTTTTAAAGAAAAGCTTTAGTAATTCAAAATTATTTTAGAAAAGATGTGTGAAATAGTTAATTGTTAATAATTTGTTCAATGTATGTTAAATTTACCTGAAATATTGTACATTTTAAATGGTTTTTATGATGGGCTTAAATCCGGAAATTTTTCTTTATTGCCAAGAAATACTAAGGTTTATTGTCACTAATAAAATATATTTTCGTGCAAATAATTCATTATACACATGGATTTTTTTTATAACTAGAGGTTATCTAATTAGGTCAAGTTCAGTCTTTGTGATGACTTGAAATTTACCATTAAAAAACTAATACTATGCAAATTCTTAGGATTTAAAACAAAAGCTCTTGGAATGAGCATGGTTCTAGACTAAGATTTACTGCAGTACTATTATTATTATTATTGGTAGTAGTAGTAGCAGTAGTAGTAGTAATTAGTAGTAGTGGTGGTAGTAGTAGTAGTGGTGGTGGTGGTGGTAGTAGCAGTAGCAGTAACAGCAGCAGTAGTAGTAATAGTAGTAGTAGTACAACTATTATTATTATTTTTGTTTTTCAACAATATATTTTATTGACCCAAAGATGTGTTGCATACATTTTATAAATGTTTTACAAAAGTTTTGCCAGAGTTACAAAGGCATTTCAAGTATAATGATTGTTTGTTATCACATAAATTTAATTAACATTGCTGATTTGTTATTAATGATACTTTTTTGTATAACTTAATATTGGATGTATAAAAAAAGAAATGTTCTTAACCTTTGTATTAAAGTTCATTTGCCTTGAGCTTGACTGGTCTGATTAAGTAGCCTTCTGTGGTATTGAACTATTGTAATGAGTTTCTGGAACATAGTGTTTTATGTAGTTAGTTGTATAATGAAGCAGATAAAATATCCAAGGTTGTTAGTAGTGCTACTGTGGTTATGACAGCTTATAGGTTGGACTCCTCTCTAATGGGTGACCAGGTATCCAATAAATTTTTAGGCGGATCACTATTATTACATTGTGCTTTTAACTGGCTTAATTTATTGATTTAATGTAGTTGTATACTCCCTAGTGTTGTTTCCTAACAAGAAAGTACAATAGGTGCAACAAATAAGCAAAATAAATATTGCTGTACATACAAAATGAATATGTAATTTTTGGAAGGACTTAGTTATGTGATGGATGAAAGTATTAGGCTGCCTCTACACATTTAACATCATTTGCCATGTGTACTTGAGTGCTCATTGAGAAGGTGTTGTTGAGTTGCCTCAGCTTCATGACAAAGCCCAACAGAATGGGTCAATATTTTTTTGTCCAGATAATAATACTGCAGAAAAAGATTAAAACAGGTAAAACTCTCCATACAGTAGTCCTACTCAGTGCAAGCCAGAGTAATCAATGGATGCCAGAAGGCTTGTGCATAAAATCCCTATCTAGTGCCTACTCATTCAATATCCCCAGACTAGTTTCTGGCTTGTGGCCTTCATCAGTGAGAAGTCTTGGATGTGAGAGCACTGCACATAGTAGTGGCACTACTCTAAGGAGAGTTTTACCTGTTTTAATAAGTTATGAGCAAGCATAAGAAATGGTGATCATGTGATGTTTAGTGGGGGAAAATGTTGAAAGCATACGCAGGTTGTGACTACTTTTATTTTAGTGCCCATTTTTTTAAATTTGTGATGGTTATTTATTTCAAGCATGTGGAGAATGTAATCGTTTCTTAGATCTGGATAAAACAGATTATGTTTGCCAATAATTGTATTTGGAATTGTGGAAGAGGTTGATCTAGTTGGTGGGATCTAGGATTAAACAAATAAGATCTGAAAAATATGGCAATGAAGAAAAACATTTATTTGTAGAGGTTACTTTCAGCAGGTCTGGAGGTTTTAGAACTAGCTGGTAATAGCTAAAATTAAGTTAATGGTTTTTTGTGAATAAAACATATAAATGCTGTGCAAGCCAAGATTGTTGTACAAGAGTTAGAGTTGAGACATTTTATGAATATTGATGGTATTGTGGCCCCAAAGCCATTTATTGCACATGGAGTTTATGGCAGGAATGAACATTTTTAAAAATTTGATAATTGGGGCATAGTATTTGATTTTTGTCACAGCAAAAGTGTGTCTTGGAATAAATGGATAGATATGCCATAGAAAGTGAACTGATAATTTGCAATATAGTACCTTAACAACTTGGTTTATATTGTGTCTCATGTCATGGGTGTCTTTGTAAAATGAAAGGCCTAAGAATAGAATAAGTTTTCCTATGAAAACATGGGAACATAATTTTTTGTGAATAGAGGCCATGCAGCAGTTTTTTGGAAATTAAGGTGCGATTTGAAGGTGCTCTGTAATTATTAAGAATGATTTTCAATATGGGAGTTGTTTCTGAGAAGGCAGGAAGATATTGGCTATGCTGGAAATGTATTTCTGAGTGTGTGGAATTTGGATTCCATTACTTTTCTTCTGTATCTTTTGTAAAAGCAGATTTATGTAGATTATAAAAAGTAATGAGCTTAGAGACAACCCTTATGAGAATGACTGCAGAATGGAGAATTTCTATCATTAAGAGTCATGTGTAATTCATGATTTAAAAGATTAGTGATTCCGGTATAACAGAGTAGGCAAAATGATGGTATTAGTGAACCTTTGAATAATTAGATTAATTGAGGTGGAATCAAAAGCTGCTTGTTTGTGAAGCTGGACTACAATGAGGCTGTTTTTTATTTTTATAAACTGGGCTTAGAATTGTCATAAATATGATTGGTGCTTGATTGATGGAGGAGCCTTTTTTTGAAAACTGTAGATGTGATAATAATGGAAGAATATGTGGCTCCATTGATCCTTAATTACTTTTACAAGTTTATTTTTTGGCTAGTGGACATGGAAATAGGCCAGAGGTTGGTGGTTATTGTTGTTGTTTATTATTATTATTATTATTATTATTATTATTATTATTATTATTATTATTATTATTATTATTATTATTATTATTATTATTATTATTATTATTATTATTATTATTATTATTATTATTGTTGTTGTTGTTGTTGTTTTTCATAAGGAAATTTTATTAATGACTAAGAGGTTACACTACTATGAGTTGCTCCACATATATATGTTTTCAACCAAAGTGAAAGGAGAAAATAAGTACTCATACATACAGAAAACGGGGAGGTCAATTGTTCAGTGTTATATTTGTTTTGAGATACTTTTCAGAATTTTACATGGTGGAGCTGGAGTGGAGGCTTTAATATTCATTTACTAATTTCCATTTGAATATGTTTATATAATTACCTTTGATTAACTTTTGAGGAGGGTGCAGAGACATATGTATATATTATATAGTTTTTTAGTTCTTGAGTGACATTTAGTCTTCATTTTATTTGATAAATATTTGTGATAGTTCTTGTAATCCCAGCTTTTAAATGCCTTATGTTATCACTGTTAAATGACTTTCGGTAATATATTTATTGTGTTGCTGATTTCAGTATGCTCTTTAGTGTTTAAGTCTTCAGAGTATTGTTGTGATACTTGTGATCAATAGTATGAAATGAAATGATTATTTTGTCTATAATTCAGTTGCTGGCTAATAGCACATCTTTTTGGAAAGACTCATGTTAATGACATTGATTAGTGGGAGTATGGTGGCCAGTTAGCTTTGTTACAATTTGATTAGATTGCTGCAAAGATGTCAGAATGGAGAATTTTATTAATTCTGGCTCTTAATTTCATTAGTTTATTATTAAATAATGGTGCATGATGCCTTGTACCATTTCTTAAGGTGACAGTGCAATGAGAGCACTAATATCCATAGAGCACAAAAATGAATGCACAGATTGATGGGTCAGAGCCTTTATGATATGTGGCAGTAATTGTTTGGGGCTAATGGGGATGTCCATAAGCTCTGGTCATGTTATAATGAATTTTGTCCAGAGCTGAACAGTGATAGAATAGATATTGCTGCATTTGATCTGCCCTATGGCATAGGGAGAAAAGGGTCAACATTAACATACAACCACTGATAGTCTCAAAAAATATGAATAGGGCATGAACATTTAGTCTTAGTAAAAAGACAAAGTACCTTGGCTCTAGAGACCATTTTGGAACTCACAGAATAATTGTTCATTGCTGATTCCAAGCAATGTAAGATTGAAATTATAGTTCAAATTTGGATGGATCGAAGAATAGATTTATCAGTGTGAATACTTTACATAGTTTGAAGAGATATCTGTGATAAAGTAGCTTTTTTATAGCTGATGATATCTGTTAGTGTAATTTGAATAAGGCATTGTAGCATTGGAAAGTTTTTATGTGTGATTATTATTAGCTTTGTGGTTTTCTGCAGATGAAAGTTATGAATGATAAGAAGGCCAACTCCATTGTGGGTGGGTAAGCTGTTTTGCAGATATGGACACTGTCTTTTTCTACCATAAAAGCTTGTTGCAGAGTGATGTTTTTTGTAAAATCTCTAGGAAAAAGTAATTGTGGGAGAGTAATAGGTGATTTTGTTGATGATTGGCTGGTTATATACTTTTGAGAGTTACATAATTATTTGCTCTGTTTCTTCTGTTAATTTTTTCTAGCTTTTACATCTCATTGAATTTGCATTCATATAAAAGAAAAAACTTAGAAAAATAAATGGCTTTCTCCCATGTATTTCTGTACATGGATTGATATTATAAAGATACCAAACAATAGGCTTGTTTAGATTGGTCATGAGTTTATGTGTAGCTGCAAATTCTTGTAGTATTCTGTGTAAGGCTAGTAGGTATTTTTTGGATGGGAGGAAAATAGTTATGTCATCCATATAAGTGATACATGTTGCCTGCTAAGATGTGATTGGTATTTGGATCCTAATAAATGTTTGCTGGATCTTCACTAGTAGAGAGTTGATATAGAAAGTAAAGAGTAATAAATATAGGAAAAAGCTGAAAGAAGAATAAGGAATTATTGCTGCTGCATGTGAAATGGATTTCATGATTCAGCAATAAGCTAGTCTGCATACAATGAAGAATATGAGAGATTGTGGTATGTAAAGAAGAATATCAGTTGTGGTATATATAGAAGAAATATGAAAAATTGTGGTATTTAAGGAAGAATATGAAGAATTGTGGTAGCAGCTAATGTTGTTTGATACCTTGATTGTCATGAAATCAAAAGCCACTTTGATATATATCTGAATGGCAATGAGAGCATTTTTTCTCTTGCACTCAACTCAAAATTATCTTAAAAATAAGGGCTGCTTGTCCTATTGATGATTGCTTTCTTGTGAAGTGGTATGCTGAGATCAGAGGCAGTAGTTTGTGGCTCAATCTTCTTTTTAATAATTTTCTTAATAAGCTTGATGCCTAGTGGGCCTATGAAGAAAGACCAAAGGTTAATAAGCATGTTTGTTGAAGCTGGTTTCTTGTTGAAAGATACTAGTGCATTTGGATACAAGTTCTGTGTTGTAGATGTTTTGAGAGATAATTCACAAGGTCACATAGCACTTGATTAGTTGAGTGGCTGAAATTCTTGAACAAAAATGTTGATATATCATGAGTACCTGGGTGACATGCATTGGGTAGTGTAGCTTTGCTTGCAAATTCAGTAGTGATAAATGGTGTGTTTGTCTAAGGTGATACAAAAATCTCATGAGGTGGGATCAAGAAACCATCTATACCTGTGCATGATTGAGCTGCAGAATTATGATGGGCCAGATCCCAAACTCAGAAGAGGAAGAGAACATCATACTACAGTCAGACTTAGGGTCTTCAGTAGGATGCAGGAAATGACATGATGAAGTATCTAGCTAAAGATTGTATTGGATTCAATGAGCAAGCCTAGTTTACCTATCATATTAAGACACAATTTAGGTTGGGTTGCAGAAAGGAGTTTGCTATTAACTGAAAAAAGACCCTTTGATTCCTCTTGGAGACCTTAAAGAAATTTAGCAGCACAAATTGCTAATGTCAACTCCATATGTTCTTGTCACTGCAGCTGTTATTACAATGAGATTATTCATATAGTATATGAACATGGATGGGCTGCTCACCAACATGCATTAGTGAGTGGTGAGTTTATTGGCTTTTTATCTCTAAGTTTAAGATCAAGAAACACCATGGTAGTTGCCTGATAAGGCAGAGAAAATGTATGTGTAAATGATAAATACTTTTCCAATAAACATATACAATCATGACAGAAAAAAATAAATCATGTCCCTTATTCCCAGGAGGCTGTAAAGTGACCAACCAAGGCAGCAGTGGTGGTTAAAGGTGGAGGGTGCTAAGAATCCCCTGATTGTGGACCTAGGCTTGATATTTGATGACATTTTATTTAGGTACTTATAACTGCAGTCAAGTGAAAAAAGATTTCAAGAATTAGAAGAACTGTCTTATATTAAATGGGACATTATTAGACTTTGTGAAGTTAGAAGAAAAGGTGAAGAGACAATTAATTTTAAAAAGTGGACATGTACTCTACTATAAAGGAACAAATATTGAAAATATAAGTGCAGTAAGATTTATTATAAATAAAAAGTGGAAGAACAATATTGTGGAGATTGATGGTGTGTTGGAGAAAGTGGCAAGATTAGTTATACAACTTAATAGCAGATACCAAATGCAGATGATTCAGGTCTATGCCCCAACAAGTTCTCATAGCTGATAAAGTAGTACAAGATTTTTATATTGAAACAGTAAGATTTGTATTTGAATCTTAAGTTTCACCTTTTTCTGTCATCTCTCACTGACCGGTCTATCCCGCCCAAATTTAAACTTTTTGGTATCGAGTTGTGTGTGTGTAGCAATATTAAAAATGTATAAATATATGTAGAATTCAGCATAAACACACACACATTTCGATATCAAATTAAAGGCAATAAATGGGGATAAAATAATATACTTTAGATTTCTTTTAGTTATATAATTTTGTATAATTTTAATCATTTATTTTGGATTATAAATTTCGTATTTATTGCTTTGTTTAAATTTCGTTCAATAATAATTCTAAAAAAATCTGATGTAATATTTAATTAAAAGTTAAAATAATCTTATGTTCCCTTTTTGTCTTTGAAATTTAAAAGCATCAGTCAGTGATAGATAATAGATTAATTAAAGAAAAATTCCTCAAAATGTAATTAGTAAATGTAAAATGTAAACAATACAACGGCAGCTTTCTTTAATTAAAACCAACAAAATGCATTGATTATCCTCAGGGCAGATTAAGTAGAACCTAAAAATACCTTAACAAAAATGTGAAAGATCAAGATAAAAAAAGAGGCCATCTTAGACTTGCTGGAGACATTCACTTCAACTTTAGCTTTGCTCTCGATCACTGAGAGTCTCCAAAATATAAAAATAAATTGTTCCTGCCAAGGTATGACCGAGTAAAGCACCTAGATTATTCTCCATCGGGAGATGGACTATCGGATGCTGAACTTTCCATTGCCCGTCATAAATTCACCATGAAGATCTGCTGCCTGAAATAAATGAGAAAGCTGCTGCTGCTGTGAAAGTAAATGAAATATCTAAATACAAGAAAGAATTGCCACTCGTGAACTTTTTGCTGCTAAACTAATGGAATCAGAAAACTTCTTATAAAACAGGTACCTGTCTGTGTTCAACCTCTAGAGTACTCTAATAATATGCTATAGCACTTCTTCATATTACTTATCTAAATTATAAAATGTAAAAACTATCATTTGTATAACTAAAATTGAATAATTAATTTAATGTGTAAATTTCTCTAATAATCTAGCTTACCTCACTCTATCATTCTTGGGTGCATATTTCTCAAATCTACCTTTTATCTATAGTTATTATTTAATTATTGCATGCTCATAATTGTCTCAATTTTCAAAGTTTAAATCTATGATCACTTGGAACAGTGAATGTGTGTCAAATTTTCATTAATATTTGCTTTCATAACTAACTTAACTTTCATATAAATCGACACACATTCAATGCATCATTTATTGTAATGCAGGGGTCTACTACTTCACAAATGGCTGATGTATTAGTTATAATAATTCCCAATTTATATATGTTTTGTATTTATTAAATCATCATGAATAATTCCAGAAAATTACATTTCTTTGAGAGTCACCAATGTTCTTTAGTAAATGTTGATAATGTAGGGCTGAGTTAGAAATCTATTTAAATCTTATCATAATCATTTATACTTATACATGTGTTATGTTTTAAAGATGCGATGATCTATTCCACCGTAAATATTCCGGATTCTTCAGGGTTGAAATTAACCCCAGTCGTCCTACACAAGTGGACATAATAAATGCTCCCGTAGGATTTGACCCGTCATGCAGCCAGCCGGAAAATTGTGACACGGATCGCTTGTTCCTGGTTATGCTTATGTGACACCTTACTTCGTCGGGCTGAGGCAGAGACCAGCCTGACAGTCTTATAAACTCATTCGCGGCATTGCAGTTTCAATATACTGCCATTCCATATCGCCTTTCTAAAGCGTACCATGTGTTCCTTTACTTAATTTTATTATTCTATATATCACTCCGCCTCTGCATTATCTTCATAATTCACTCTCAAATAAATGTTTGCCCTTAGTCATAAAATAAATATTTTAATTAAATAAATATATGTCCGCCGCTACTCTTAAATCTTACTTTAGACTCTTGCATTGCAAAGGTATAAATTCCCCAAGGCATGCATTAGAAATACTTAATCAAGAATTTTAGGTAGCTAGATTACGCCTTCAAATAAATGAATTCCTTTAGTAAACATTACAGTATCGGAAATACCGTTACTGAGGTCCTCAAGATAAAATAAGGTCAAAACAAATAAATGTATTCCTTTTGTAAACATTACAGTATCGGAAATACCGCTACTGAAGTCCTCAATAAAATAATGTCTAAATAAATAAATGTATTCTTTAAAATATAATAGTATTGCAAATCCCGCTAATGGAGCTTTGAATCCATAAAATATTATTAGTAAATGATTTTCTTATTAAAATGTGTGAATAAATAATTTTAAACTATACGTCTGCAGTTACGTTTCATTTATTCGATACCCATTCTATATAATATTTCCTCAATTATGTAAATATGAATGTTTAATTAATATTAGTTTGATTATTGGCTAACTCAAGAATAAAATCATGAATCTCTTGCATATCCCTGACCACCATGCCTAAGGAAATATTTACTAATGTCACATCAGATGCGTTGTTTCGTGGATTGTATTGTGGAACTGATAAACTATGTTCGAACTCAGTAACACGGGTGGCTTCGCTACCTCGATGGTGCTGCTGTTCTGTGTGGTGGTCAAATTTTGCACTATGTTTACGAGTCACACGTTTTCTGACTGTTACAATATTGATGTACAAAAAGCTTTTGATCAGAGTAAACAACAATTTAAAATTGTTATAGAAGAATTTAATGCTAGAATTGGTAAACAAATAAAAGATGAAAGTGATATAGGTAATTTTGGTTATAGTAATAGAAATGAGAGAACTCATAGACTTGTGAAGTTTGAAGAAAAAAACTTTATATTATGAATTCTTTTTTTCTTTTTTTTTTGAGAAAAATGTTAAAAGAAAATGGACATGGAAGCATCCAAATGAGGGTACAGCAGAATTGGATTATATTTTAACTAACAGAAATTACCTATTTCAAGATTGTAATGTTTGTAAAAAATTTAACATAGGAAGTGATCATTGATTAGTAAGATGTAAGCTAAAGCAAAACTAGAGAAATAAAAATTATTAAGAAAAACAATATTTACAGTTGATATTCCTAATCTTCAGAAACACTCTAATGAATTTAAATTAGAACTTATAAATCAGTTTCGAGTATTGGTAGATTTTGAACATGATTCAGATTTAAATGAAATTAATAACAAAATAACAGATACACTTTTAAAAACTGCAACAAAAATAGCTGGTAGAAAAAAGCAGCAATTGACCAATAAAATTTCTACTGAGACTAGAGAATTGATGAATAAAAGCAGGAATATGAAGATATACAAAAAAGATGCATTAAAAAGAATTGAATACCTCAAATTCTGTAAAATGGTGTGGAAAAGATTTGAAAATGATATAAGAAAGGATAATTGTGAACTAGCAAGGAAAACTATAGAAGAAAATAAAAATCTCAAGAGTGTAAAACAACATTTTGGTATTGATAGGAAATTTATATCTGCATTAAAGAAAAAAAGGAACTATTACTAAAAAGAGAGATGACATGAAATTGGTATAAGACATTTATGAAGAATTATATAATAATAAAGAATAAGTACCTTTTATATCTATTATATCTTCTGAATTTCCCAGAAATTTTAAATGAAGAAGTGAGACATGCAAGTAAATTTACAAAGAAATGAAAGGATCCAGATAATGATGGAATTATAATTGATATATTAAAAAAAGCAGGTGAAGAAATAGAATTTTTTAGCAAAGTTATATACCAAATGTATAAATGATAAATTTGTACCAGATGATTGGAAGAATGAAGTATTAATATTATTATTTAAAAAGGGGGATAAAGAAGATGTTAGAAATTGTAGGCCTATCAGCCTTTTATCAGTTTTATACAAAATATTACCAAGATAATTACAACTCATCTACAGAGAACATTGGATTTCCACCAACCAAGAGAACAAGCTGGATTTAAAAATGGTTTTAATACAGTAGATCATATCCAGGTATTAAAAAAAGTTATAGAAAGATCAAATGAATATGAGTTGCCATTATGCTTTGGATTTGTAGATTATGAAAAGGCATTTGATTCTATAAACATTTCTTCAGTGATTAAAGCATTGGATTGTCAAGGTATCGATCCAGAATGTTGCTATATTTTGAAGAATAATTTGAAGACTATTAACAGCAACAATTAGATTACATAATGATACTAGGAAAGTCAACATTTTGAGAAGGGTGTAAAACAGAGTGACTCCATATCTCAAAAACTTTTTAAAATAGTGCTAAATGGTGATGCTTCACTCTTGGTTGGTGATTCTTCATTATCAATCAGTGGTGAATGCTTCAACCTTAGGTGGTTTCTGTTCCTGTGGTATTGCTGAATATCACCAACCACTGTTTGCAAATCTTTAATTTGATCACACCTGCTGGAACTCATTTGGTTGTTCAACTACACATATTTTAGTACTTTTGTTTTTATGGATTGTCCTAGTGTTCAAATCCAGGTTATTATCAACCAAATTTGGGTAGATCCCTTATTATTTATTTGTGAGCTGGTTTTGTCACTGCAAATCCCAAGTGATTAAATCAGTCATAGTCTAATAAATTGTTATGCTTATTAGAAGATATAACAGGAGGCAAATAAAATATTTTACTAGGCATAGTAATTTTAACTTTTGTTTGATCCAAGAGTAATATTTAATTGCCTCAATAGCCAGTAATCACCTTTTTGCTAGGATGCAGATGTTGATTACTTTTTCTAATAATGACATAATGGGTACAGCAAAATTTAGTGTCCAGTTCTATTGCTATTGGCATATTATTAATAATAATTCTTATTGTGAAAATCAAATCAATACCTCTCACATTATTGTCTTTATGGCTCTTGGAATAGATTCTTACATTCTTGGCTTGTTGAAATGCATTTTCCATTCTTTTGTTTTTCTTTTTAAAATAAGTAGTTTCTGTGTGGCTGACACACTAATAATATCTATATACTGTATCCCAATGTAAACATTCTATGTGTGTGTGTGTGTGTTGCTTTGTCACATCTACAACGACGTTTTTCGTTGCCAATTTATTTAGGTAGTTTTCTTTATTGTTAGTTGAGTATTTGTTTGACTCAGTTTTCTGATTGCCAAATTTAATACTGTAGTCTATTTTTTTCAATTGAATTGACTGACTCATTGACAACTTAGAGTCACCTGAGAGACAGCTGAATCAAACATAATGTCAAGGGACATCAACAGCATGACAAATTGTAGTCTTTCATTTCACAATGAAATAATATTTCAAAGCTTCATTGAGGAAGTCTTTAATGCAGAAATGTAATAGTAAAATTTCTCATTTTCTCACTCTTCCCTTATTTACAGAGATTGAAATGTTTTCTCTGCATTATATTATTAAGAGTTTTGGTCAGAAAAAGTTTGACAATAGAAATAATGGTTTATCAAAATCAAGCTCCATCAGAAGTATTGGGGCTGCATGTGATTATAATATCTTATAGATCTGAGATCCACATATAGAAACCAATGTGGTTAATTTTAATTCAACTTTAAAATTTGAATAGCTTGCATATAGAAAAGCACTCAATCCATGTAAGATGGTCAATTTTTAGAATAGGCTGGTTCTAAGTCTTCTAATGATCACACATATCCATTTTGACTTTACCTTTCTCTCTTTCTGTTATGAGAAAAAAAAAATTTTTTGATAGTTAACAATAACCACTTGCATTTGATTTTTTTTAACTTTCTATTGATGTGCTAATAATGTTAACTGTCAAATTTTAATAAACAGATTTAAACAATCTACAGGGGGAAAATTCTGCCTTTATAGTTAACAAATAATCACTCATGTTTAATTTTTTATTGATGTGTTACTAATATTAGCTGTTAATTTTTTAATAAAAAGATCATAAATGGAGATAATACTGTCATGACTATAACAACTAGTGAGTTTTATGCTTGATTATAATAAATGCAAACTTATAAAAATACGATTAAATGTTTATTAATTTAAACAAATATGCAAATATGCATTTATAATATATCATCACTGTCAGACTTTTAAACTGATAGTTATACAACTCTTAATACCAGGTACCCTTCTAAGATTACCTATCACTTCCGACCACGCTGAAACAGCTTGTCTCATGTTTGAATTATCATGAATTTGCCTCACTGCTTTAACAATATAGTAGACAATATACATACTACCATTCATATCTGAAAGTAAACTGTGGTTGTCTCTCTTTACCTCCAATTGGAATGACTATTTATAATCAGATCCATTTCGATAATGAAAACAATAGGATTCACTGACATCACCCATTGGCCTATATCCACCATTGAATATGTGTTATCTATTCATATATCCATTGGTCAATATCATGATGAAATCTGAACTAATCCATTAGTTGAAGGTAAGGTGAGATATAACATTTGGTCATTTTAAAATGTATTAATACATATAAATCAAAACATTTCTTGTCATTGTGTTGCTTTGTTCATGCAAATATGTATATGAAAATTATTTTCTATTTATTTAAAAATATTAAAATCCAATTAGATAGTTTGTGTGTTAAATTAGGACTATGACATTTATAAATATATGTAATCTACTAATGACTTTGTATTTAGTAATTTGGTTTAAATATTATTCTATTTATCCAAAAAAATTGTTAGATGTTTAATTAAATATAAACTGTTCGTTTATAATCTATATATCTACTTTAGTTCATACATCTTGTTAATAAATGTTGACCATATACCTTACTTGATTTAAATATTATTTTATTTATCCAATAAAATTGTTAAATATTTAATGAAATATAAACTGCCCATTTATAATCTATATGTCTACTTTAGTTCATACACCTTGTTAATAAATGTTGACCATATGCTTATGCATCCAGGAATTATAACAGACTGTGTAGATTCTTTATCTTTGAGAATTATATAGATTATGTCCACTTATAATAATAATCATTATCATGAAAATTCTTTAGCATTATTAAGAATCACTTTAATGTCCACAAACATAATAGAATTGATTAGCAAAAAAAGTTTTGAAAGTTATGAATAAATCATGGTGGAATACTTGAATATTTATTAATGAGTACATATTTACCAGGGAGTGTTGTTTATATTACAACTGATTGTAATGTTTATTTATTACAAATTTACACCTATATAATTAATTGTATTCAGCCCATTTATTTTATTTAGTTAAAATGACACACACACGCATATATATATACACTTTCTAAACCAGAATTCTGTCATCTTTAACTGCTATTATTTGGTTATCTTCCATTTTTTTACAATGGTCAACCCAACTATACAGCATGATTGAGTCTTTGTAGCTAGCATCACAAAATTTCTGCACAACTTAAAAATCAAGTATAAATATACACTTTGAAAAACAAAAAGTAAAATATATTATCCAAATCATAAAGGATAATAAAATTAATTTAATAGTAAAAAGATACAAGAGTATATGACAAAATGATTATTAAATGATAAATATAAATTGGTGTACATGTACACTGAATTTATATTTGAAGTAGGAAAGATAAAAAAGGGCCTTGAAGAATAGATAGAGATTTTAGCTTTTGGAATTTGCATAGAGTTTTGTCATCAGTTTAAGGATGCAATTCTGGTATGCAATTCCATAGAATATTGCTATTTACAAACAATACACCAGCACACAAATTTATATTTATATCAATCTCTAAATCTCAAAGAAACCAGGCTTAACTGTTCCATAAATCCCCAGCATTCATATATACAATGTCTATTTCAAAGAAGCCAGGCTAAATATTTAATAAATCTATATCTTTTTCAAAATCAGTTTCTAAGATTCAGACTGGTCTTACCCAGGCTTAGGATTCCAAAGATTTTACTAGTTATTCACATTTAGGAGTATAGACCTGTTATTTATTCATACTGTACTCACTATTTATTTTATCTACTGATGGTAGAATGCTTTATATATCTTAATATGGCAGGATACTGTACTCACTATTTATTTTATCTACTGATGGTAGAATGCTTTCTATATCTTAATATGGCATGACCCTATCCATTATGCTTAATTACTGAAATGTCAATAACATATCTGGTAAAAGTATGGAGTACTGACTTGATAGTTAATTCCTTTTATGACCATATATATTGAACTGGTCCCCTAAAATAATTATCTATATTAACTAGGTTTGAATACATATTTTTGGAATTTAAACTTTAGTAAGTGTAACATTTGCTTTAATACTATGGGTATGAACTGGCCCTTCAAGCAGAGAGAAGAATACCATTGATAGCATAGTCATCAATAATATCCATGTTCAGATCGAACTATGCAAAGCACAATATCACATTTCCAAACCTTGATCCACCTCAACTGCTGGATTCAAACCCTTGCTATCCAAAGTGTTTTGAGGATCAACCTCAGATGCCATCCAACCATAGGTTATATAGACAGCATGATTCAGATGATAGGTATATAATCCAGTGTTTGAAATATCCCATGGCTAGCTCATACTCTTAACTAGGGGCCAACACATTTAACTTAACCCATAAAAATAACTATATCCTTAAATTAATGGTGGTATGGTGACAAGAGAGAGAGAGAGAGAGAATAGATCAAATAATATTTAAGCAAACATTAACATTTATTCAAACACACACCTATCTAATATAATACAACATAATATTGAGATTTACAATATATATATATATATATATATATAAAGTAATTACTCAGTCTAAATTATGATAGTCCTTCATTAATTAAAGTTCATTTAAAATAAATATAAAGTGTCTATAGACCATTATTTAAAAGTATCTTTAGACCATTATTTAAAAGTATCTTCACCTAGGTTTTCATTTGTGTGAATTTTCCAAGAAGTTGGCCTTTTGCTTTCATTGATGGTTCCAGGACTTGTCTCCATTTCTTTGACTCAACAATGGAAGAGAGAGAGTATGCAACAGCATCTCCTTTAGGGCTTAGGCATTTGTTCCAGACATTGGCTCTAAGTAAATACAGCTGATTTTTGGCATGAGGTTGTCAAACACTCTTAAAGACAGTCTTGCATGCATTTTACTAGATCCATGGCTTTTGTATTGATGTTGATTGCAGCAGTAATTGATTAGCTTACTACTGCATTTACAGTTTCTGAATATCTAGATCTCTGGTTTGAATTCTCAATGAAAAATTCTGAGTCTACATTCTGCATTCTATCTGAACTGAATAATAATAATCTGAACTGAATTACCAATTAAAGACCTGACTGATTTACAGACTCAAGAGTTGAATAAATTAACAGATTGTAGACCTGACTAAATAACAATAGGCCATAGTGACTTACATACTTTTCTCTCTCATTGTTTTAATACTTTATTATAGTTTTTTAATTTTGATTGTAATTTAAATCAGATTTTAAACTAATTTTTGCATTTCATTAATCTAATTGATTTTTAAATTCCATGTTAAACAATTATATAAACAATCGATGAGATCACCAATTGTTTATATAATTGTTTAATTAATTCAATTGTTAATTTTACATTATCAGCCAATAATCTTTTAACACTAATTACATTTGTGAAAGTTTTCTTTTACAAAATTTTATTATGATTTTTCATATTTACTTATTTTTAAAAAGGAGAGAGTTTTTAAATATTTTGATTTTAGATTTCCCAGCCCTCCCAATACTAAAACTTTATTCTCTTTTAAAAGAAAATATAACCCAATCTTTTTTTTTACAAAATATTTTAAACAAAAGAAAACTACTCTAAAAACATATTACATCCTTTTCTATTTTCATTTCTATTAATAATTTAATCATTTATTTTTAAATTATAAACATGTAACACTGGAATATATGTTCATTTCATAACATATATCTTGCACTAGTGTTACATCACTTCCCCTCCATTTGAGAGGTAAATGAATCAATTTATCCCATTTTAATTCTGACAATTTATTTTTAACTATTCCATTTGATTTTTTCACTTTTTTCTTATCAAATAAGTGTCCAATTGCATACAGATTAACAAAAACTATAGACGGTCATCTTTTTGTGCTGCTCTATCTCACAGGCTGTAATCTACATTAACTGGAAACAATTGTCATATGTGATTTCCCAATGTCTATGAAAAGGGTAAATGCTGCAAATGGCAGGCACATCTGGCTTATATTTGACTTAAACAATAAAAAACTATTATAACATTACTTTATCAAAGTGCTGGAATTTTTTACCAAGTGGGTTGAATGATCCCACGACTTTCTCCAATGGAAGAGTCACTGTGAATGACAGTATTCATCCACTGAACATTCAACTTATGCTAAAAACAAGGCTTACATGTTGCCAATTTTCTTCCAATGAACTGATTTTCAGCTTATCTGGATCTATTTTCCAGGGCACATATTTTTTTAGATAACCGCCTGGTATTATTTCTCCCAGTATATTGGATGGTCCCAGAACCTTTCTACTGGAACCTCATCCTATTGGACAATCTCTCTTGTTTAGCCCATTACAGATCTTAAGTTCATATAGTGATGACCTACATTTAATACTCCTTCCTCAACCTTTATCTGCACCTTCCCCCTCCATGACTCTATCAACCTACACACAATCTACACTTACATTATTTTACATAATTTATTTATCATGTATTTATGCTAAAACATTATTTTACTTTAAATAATAAAATTCTCATTCTACTTGTATTTATTTACTCTAAAGATAAAAACATTCTTATTTTAATGCATTGGTCCAACTATATTCCCTTTTTATTATTTCCATTGTCATAATCCATGTATAATAAATCTTTTCTTTTTAAAAAAAAATCCATCCAGTTAATATATACTCTAACCCCTCTAAATATTGTCAGGCATTTTTTAAATATAGTTTTTACTTTTTTCTATTTTTAAATTGAATAAAGTGTTCGACTAAATATTTTAATTCAAACTAAGTGTTCAACAAACTCCAAACCCCCACTAATAAATTATTTGTCATGTCTGACCATATTTTCTACTCTCTCCTTTTTATGTACAATTCATACTCTTAACTATTATTAATTATCTTATCTGCATGATATTATTATTCGTTTGCCTTGGTCCATTTCTCTTCTCGTACTACTCATTGATTTTACTTATATAACAATGAAATTTAGTGTTTAATTTAATTTTTAGTTTCAGGCTTTTTTTTTAAATACAATTTTACTTTTATAACTTTGATTATGCTGGGTCAATTATGGCACTTCAGTGCCATGTTGAAAATCACTTGAACCACATCCTCCAAAATAATTATCTATATTAACTAGGTTTGAATACCTCTTATAATAATTTTTGGAATTTAAACTTTAATAAGTTTAATGTTTACTATATTATGGAGACAGACAAGCCTTTCAAGCAAAGGGGAGAATATCATTGATGGCATAGCCACCAAAAATACCCAATCAGATTGAGCTATGTAAAGCATAACATGATCACATTTCCAGACTATGGTCCACCTCCACTGCTGGATTTAAACCCCTTCTATACAAAACGCTTTATTTGTTTTGAAGATCAACCTTAGGCAGCAACCAGCCATAGGCTATATAGTTAGCATGCTTCAGATGACAGACACAATCTAGTGATTGAAATATCCCATAACTAGCTCATACTCTTAATCATGATCCAGCACATTTAACTTAACATATAAAAAAACTATACTCTTAAATTAATAGTGACACAGTTACAAGAGAGAAAGAATAGACCAAATAATATTTAAGTTAGCATTAATATTTATTCAAACATACACATATCTAATATAACAATATTGAAATTTACAATATATATATATATAATTATTCAGGCTAAATTACCTTCATTAATTAAAGTTCATTTAAAATAAATATAAAGTGTCTATAGACCATCATTTAAAAGTATTTCAACAGTGGAAGAGAGAGAATGCAGCAGCATCTCCTTAGGGCTTAGGCATTTGTTCTGGATGTTGGCTTCTGGTGAGTACAACTGATTTTGCTGAGAACTAGACATGAAGTCAAACACTCCTAAAGATAGTCTTGTGCACATTTTGCTAGATCCATGGCTTTTGCATTGATATTGATTGCAGCAGTAATTGATTGGCTTACTACTGCATTTAGAGTTTCTGAATATCTAGATCTCTGGTTGCTTGGATTCTCAATAAAAAATTCTGAGACTACATTCTGCATTCTGTCCGAACTGAATAATAATAATCCAAACTGAATTACCAATTGAAGACCAGACTGATTTACAGATTCAAGAATGGAATGATCTAATAGATTGCAGAACCAACTAAATAACAATGGGCCATAGCAACTTTATATACTTTTCTCTCTCATTGTTTTAATTCCTTATCATAGTTTTTTAATTTTGATCATAAGTTAAATGTTTATTCTTAATTAATTTTTACATTTCATTAATCTGATTTTTTACATTCCATGTTAATCTAATCTATTCCATGTTAATCTAATCTTTTGTTTACATTAATCTACTATCTAAGTCAATTGTTAGTTTTACCTTTTTTTAATCAGCCAGTAATCCCTTAAAACTAATTACATTTGTAAAAGGCTTTCTTTACAAACAAATTTTTTTTCTTATTTTTCATATTTACTTATTTTTTAAAAGAAGAAAGTTTTTAAATTTTTTGATTTTATATTATTTCCCAGACCTCTCCATACTCAAAGTTTATTCTCTAATACAATGCAAGCTTTTTTTTTTTTTTTTGGTTTTTACAAAACTACATTTTAAACAAAAGAAAACTACTTTAAAAACATATTACATCTGTTTCTATTTTTGTTTCTATTAATAATTTAGTCATTTATTTTTAAATTATAAATATGTAATGCTGGAATATATGTTTGCTTTGTAAAACATATCTCTCACTAGAAAATTTTATTTTTATTCAAATAGGAAGAGAAATAAAATAGAATGTCTTATACCCACATGCAATAGGTGAGTAGTCTAAATAGTGTGTGTGTGTGTGTTTATAAGAATGATTTGTGTATCAATTAAATGGTTAATAATATTCTTGATATTTTGAAATAAACATTAAATAAAAAGCTTTCCCTGATAAATAGACTATTTACATTATTTCTGACTATGAGAAAAATAAATTTCAATTTTTAAAATAATTTTAAAAAAACAAAACTTATAGCAATGAAGATACTGTTTAAATGTATATATACAGTATAAAAGTTAAAGGTATTTTGTACTTAAAAAGAGATTAAAAAAGAAATTTCACTTAGTTATTTTTGTACCTTATTTAAAAGATATATAAACCTGTGTTGTTTGGATGAATATAAAATAAACAAAAACAACAATTGTATAATAGTTATGATCTTTATTTTTTTAAATTAAGGTGGACAAATCCTTAGCTTTAATCTGAGGGTTATCAATCTGGGGATTACTTAATATGTAATTATAAATACTGGGGCCTCTAGTACAGTGGTCTTCAACCTTTTTACACCTGCGGATCGGTAAAAATAAGGATAAGGTTCCATGGACCAGCAAAAATAAGGATAAGATTTCGCAGACTGGAAGAAGTCTATATATAAATTTTCTTAAAGATAAGCATAATTGTTATAACTGATCAAAACAACAATGTTAAATATATAAGATAAAGTTTTAACACAATAAAACAAAATAAATGTCTGCTAATATTAATAATACAATAACGAAACTTAAATATATTCCAAACAACGGTAAACAATTTATAATATAATATAAATAAAAACTCATAAAAAAATATTTTCGATTATATTGAATATATTTAAGTTTTGTTAAGATAAAGTTTTATATATATGGAGTTTGTATAATAAAAAACTTTTTTCAAAATTTTTTTAGAAAAGTAATAAAAAATTTAATTCTACCCCCCCCCCCCATAAACATCCGAGATAACTAGAAAAACAAATTAATTTATGAATGATTGATTAGATTTTGTTTTAGTTGTTTTCTTTTATTTTTAATTGGGTAAAAATGAGATAAATAAAAATTGGCTATATTAATTAAAAGTTTAAAATTTTATTATTTATTATTACAAACTTTTTACTGCCCATCTAGCACATGGACCTGGGTTGAAGATCACTGCTCTAGTAACTCAAACATTTGTAAACCCAAATATAGTTCTGTTTCTAATATGACTATATGATGGTCAAAATTTGGAGTTGCACAAAGATGTTCAATGGGTGTTCACTGTGTTCTCTATATAGTTCATAATATGTGACCTGAATTTCATAATGTATAGAATAATACATGAACAGATTAATTATCTGGCCCAGTTGATCAGGATATTTTTCTATTTATATGAGGCTAATGTAACATTAACTCTTTATAATCTTAAAATCAAAAACATTAAAAGTTATTATGGGAATGATGAAAATGTTTAAAACGTGGTTCTAATAAGTTTATTTCAAAAGTAGAAGACATATATAAAAATATACTGATCCATGATGATGTGTTCTGAATTTTTAAAATACTTCTATTATTATACTTTATAAAGATAAAAATGATAGAAAAATCTGCAATAAATATTTACAATGGAATATTTTTGATATCAAATTATAAATATCTTAAAGAATTTCAGATAATTATTAGAGATTCAATAGGATTTTAAAAAAAATTGATATGAATTTTTGTTGCCAAGCAAAGATATGATTTATATATTTGTAAGTTGTTTTTTTTTTGTTTTTATAAGTGCATCTTTGCCTTTATCTCAATCTTATCATAAATATCCATCAACCAGAAATTAGACTAACCTTTCATATTATAGACTGATTTTAAGCATACACTTTTTAAAGTAACCCATAGAGCACAAATTACAATTTAACTTTATATAGTCATTGCTTTTAAAGACATTTAACTTTATATGTTGTTTTAAATATATTTCAGACTTTTATTCCATCACACATTATTGAAACATATAATCAAAGGCATGTGAAAAAGAAAAATAATTCCCTAGATGCAAATTTCATGCTGAATCAGCACTCATCAATTGACACAGATTACAATCTTTTACACATATATTCATCACTTGTTCAGTATATAGATAGATAGATGGATGGATAGATGGGTGATGGATGGATAGATGGATAGATGGGTGGATGGATGGATGGATGGATAGATGGATAGATAGATGGGTGGATGGATAGATGGATAGATAGATAGATAGATAGATAGATGGATGGATGGATGGATGGATGGATGGATGGATGGATGGATGGATGGATGGATGGATAGATAGATAGATAGATAGATAGATAGATAGATAGATAGATAGATAGATAGATAGATAGATAGATAGATAGATAGATAGATAGATAGATAGATAGATAGATAGATAGATAGATAGATAGATAGATAGATAGATAGATAGATAGATAGATAGATAGATAGATAGATAGATAGATAGATAGATAGATAGATAGATAGATAGATAGATAGATAGATAGATAGATAGATAGATAGATAGATAGATAGATAGATAGATAGATAGATAGATAGATAGATAGATAGATAGATGCTATAATTTAATTGATAGGTTTTAAATTTTATGCATTATAACTTTGATACAAATCACTTTTGCGAAAATATAATAACTTTTACTAATCATTTATTAAATTCGAGATTATCACTAGACCAAATATATATTTTAAGAATCATTTAATGAATAACATATTTGTAGTGTTAAGATATCAACATCTGATTTCTTTGCCCATATTGAGTTTTAATAACTTTCACTACACTACTCTCATGCAAGATAGGGATTGGTTGCTAACCACTTTTAACAACTTGTGGAGGAGTGAACATTGTTTGCACTATAATACAAATTTGCAAGTTTTTCATTTCTATTATAGCATCTTTTACTTAAATTATTTATATTTGACAAAGATATTCATCTTGATAGTGTTATATTAACTGTTTATAACATTAAAATCAGAAAAGTTAAAGGTTATTATGGGAATGATGAAAACTTTTTAAAATGTGTTTCTAATATATTGGTTTCAAAAGTAGAAGACATTTATAGAAATATATTGATCCTTGATTATATGCTGCCTGATCTTAAGAATATGTTTATAATTATACTTTATAAAAATAAAAATTATAGAGAAATTTGCAATGAATATTTAACAATAGAATATTTTTGGTATCAAATTATAAAAATATCATGAAGGATTTTATTGAATAGATAATTATCAGATATTCAATACGATCTAAAAAATCCAAAAAATTATCAACAAGGATTTTTGTTGCCCAGCAAAATATGCTTTATATATTGTTTGAGCAGTTAATTAAACAAAGTTAGAAAATATTTGGTTGTCTGCAGATATTTATTGATATGAAGATATTATATATAAAAAGCATTATTAGTAATACTGAGAAATTTAAAGCAACAGATGATGAAGCAAGAATGGTAATTAATTTTTACATTTGTTTACCAATTTTTATGGATGCTTGGAACAATTAATAGTAATTACATGATACAATTTGTTATACAATCCTTGGACCAAATAAAAGTACATTTTTACATTTACAGTAAATTAATGATTGTTCTATTCTTGACAATTTAAAGTTTGATCTACAATTTGCTTGTAATTGTGTGTTTTTTAAAAAATTATATTATATCTCACTATCCAAACTCTAAAATTATCTTTCAAGTATATTTAACTTATTAAATGTGCTGATACTAAGTTGTAATAAGTTAAATTTGTTGAATAAAATGCTATTATTTTATTATATTTATAGAGTGAGATTGTAATATCAATATAATCCAAATTCTATTAACAACATAACATCACACACTAGAAAAATATCATTTAAGGATACTCTATAATTTTAAAATGATGAATTGTAGATTACTCATTATATTATTCAGTTATCAGGATGCAATAATATTAAGTTAATTATAAGTATACCTTGGTGTTGTCATGTGAGTCATAGAAAGAGCAATAAACTTTTTAAAAAATATTTTATTGGGAATCTAAATATAAACATAGATTAGACCAGACTGTATTTATATTATAATGATTATCTCACAGACATTCTGATAATTATAATATTGACTGCTTTAATTAAGAGAATATCACTAAGAATAAAATATAATATGGTGATGAAGTGTTTTCAAAAATATATAAATTTGCTATACAAAAGATTGAAAAATGACTTTATAATTGTATGTCAAATGAACAGAGCAAAGAATCAGTATATGATATGTGTGAGTTTACTTGTGTTTGATTGTCTTTATAAAAGCTAAAATTACTCATAATTGTTTATGTTAGATGTCATATAAGTTCATAAATGATATAATTAGAAGTTTGCAATCCCATGGATCTCCATTACCATCTCCCAACATAAGATGAAAAACTAAGGCTAAAGATTCATGAATTGAAATGATGAAGGCAGGACAATAATTTCATAAAATTATTAATTTTCATTCAGAAAATAAATTAAGAAATCAATTAGAAACAACAAATAATAAAATTAATTAGAATATCACAATAAAAATAAAGAATACCTTAATTCTTTTAGCTTCCTCATTAAAAACATGTTCAATTCTCATTTCTAAATAATTCAAAGTATATGTAAGAAAAATAGGTTAATTTTGTTAATGAAGTATATTTGGTAAAGGATAGTAAGATTCTGACTCTCTCTTTTATTTTATATGTAAAGATAAAAGGGCATCAATGACACTAATATAAAACACAATGTAATAAAAAAACTGTGCTTAATATTTTTCAGCATATTCTTATAATCAAGAGATTACTCAGTGTTAGAATTTATCTTTCCTGTAAGTTGTGGACATATGGTTTATGATGATTTTAATAATAAATAGCGATATTACCATATATTAAGATTGCACCAATTCTTTCTTTATGAGTACAAAGGACATCACATTAACTCACAAATAATATAATATATTACAATATAAAAACGTACCTGTCTTTTAAAAAATGGTGATCATAATAAGGGTTTTATGTCATCTAACAACAAACATAATTTTTATTCTCATAATGCGACTTTTTACTAAAAGCATTTATATATATTAGGGCGATCTTTTACTGCAAGAACTTATAAAACTATAATATATTTATTATATAGGATTAATTTCAGAACTAAAAATAAATAAATCTTCAAACAATAAGCACGTCAGGCATCAGCCATAATATGTCCGATAATATTGAGAAAGCTTAACTTTCAAATTCATCTTAAAATAAATAATATGCCATTTTAAGTACATTTTTATGCACCACATATATATAAATATGTGCATATGCTTTTATTGATATAATATACATTTAATTTACTTATACTATATAATGTCAGCAATTTATATATTTTATATATACACATACATACCCATTTAATCTAAATGCATTATGTTTAAATTGATAGATTTTTTAACATAATATTCAAAGATTCTATAACTTATTTCAACAAATAAAAAAACATTGTTTTTAATACACATTTTGATTTCCAAATTAAAAGTAATAACTAAAAATGTTATAAACCTTCAACAATGTAAACATTGAATAATTTATTAATTATTTAATCACTTTGCATTTATGAAAAACTTTTCAATAATTTTATTATAAACTCGTAGTCGTATAAAATAATTATTAAGAACAAATTTTCATAAGCATTTCCTCTTGTTTATTATTAGATTTGTAAGTCATTTGTTTTTATCAATGTATCAGAAGTTTCACTGCACCACTCTGAGGTAATGTAGGGGCAAGTTTTTATCCTTTATTATTATTAGAGCTCTAGAGCCACCATTTTTGAATAATTAGGAATAAGTGAAACAATCAACTTAAAATTTAGTTTTTAACTTCCTGGCTTTTTCTCTTTCATGCTTTTTCAAAATCATACACTAGTAAAAAACAATGATAATATGTTTAATGGCACTTGGAAAGGGATGATAAAAGATATTTTGAGAGAATGAATTCTTTTTTGTATTGTGTAAAATTCTTTTAGGCTTTTATTAAACTACAAAGACAGTATTTCCAATAAATTTATTTCAGAAAAGTTTTGATATCTGCTGACAATTTTATTTAAACTTTTATTCATCGCACTAAGTTTTAACTTAATCATAGGATGGCTGATCTTTGTCTAAAAAGACTATTTTTAAAAATTAGTATTCCAAATTAGCAGTTTGCAAAAGTGTTTTGATTAATAGCCTTTAAGTCAGATATTTTAAATAAAATTCAGTAATATGAGAAAATATTCAACTTAATAATATTAAGTATAAATATGTTTTTTTAAATTTATCTACCAGTAAATATTTTATGAACTTAAATATTCTATGAACTGAAATCAAATTGCAATATCTTATTTACTATCACATTCAAAATATTGTTTAAATTTAATTTATTGTTATTTGTAGATGTTCAATTTATTTTAATACACTATACAAACCATGTCTTCAGTCAATCATGTTTTATGCTAATTTTGAAGAATATTATTGAAATCGAATATTACACATTAAATGTTAATATGATGAAATTAATATATTTAAATATTAAAATCTTTCTTACATAAAGGCAAAATTGAGATTATAATCTACTTTATTTTTTTTCTACACCTAACTTAACATAAACATTAGACAGAATATCTTTACATAGATATAATCATAAAGAAAGATAGAATGGAGAGTACTTATTTGTATGTATAGCACATTATTAATATTTCAACCACATACTGGCTCATTTTAGAAACTTAACTTTATGCAGTTTTACTCAATTTGATTTTAGGTCAAACAATAGTATAGATTATTTTTTAAGTAAAAACGTAATTTATTTATTAAATATATACTATACATTGCAGATTTTTAATGATACATTTTTGTCTAAAAAGCATAAAATATCAATAAAAGATACATAGAATCTTTTCTACATTCACATTAAGAAATTGCATTGTATTTTACTTATTTTTCATATGTAATTTTTAACTTTAGTACAGTATTTGAAAAGGTGATTTAAGTAGTAACAATTTTCCAACTTGCTATTAGATGTCTTGTGATTTTAGTTTCACAAAATTCAATGCTTTAATCCTTTTCACTTAGTATATGCAAATTCCTCTCAATGCCCATAATATTAGCATTCAATTTTTATTACTTTCATTTATTTTTTGTATAGTGCATCTAAGACTTTTCTCAGTTTGATGTATATATATATAAGTAAATCATTTTAAGATACTAACAAAAATAAATATAATCATTTTAAGATGGCAACAAAAATGAATTTTTATTTTATATATTTTTTTTTACATTATATTTAGGTAAAAAATAAAATATCCTTTTCCATGGCCCATTGTAAGATAAGATGCATTTCTAGAAAAAAAAACTAAGAAAACATTACTCATTATATTGCTCTAAAAATAATTAAATATTGATTTATTTCTCAATTCAAATGACTAATTAGATTGTCTATAAGCAACTACTTAAAAAAACAAACTCATAAACTTATTTGTAGCCTAAAAAAATTCTATGTTTAATGTGATTTAAATTAAAATCCTAGACCACAGGTATGATTAGAGGATTTGTTAGTCATTATTTTATTGATCAAAACCATTCAATTATATATATATAGCTTTAATAATAAAAGCTAAGACCCAAAAGACATTTTTTTTATTGAAAATACAAACAAATTTACATTTTATAAGGTATTGCTATTAAACAATTTTCAATCATAAAATATAATAAATTTTTGTACCTATATATAAATTAATTTTAACTAATAAAGAATTTTATCTTTATTATCTAGCCATATCATTATGGATCATAATATTAATAAAAAAATACTTATAAAAATAAAAATTGAAGAATTGCAACAGAGCAAGATTTAAAATCCATCTAACTTTTTCACTTTTTTGGCTTTTAATGACTTCCCATTTGTAATGAGAAAACAGAATCACATAATTGTATATTATTGATGTTGAAATTCAGAAGTATTTAGACGATATATATATAAGAGAAACAATTTTGAATAGAACCAATTATATTTCTCATGAATTAAAAATCAAATAAACCATATACTTATTATTCATCTATTGAATATTTTAATCGATTTTTCTAATATATAAGGATCCGGATTTTAAAATCATAAGTTAAATTATTTTATTTTATTAATTAAAAATAAGTGAAACTATTTTTTTTAGAATTAAAAAGTGAAACTACCTTTCAATGTCTTAGTTCTTCACTTCCCGATATTGTTAACGTGATGAGTTAAATTCCTTCGGCTAATTATTTAAGCCTATCTAAATAGTCCAATAAAGTTGCATAGACATCAAACAGTCGTGAAGGTTGAAGATTGTCAAGAACATTTTATATAACCTCTTAATCCACTGACCTACTAAAATTTCTCTTTAAATTTTATTTTAATAAGTTATTGTCAAGTTCATTTTAAAACTACCAATTAAAAGTCTCACAACTCTTTGTGACCTACTGTCGTTGCCCATTGACTTACTAAAATAAACAGCAATATATTTTAATAATACTCAGCTTGGTGATATTTTTTTAAATTGCTTTCGGCTGATCTTTAATATTAATATTTATAATTTATCCAAATAATTAATTTTAAAACATAGTTTAGTTAAATTTAGCGGTAAAAATAATTAAATAATAAAACAATATATTAATACGTTTAATAACTATTAAATTATTAAAAATAGCGCCAAGTAAAACAATTTATATATAAACAATAAATGCACTAGTAAATTAATAATGCGTGGATTATTATTGTACATTATTCATTATTGATTTTTCATCAATGAAACATCAAGGCAAATAATTCGTTGATATAACTTAGAAAATATTATAATTAGAATACGCCACTCTAAAGTTTATTATTAAATGACAGCAATTTCAAAAAAAATTGAAAATTTATTCCAATCAAATTTTGTGTAGAGGTATAAAAATGGTGTTGGGATTTTATATACACGCATTAAAATTTACTATCGAAATAGTTATCACAAAAAGAAGATAACACATGAGAATACTTTTGATTAGATTAATAATAATACAAAAGTTTGGATACTAATATAGCTATAAAATCTACCAGCTTATTTATTAATTTAGATCAGTGTTTCCCAACCTGTGGTATGCGTATCACTGGTGGTACGCGAATTGCTGGTTGGTGGTACACAAAAAATAATCAATAATGGCGGACATAAAAAAAAAATTAAATCATAAAAATATAGAAACGTTTTTTTCTATAATTCATAAAAATTATTTTAATTAATAATATTATACAGTAAAGTTGTTAATATGTACAGTCGATAATGATCTTTAATGTTAATGATAAAATTGAAAGTATGGTTAAGAAATTAGATTTTTGGAAACAGTAATATATATAAGTATCGAAAACAATCAACTGGAAGTATTCGAAACTTTACATTTTTTTTTTGTTTGAAAATAAGGTTAGTCTGTCTCAAGATATACGAGAAAATATAATAGCACATTTAACAGGATTACAAGAATATTTTCCAAAACCCGAAAACAAATGATAATTGGGTTTCAAACCCCTTCTATGCAGAAAATTTAGAAAAAGCTACATCATTATCAATAAAAAATAAAGAAAATTTAATAGAATTATCATGTGACAGAACTTTACAAGTAAAATTCAAACGACACAATCTAATTAATTTTTGGTTAAACATTAAAGAATATGAACAACTTTCTGAGAAAGCTCTTAAATTATTATTACCATTTACTAGTACGGAATTAGTAGGAAGAGCTTTTTCTTCATATATTTTTTAAAAAAATAAGTATCGAAGCAGATTGAACGCAGCTGTAGACTTAAGGGTATACCTCACATCTTTTGAACCAAATTTCAAAAAAATATGTTGTTTGAAACAAGCACAAAGATCTCATTAAATTTATTTTATAAAAATATTTGATTATGATAAAAAAATATACTAATTGATTTTTTTTATAATTTTGTGTTTTTATTAAAACCATTTATTAGTAAATGAAATATGACAAAATAGTAGATAAATAATGAATCAGATCAAGGCAAATCAATCTAAATTATTTAATTTGAAAGAATATATCAGAAAAGGATCATACCCAGAAATTAGACTCTCATTAATTCTTGATCATCTATTGTGGATTACTAGATGTAAGCTAGTATTTAATCATCAAAATTTTAATCCTATTAACTTCATGCTGAACAATACAAAGAAAACAAGAACAAGAGATAGCCTGATAACCCCTGAGGTTATTTTTACCATGACTTGGGACATGCTGGATTTATCCTCTCCATGGCCCAACCAATAGCAAGATGCTCCGAAAAAGACAAAACAGACCCAAATTCGGGAAAACCAAATGAAGGAATGAGAAAACACTTTGAACAAAATATGTACCAAATAATCTTTAATGTAATAATGTAATCTTTAATAAATTATTTTGGAAAAAATATGAAACTTTGAACAAACACATACATATAAATATGTTACAGTAAGTTTATAATCTGGTGTGGTGTTTAGGCGTGTTTCAATGTAATTTGTCTCATTATGAAATGTGAATACATACATGGTCACCCTATAATATTTATAATGCAAATAAAATAACACACTCGCAATAACAAATTTCATGAAATACAATCATTTTTACAAAGTGGTACAATTCAGCATGATGTACTACCAAGTGGTACGCGAGCCAAAAAAGGTTGGGAAACACTGATCTAGATAATATTATCGATGAGTAAAAGGAAAACTAATTTATAAAAAAGAAAATATTTGCATTTATTTATGGCTTCTTAACTGTAAGAATATATTAAATTAGATTAAGGAAATATATATACATATGTTGTAATAAAAATAATTGATTTATTTAACAAAAAATATCAATGATACATAATATGTACACAGAAATGTGAATCCATAACAAATGGCCACATTTATACTTCAATTTAGCATGTCTACATTTTTTCTTGAATTTAGGCTGCAAGTGTATATTAAATAATCTTATTTTTAATTTGCTTATTTTTATCTAATACATATTTTTCTTGTAAAATATATTATTGTCTTCATTTTATTTAATATACATTCATAATAGTAAATTCAAGAATAAATGAAGGCATTAATAAATTCCAGAATGATTGTGAACATTTCTTACTGATTTTCATTTTTGTATATTTATCATTGTAAGATTTGAAATATCAGGCACTCTCTTACCTGGAGCCTAATTGTAAATATAAGGGATTTGAACTCAGACTTTCAAGCCCTTTCATTATCTTCACTATCTCAAACTACCAAAACACATGACCACACACATGCAGAAAAGATAAAAAATCACCAATATATTATAACGATCCGGAGATAAGAGCTTAATGTAATCTACACTACAGGGCGCCACTAGGCATTTGAACCTAGAAAATTTATAAAGTAGGCAGATACGTAAGTCAAAAAAAAATTTTTTTTTTTAATTTAATATATTTTGATTCCGGTCGTTAGCCCATTGTCACTAGCTTAGTGGAATAGCAGAGATTTATATTTTATAATAAATTCTTATGGAATAAAATAAGCCACTGCCAGTAATTATACACACAAACATTTATTTACGCACACATATAATATTTAAAATTGTTTTAGTATCAGTTTACATTTTAAAATTTAACTTACATTTTTAACTTTGATTTTAATTTACATTTTAATTTTTATAAGTTCACACAGATGGGTTTATAAAAGCTTGTTTTATAATGTTGAGCATAGATCGGTTACATAGATTACATGGTCAAAAACATTTCAAAATAAACATAAAGGATCAAAATATAAAATCATTGGTGGAATTGCAGAGGGAAATTTATAAGAAACCCAATAGCATTCATCGTAAAATGCCGCATTGGCACCAATAACTTAAAAGACATCCGAATAAATACATTTTAGATACTCACCATAAGGTATCGTTATTTACCAAATGTCTATATATTTTGATCAAATATGAAAACCAAAAACATAATTGACCGATAACGAATCCATGCAATGTCCATACCCAATTTAAATTTAATGCATTTTTATTTAGAGTGTCGAGTATGAATAGACTACACAGATTTGCATTTGAAAGAAAATATTCTATCCTTATTTAACCTTAGGCCAAAAGTTTGCAGTCAAACCAACATCAATTCAGCTGATATATCGATGCATTCAATGTAATACGAAATACGGCAGCACAAAAGGTTAAGAGAAGAAATTGCCTCTCGTCAGATAGGAATACTACATCTATCTGATAAGAAGAGCAATAAAAAAACTCCATAGGAAATGACAGCGGACTCCAACTTATTATCCCTTCCATAGGCAAACAGTTGTGTGCAGCATATAAAGCAATTCTGTCCATAGCGAATCTTGTACTACATCTACTAATTATACCAATATATCCAATCCATTGACCTAATTTAACTACAAAACAAATAACCTAAGATTACCCTCCCCTAATATAACTTTACAAATCTATATAGCCATTCACGCCCGACTTAAGTTTAACATTTATATAATTTAATTTAACGAAAACAAAACAGTCATAATAAAACTTAAAAGAACAAAAAAAAATGGAAATGATTTTATAAAGAAAATACATCAAATTAAAATTACTTATTAGTAAATAAAGTTGGTCAGATAGGATTCTATTGCAATTATTTTAAATACGGAAAGTTTTTAATTTAATGTTCATTAATTATAAAGTTCTTACGGTTTTAAACAGTTCATCTTTATCTGTTGCTTGCCATTTGAACGTGAATTCCCACACCATCCTAAAAAGATTGGTATTCTGTTGGCCATTTTATTTATTCATCCAGAGGTTTTTTACTTTAGCTGATCCTCAATGTAGAAAATGATGTTTCATTTTTTTTCTTTAACAACTGAAGGAATTGAAAGTGCGTCTTTCAATCCCTTCACCTCCGACTCTCCACTAACACATATCTGTCCACTCCTAATAACTCTGTAATAATTTCCAAACTTTTCCTTTTATATTAATTTTTTAAGGATTCAATTGACATTATGTCATCAATGATGATGATTCTTCCATTGAGGTCCAATTTCCCTGATGGATTTCTTTCATTGGCCATTCTGTTCCTATTGTTTTTCCTCTTCTATCTGACTGTTGCTTATACATTTTAAATGCCTGAGGGCTAGTTTACATTTAACTAATTAAAACAATCATTTCCATTTTCTGAATAATTAATGTGTTTTCCAAACTTAAAGATATATTTTTATCTCTAAATCTTTTTGTTGAAAGATTTAGTTTTTCTATTTTTAATAAAGTTTTATTTTAATAATTTTTTTTATCTGTGCGATTTTATATATATACGAGTTTAAGATGATTTTTTAATTTCCAATTTTTAATTCTTAAAAAAGAAGTTTTTATTGGCGAACTTTTATTTTTTTCATGTTTACTAATAAAAAAATAATGTAACGTACGTATGTGCCCGTTACAATATGTATTTTGTGCTAAACTAGTACTCATCAGTTGGTCCAGACTACCATCTCCCATACATATATATAATCAGTGCTCAGTTTATATTAAGATAGCAAATCCTTACACTTTAATGGACAAGCTTCAATTCACTCCAACCTCCAATTTTTCAGTTGTCCATACCATTGAAAATCTGATGATAGAATTCCCAAAGTTCATGCTGATGCCAATACTGTTGTCACTCCCATGTTGACTTCAAGTCATTCTGCCCCCTCACATATGGGACAGTATTCATTTTTTAAATACATGGAAGAGGAATGGGCAGAATGCAGGTTTAATATGTAAGATTTGAAATACCAGGCACTTTTATACCTGGAGCCTAATTGTAAATATAGGGGATTTGAACTCAGACTTTCAAGCCTTTTCACTATCCATACTATCTCATACAACTGATAGACATAACCATACACATGCAGAAAAGATAGATAATCACCAATATAATGGACACTGTCCTATACATGAGGGTAGAGTGACTTGAGATCAACATGGGCATGACAACAATATTGGCATCTGCATGGAATTTCAGAATTCTATCATCAGATTTTCAATGGTATGGATGGCTGAAGAGTTTGTGGCTGGAATGGTTTGAAGCCTATCCATTAAAGGGTAAGGATTTGCTATCTTAATATAAACTGAGCACTGATTATATATATATGGGAGACGGTAGTCTGGACCAACTGATGAGTGCTGGTTCAGCGCAAAATACATATATTGATGATTATTTATCTTTTCTGTATGTGTGTGATCATGTGTATCAGTAGTATGAGATAGTGTGAATAGTGAAGGGGCTTGAAAGTCTGAGTTCAAATCCCTATATTTATATTGATCACTGATGTATTTTTGTTACATAATTACCATCATTTTTATAAATAAATAATTTTTATTATAAAATATATTTAATAAATTATTTTTTTCTTCACTAATAAAATTGTAATTATAAATATGCGACTTTTTTTTTCGCATTAAATAGTGAAGCTATTAAATAGCTTCACTATTTAATGCGAAAAAAAAGTAGCATATTTATAATTATAAAATATATTATTTTCTTGAATTTATTAACAATATTTTTGTAGCTAAAAATTTAATAATAAATACAGACCGTTTACTTTTTATTGATTAGTTTTTCTTTCATCCTATGGTAAATTCTATATAAGTCTATACAATATGATATATTAGCACCAATATTTGTGTGTGACAAACTTATTTTTATAATAAAAATTAATACAAGATGCAGAAATAGGTTTTCCCAAAAATGAAATGAAGTTTAAAACATTATGCTGATTTTACATATATTTAAATAAATCATACAATATAATAAGATATATCTTTATATAATACTAATAATATATACATAATAATAATCATCATCATATACATAAAAACTTTTTTCAGCAAATATTCATTTTTGCTCTTTTCAATTTGCTTGAACTAATTTACAATGACACGATGCAATGTGATGATGCTATGCAATGCACTATGGCTTCTCTTTTATCAAAGTCAGGAACTCTCAGTTACTATGCCCAGAAAAACTTGCTAGTCACCTTAGCTTCCCTTTCTATTTCCTACCCTATGTTTTTTTAATATTTTTGTCTACCCTGTTGCATCCCATTTTCACAGCATCATCTTCATACATTCTATGGCCTTTATCTCTAGATATCCATTATCTTTCAGCATAAAAACCAAAAACCTCTTTGTTTATATTTATTCTCTCACAACTTTATTATCTGCACTCTTTCTGCTTGTAAGCATTTACATTAAATTATCAGATGCCTAATATTTTCTATATCTTCCTTACATAACTTGCAGACTAAATCACCCACATTTCTCCATTTATGAGTATATTCTCTTGTTGCTAATGATCCTGGTTGAGCATTAAGCAGTAAACTACTTTCCTTGCTATTATCATAAATTAATTCACACTCAATGTTCTGTTCACTTTTATATATATTTAAATTTTTTTACTTTCCATACAAGTTCTCTATCTCTCCAACTACCTATTTTTTATTAATCCATCCCATTCTTTACCACTATAACACTCAACAATCCTTCTAACACAATCCTCCCACCTTTTGTACAAGTATACTGACATAAAGTCTTTATCCAAATCTTTCATATACTATACTACCTTTCTCACTCATCTTGTTGCCTATCTGTTACTCATAATCCAATTAAATATTATTTTGGCTAGTTTCTTAACATTTTCATTTTTCTTTTTGCTTTTCTCATATAAAAACTTGAACATCCTATTTCTTCTTGAATTGCCATCTTTGCCATATATCTATATATTGAAACAGAAACTCTGTTTCACATGTGTATTCTAAGATTCATTTTACCCTCCCATCTAAAAAAAGGCAGATGTATATGAAAGAAGTTGATCCTATTTTTTTAAAAAATAAAGCAAAGAGTTTAAAGTTAAAAGAAAATCATTATTTTCTATAATTGAGAAAAAAAGATAAACCTTCATTATTGATTTTATAATTTTAAATTATGATATAAATACATCTTAGAGATGTATTTATATCATAATTTATTAAAATATTACATTTTTAATTTTTGAAACAATGTTGTCATACAAAGTGGAATAATCGCTTGAGGCAAAGTTATCAAATTGAAAAACATGGCTTAATCCTCATGACTTCTTATCTGTCCTGCTAAAAGTAGTGGCCCAATCCTTAAGAAGAGAAAAGCACTCGGGCTTAAATGAGAGCTGTGTAACAAATCAGATATAGTGGGAGTGCTGCTGAATCAATCCAGAGATCAGGGTATAAATAGTTGAGTTTTAAGTTCAGAAGAGACATTAAAAGGAGTTAAAAAGTAAGAAAAGTGAGAAAAAATTTTTATCTAAGTGTTGCTTAACTGTTTAGTTGACAACTGGTTTTAGTCACCCTGGAATATAATATTTACAGCCACACTGCTAATGATGAAAAAGAAAGTATTAATAAGAAAATCATAAGGATGGAAGGCTAATTGTAATAGCTTCCTCACTTTGTCCATATCCATGAATCTCCAAGACTTGCCTGAGTGACCATCATGGAAAGTAAATAATGGCATTCAACTCAAATAAACCAACCTCTTTTTGAAATGCAGTAGTAACCTAAAGTGAAGGAACAAACTGGATAAAATAAGGTAATAATTTCATGAAATATTCAATACTTATATGTGTTTATAAAAAAATGTCTTTCTTAAAATAAATTATGAATAATTATAGCTATGTGAAAATACATTTTATTGGTGATAAATTATAAATATGTAAATCTCTTAGATATCTATAATCAAAAGGCATTTTAATAAGGTAAATCATAAATGATTAACTTCTTATATGCAGATACATCTGAATTAGAATAAAATAAAAATGAATACTTGTAACTATTTATATTGCTGATATACAAATAAGTATACCTGGAAGAATTAGAAATGCTGAGCTATTACATATATCTATAACTAACTAAATTATAAATGAAACTGCTGATCAATGTATGTGTAAAAAATATACATCTGTGGCAGACCAAATAACAAATATTTATGCTATATATTAGAATAACTAAATAAAAATTATAAATGCTTACATGCATATTGATTGTGTATGAATAAAATAATGAAATGTGCATAAATGCACATTTATACTTGACTGGATTGTGAATAGTCCACAAACTCGGAATTGCTTACATTACCTGTTTACCTACCTATGATAAATTTAAAAATAATGAAGTACTATATGAATTATAAATGCTTACATGCATATTGGTTGTGTGTGAGTAAAATAATGAGATTTATGTGTGTAAATACATATCCATACTTGACTGAATTATAGAAGCTTCACAAATCTAGAAATTGCTCACCTTACCTATTTACCTACCTAAAATGGATATACAGATATTAGAACAAAAAATTAAAAATATCCGTGCAGTAATGGTAGACATCTACTTGATAAAAGACTCTTTGAATTCTTCACCCAAGATAAATTAAAATGAGCCTTCATTTGAGATGAAGGATGAACTTTATTGGAAGGACTTATCAATATCATTTTTAATAAAACTGTTGTTACTTAAAATTAATTTCAGTTGTTCAGTTCTATTTTTTGCATCACTTGTTAATAATTGCACTTGTTCACAAGAATTTCATGCCTCCTGAGCTATGTCTGGCATAACTAGACCTAGGTAAGTCAAGTTGTAGTGAGATTGAACTCTAGGGGTGCCATTTGGGAAACCAAACACAGAAATTTCTAGGTGTTTCCAGTCTCTATGGTGCTACATCCTCTGATGAACAGGAAATATTGTTGTAGGGGGGGTGTCTGTATTTGGGAAAGCCAATCAATGGTTCCTTTCTACAATATGCTCATCAGGAAATTGTTACAACCAAGGTAATAAAGGGGTTGTATAGGTGTCTGATTACAATATATATATATATATATATATGTCATTAACTATAACTTATTGAAACTATACAATATTTTAAGGCATAAAAATTCATGTATAAAGGTATATTATATAATTTTTCATTCATTTATCATTAGCCAATTTGGTTTTTATTCATTTATAGTAAATCTAGTGGTAGTGTTTTATTTAGTAGTAATTTATTTTATTTAAACATATTTTAAATTTTGTGGAAGTAATATATATAATTATATTGAACACTATTGGACACTACTGTATTTTTTTTTCCAAATAGCAAATTAGTACAAATTAGCATGTCAATCATTAGAAACTATGAATAATATGTACAATAGCATCAAAAATTATTTTATATTAAATAAATCATTTGGTTTTTAAATATACTTCAAATATCCATTCCTCCATGCATTTTTGTGTCAAATATGTGAGTGAAAAATGTTTGATAATTATAGATTAAATTATAATAATAAAATAATTGCATTAAAAATAATAATAATACAAAATTTGAATGTTAAACATTTCTCTTTTTATATATCATATACTGTATTCATTAAAACATGTGGAAATATATTTTATATTCATTAAAAAGAACATATCAGGTTAGTCTGGAAAAATTAAGACATAAGTAAGTAACATCATATGTGAAAGCATTTCATGTTTTTAAACAATAGGCTACTTTGATCAAACATTATTTAATTATCTCTGAGATTAGTGTTACATCTTTAACACTATTTAGTAACTCATATTTAGAGTTAAACCATAAGAAAATGAAACAAACATACTAATGATAAGCTAAACTGCTTCTCTTTTTTAGAAAAAGTTTGTGAACTTTTAAATAATTTCTTTTTTTTGGGGGGGGGGGTAAAATTTGACTTTCTAGAAATACATTTATATATATTTTTGTTAATGTTTTGCTTGTTTTTTGGAATAATATCAGACTTTATTTGAAATACAGTAATTTTTCAATGCTACATATTTTAAAAAATTATAATTATTAAGAATGTTTTAAGTTTTTTCCTACAAATATTAATTAAGGCATTTATTGATGTCTCATAGTAGAGTGAAATAAATTATTCTGCTTACCAATAAAATAAAAATTTTCTAATTGTCAAAATAAAGTAAGCTCAGGATTTTTCATATTGTAGTTTTATAATTATACAATTTAATATCGATTGGTAATTAGATCTTAGCTATTTCAATTGGAAATATGGATCTGTTTGTCAGTTTATAGGCTTGAAACAAATCATCAGCAGATAGAGCAGTAAGTAGTGTTTTATACTCTTTATGGTGACTGAGCAGAAACAAATGACATTTGTATTTAAAAACTATTAATTGTGTTTTTAGATAGCTTAATTATATTATTACACTGCCTATTTACTCTATGTGACTTTTAAAAATACCCCATGCATAAAATCTGTTTATGTTAATTTTATTTTATATTCCTGCTGTAGAATATGCTCGTAAGTGGCTTAATAAGATAAACTTAGTACAAAATAAATTTAAACATACAAATATAGACACCTTCACATGCATACAATGAAGTCATGATATGCACAGTATCAATGTACATTACTTCAGTTATAAGCCACTAAAAAATATGAATAAACAAAAATAACTATAAATAAACAAAAAATGAAAGCATTAAAATTTGTAAATTTAATAAAATTTTCAATATGGCATTATCCATTTTTAAATGCTTTAAGTTACAGATTCTCTTTCTTTGTTTGGTAAATTTTGAAATCGAGATTTAATATATTTATATCCAGTATAACTTATTTAAATTTTGTATATTTATTAAAAGTTACTGATAATTTTATATGACAATTAAAATATTTTAGATAAATTTCCTAGTTTCTTTACTGTAGAAGGCTTGGTGAATCAAATTTCAAATACATTGATTGTAAAAGTTTACTTTTAAAAAAAAGACTAACCTTTTTTTTTTTTTTTTTTGATTATGAAAGTTGATTTTTTAAAAATGCTTTTCAAATAAACAAAAATATATTTATTTGATATATATGAATTTATTTTCAAATGTTAATCTGGCATTTGGAATAATTGCAAAAAAAATCTTAATACTTAAACCAACCATATGAAGAATTGACTTCTTTAATTTCTGGACTTTCCTATACTTTTATTTCAAGTTAAATATGAATAACCCAATTATGGTTGAAGAAACAATTATTTTCTGGATTTTTAGTCCACAGTAAATAAAAGTGTTTATTATAAATATTATTTATATATTATTTCATCTTGGAATATTATTAATCATGTCAATTAATTGTATTTCTTAAGATTACATTGAAAATACATATTTATTCTTTTTTTTTAAAATTATGATAGGATACAGAATTTCATATAACAAAGTGTTTTATAATTGTAAAGTTAAAATTTGTATGAAATTTAAAAAAATTTGCAAATTATTTTTTTTAAATAATAAAATTAAAGTTATCAATTTAGTAGTAATAGAAAAAAGATAACTGTAAAATGTTCTTGTATTGCATCATAAAATTTAAGATTTGAAGATATTACACAAAGATCTGTAAATGGAAAATAGCAAATAAAAGCAATTATATAGATGGTAAAGTCAATGCAAACTTAAAAACATTAAAACAATTAGAGTAGTCAAAATCTGCTAATAATAAGACTGTTATTACTTTCCCATAAAAAAGTTTTTAAAGAAAAAATATATTGTCCAAACCATGATGAAAGTTATTTATTTTAAAAAAATAAAGATAGAATCCAATAAGTTTTTTGACTTTAGCAGCATACATTTTCTTTTAACATTTCTATGCTGCCTATTATAATATATTTGTAATTTAATTTTATCTAGTACTTTAATTGGAAATTGGTGTATTTAGATCATTATATTGATTAGTATAGCTCTTGGCAATTGTTATATATATATATATATATTGTACCTATATTGATATAGGCACATATAATTTTATCTAAAATTATATTATTAAAATAATCGTTCATAAAAGAAAACATAAAATTAAACGTTGAAGAGTTTATTGCAGTTTGTTTTAGAAAAAAGATAAGAATTAAATAGTTTTCTAGCGTTAGTTTTTGAAATAAAAAAAAAGCTACAATTAATTAATGAAAACGGGGGAGGGGGGGTCTTGGTTTGAGAAATGAAACTAAAGGTTTACAAAAGGAAATAAATAGTTTTTATTAGTATTCGTAAAAATATAATTTAAAAAGTTAAAACATACAAATCTCTTTTCATTCAAGTTTAATTAAAGAAAAAATAATGTTAAAACTAATATATGTGCGTATATATGTGCGATTGTCAACAATAGAATAAATGTTGTTATAAATAAATCAAAGTTAAAGAAGATAATTATTAAAAAACACGGCAATGGTTATTAATTAAAATATAAAACAACATCTCTGCATGGCTATTACTAATTAAGCAATCTTCCAAAACACGTTTATCAAAGGATTAATTGATAAAGAATTTCGACAACAGATATTTGCCGGAGGATATTGAAAAGAAAACACTTCATTGGTATAAATACTGAATATTTTATCAGACAATCAGGTGAGACAAATCAGTTCCACTAATTAATTGACTGAGTTCAATTCACAAAGTAATTGAGTAGTGCAGTTCAGAAATTAATTGAGCAGTTAACAAACAAAATGCAGTGTTGAGAAGATCATGGGAACGCACGTTTATCTCCAGCCCAGATGTCCGAGAAAACAGCAGATCTGCCTGTGAAATAATGTCAGCTTAACATCTTAGAAAATCTCCATCAGTATCTATTTGTCTCCGATAGTAATAATCATGAAAATCAGGAAACTCAGCAAGGAAACATCCCAGCCAGCTGGAAGCATTCATACTGGAACCATTCATACTGGAAGAAACAACAAACAAGAAGAAAACAAAGTGTTAAATCTACGTTCAAAATCCTAGGTAAAACATTTGCTTATTTTCGTTTATACTGTAATAGCCATTGCATTTCATTAATTTGTGTGAATACTCCAAGAGTCTAATTATATGAACTCGATATCATACATAAATGAACTATTGATATGTGTGTGATTAAATTTCAAATGCTATGTAGTCTTTTGTTATCATTGTTATGTGTGTGCATGAGTTAATATGTGCGTGATCATTATATCAATATTTATTAGTTAAATTAGAGTGTTCTGTTATTGAATCTATAGGAATATTTAGACTATTTAGAAATGTTAATTTAAAAATATGCGTGTGTTTTTATTAGAATTATAAAATGTTTAAATTTAGTAAATAAATGTTAGTTAATAAATTGTCTTTAAAATTAAACATTATTTGTTGGTCAATTCTTTTATCAATTCTTTTAATCACTAATTAAGTATAATATATTAGTGATTACAAATAGCTGAGCTAGTCATGGATTTAGGTGTTGAGTTAGTGGCCATTGCTCAAAGTGCGTTATTTATTCATCCTTGAATAGATAGCTGGTGCCCGTGTTTATACACAAACAAAAAAAAAAGTTTTGAACTTGGTGTTGAACTCAATAGCCGAGAAGAAGCTATGTCCTGGAAATGTAACATTAGTTATATACTTTATAGCTATTGTTTGGGCATACATATTCTCCGAGTATGTTCTTCTCTGCCTAAGAGACCGGTGATTCGAATCCACACATTCAAACTCGGTTCAAATGGCTTTACCCAACGTGGGCCGAACTTGTCATAAATGACAGTTAATTAAATACTTTGTTCTTGTTGAAAATAAAAATCTAAAAAGTTAAATTACGTGTGTAAAAGTGCTTTAATTTAAAAAAAAAGAATTGACCGAAAACTTTTTTTTTCGAAATGAAAAGAGATTTTGACATATATGCTATCAAATAAGAGTCAATTAGATGTTATGGGCAGAGTTAAAGCATTAGATCGGGTAGAGAAAAGGACTAAAAGGGTGGAGGTAGCATGAGTTTCCATCTTAGTAAGAAAAATAAATAAATAAATCGTATAGTAAATTTAGTCTAATGTAAGCGCTAGTTTGAAATAAAATATTGTTTTAAAAATGGAAAAAGAGAAAGAAATGTCTGAGATGCAGATGCTGAAAATGATGATAAATATGATGGAAGAAATGCATCAAGAATTCAGGCAAAGTCATCAAGAATTCATTGCGAGAATAAGAGAAATAAAATGTGAAATTAAAGGAATGAGGGGTGAAATAATAGAGAAAGTAGAGGAGAACCAAGAAAGCAGAGAGTTGGATTTAGTTAAAGAAAGTCAGGAAGTTGAGGTCATGAAAGAGGTAGAAATTGAATTAGAATCAGATAGTGTTGTGTTAAATAAAGTAGACACAAATATAGATCAAGAAATAGAAGAAAAGTTTTTACAAAAATTTAAAAAGGTTAAAATAAACATTTGCATTCGCTGTAGACGTAGATTTAAAACAAAGAGAAAGCGTAGAAAAAAATATTCCCAGATTGAAGTAATTCGCAGTTTGTCTAGGTATAAAGGTTTTGTGAGTTACGAAGTCAAAAACAGAACAGAAAGAGAAAGAGATAAAGCAATAAAATATAAAAGCGGAACCGATAAGAGAGGAAAGTTACTTTATATTATAGAATTTGTAGAAAGAAAGAAGGAACCACCTGACATAGTTTAAAAGTTAGTAAACGGGCGGAATCGTAAAGGAAATAAACAAAAAGGACCGGAAATGGACTATGAGTCTAATATAATTATTTTGACGTAGGTGAAAAGCCTGAATTAGAATTTCGCTATTTAAAATGATGGATTGTTTTGTCAAATAATAATAATGGAGGCTTCACAAAATAAAAGATTTTTTTTCTCCACACACATATTAAGTAAGAAGAAACACTTGTAAATAAACAGTTCAAATAAATAAAAATCAATAAAATCAAGTTAAATAAATGGGTCAAATTAAGGATTTAGAAATAATGTTTGTACAATTAAATAAATGAATAAAATAACGGAAATACATAAAATAAAAACAAGTTAAATAAATAAGTATAATATATCTGTAGAAAATAAATAAAATATTTGTAGTAAAATAAAATAGTTTTTGAATATACGCATGTTAAAATAAAAGTTTGTGTTGAATACCGTAAATTAAGAAAAGGATGTAAATAAATTGTTTAAAATAATCAAGATAAAAAAAAAATCTCTAGTAAAATAATAATGAATGAATCATAATAAAGCAAAATAGTTTTTTTCTGAGTACATGCATGTTAATATATAAGTTAAAGTAATGGGTTAAAAGTAATATCGTAATATAAATAAATATGTAAATTGATGTCCGTGATAGTTTAGAATAGTATTGTAAGTTAAATAAATATGTAATATAATGTTCGTAATAGTTCAGAATAATATAAATAAATATGTTAAAGTAATGTTCATGTGTATTTAAAATAATATTGTAGGATTAGTGATAAATAATATAAAGTCAATCTAAGTTATATTAGGAGTCTATAAGGGTTTGAATCTAATGGGAATGAGGGTAGTATAGAAGTGTTTTAGTTAAGGTTAAGTTTAAAGCTGTCGACTGGATAAATTCTCGTACCCGCAACGGATTGGCCAGGATCATTCCTCTTTTAAAAAGCACACTGGCAACAACCAGAGTAAGTCGTAAGTCACTTTTCAGGGGAGAATCCCCATATCTCGTATTTCGTTTTCCAAAGCGTAAGTCAAAAATGGACAGTTGAAAATTCCTGCCATTGCAGCTGCTTAGTCAAAGTCCGATCAAGAGAATCGGCAATCGTTTTCCAGGGCGTAAGTCGGAAATGGACAGTTGAAATTCCTGCCATTTGCAGCCCCCGTTTCTTAGTCAAAGTCCGATCAAGAGAATTGGCAGCCGAAGCTTCATTTATAAAAGATCCCTGTGCTACAAATTTAGTTTGTCCTCATGGTCATTATCCAGGATGAACATTGTAAGCAATGTTACCAGCATAGAAAGAAGAAAAGCATAATTGGAGATTGCCCTTAGCATGGAAAAGGAAAGGATACCAAAAAGCAAACTTAGAAGGAATAATAAATTAAGATTTAATGTTGTCAGAGATAAAATGGTCAAAAATGACGCATTTTACACTCAAAAAGGAGGAGTGGTGTAATGTACCTATATTGATATAGGCACATATAATTTTATCTAAAATTATATTATTAAAATAATCGTTCATAAAAGAAAACATAAAATTAAATGTTGAAGAGTTTATTGCAGTTTGTTTTAGAAAAAAGATAAGAATTAAATAGTTTTCTAGCGTTAGTTTTTGAAATAAAAAAAAAAGCTACAATTAATTAATCAAAAGGGGGGAGGGGGAGTCTTGGTTTGAGAAATGAAACTAAAGGTTTACAAAAGGAAATAGTTTTTATTAGTATTCGTAAAAATATAATTTAAAAGGTTAAAACATACAAATCTCTTTTCATTCAAGTTTAATTAAAGAAAAAATAATGTTAAAACTAATATATGTGCGTATATATGTGCGATTGTCAACAATAGGATAAATGTTGTTATAAATAAATCAAAGTTAAAGAAGATAATTATTAAAAAACATGGCAATGGTTATTAATTAAAATATAAAACAACATCTCTGCATGGCTATTACTAATTAAGCAATCTTCCAAAACACGTTTATCAAAGGATTAATTGATAAAGAATTTCGACAACAGATATTTGCCGGAGGATATTGAAAAGAAAACACTTCATTGGTATAAATACTGAATATTTTATCAGACAATCAGGTGAGACAAATCAGTTCCACTAATTAATTGACTGAGTTCAGTTCACAAAGTAATTGAGTAGTGCAGTTCAGAAATTAATTGAGCAGTTAACAAACAAAATGCAGTGTTGAGAAGATCTTGGGAATGCACGTTTATCTCCAGCCCAGATGTCCGAGAAAACAGGAGATCGCTCGTGAAATAATGTCAGCTTAACATCTTAGAAAATCTCCGTCAGTATCTATTTGTCTCCGATAGTAATAATCGTGAAAATCAGGAAACTCAGCAAGGAAACATCCCAGCCGGCTGGAAGCATTCATACTGGAACCATTCATACTGGAAGAAACAACAAACAAGAAGAAAAAGTATTAAATCTACGTTCAAAATCCTAGGTAAAACATTTGCTTATTTTCGTTTATACTGTAATAGCCATTGCATTTCATTAATTCATGTGAATACTCCAAGAGTCTAATTATATGAACTCGATATCATACATAAATGAACTATTGATATGTGTGTGATTAAATTTCAAATGCTATGTAGTCTTTTGTTATCATTGTTATGTGTGTGCATGAGTTAATATGTGCATGATCATTATATCAATATTTATTAGTTAAATTAGAGTGTTCTGTTATTGAATCTATAGGAATATTTAGACTATTTAGAAATGTTAATTTAATGCGTGTGTTTTTATTAGAATTATAAAATGTTTAAATTTAGTAAATAAATGTTAGTTAATAAATTGTCTTTAAAATTAAACTTTATTTGTCGGTCAATTCTTTTATCAATTCTTTTAATCACTAATTAAGTATAATCTATTAGTGATTACAAATAGCTGAGCTAGTCGTGGATTTAGGCATTGAGTTAGTGGCCATTGCTCAAAGTGCGTTATTTCTTCATCCTTGAATAGATAGCTGGCGCCCGTGTTTATACACAAACAAAAAAAAGTGCTTTGAACTTGGTGTTGAACTCAACAGCCGAGAAGAAGCTAAGTCCTAAAAATGTAATGTTAGTTATATACTTTATAGCTATCGTTTGGGCATACATACTCTCCGAGTATGTTCTTCTCTGCCTAAGAGACCGGTGATTTGAATCCACACATTCAAACTCAGTTCAATATATAATTAGAGGAGATTTGAACAGACTTTCAAGATCCCTTCAGTCATCCATTCTATATTGTACACATTATACACAACCACATAATGTGAAAAAGCAAAATATATTATATGATAGAATGGATGACTGAAGGGAGCTTGAAATTCTGGATTGAAATCCCCTCTAATTATATCTACATTAAGTATATATACTATAATTGTATTTAAATATTACACACACACATAGATAGATAGATAGATAGATAGATAGATAGATAGATAGATAGATAGATAGATAGATAGATAGATAGATAGATAGATAGATAGATAGATAGATAGATAGATAGATAGATAGATAGATAGATAGATAGATAGATAGATAGATAGATAGATAGATAGATAGATAGATAGATAGATAGATAGATAGATAGATAGATAGATAGATAGATAGATAGATAGATAGATAGATAGATAGATAGATAGATAGATAGATAGATAGATAGATAGATAGATAGATAGATAGATAGATAGATAGATAGATAGATAGATAGATAGATAGATAGATAGATAGATAGATAGATAGATAGATAGATAGATAGATAGATAGATAGATAGATAGATAGATAGATAGATAGATAGATAGATAGATAGATAGATAGATAGATAGATAGATAGATAGATAGATAGATAGATAGATAGATAGATAGATAGATAGATAGATAGATAGATAGATAGATAGATAGATAGATAGATAGATAGATAGATAGATAGATAGATAGATAGATAGATAGATAGATAGATAGATAGATAGATAGATAGATAGATAGATAGATAGATAGATAGATAGATAGATAGATAGATAGATAGATAGATAGATAGATAGATAGATAGATAGATAGATAGATCTATTTATTCAGTGTACTGAATGCAATAAATAGAGGGATTTTAACTTAAATTTTCAGTCTATATTCATCCTCCATTCCTTCTCAAACAACTGATACACATGACCATACATATGCAAAAAAGATAAATGATCCCTAATATACATATTTCATACAGAATCAAAGCTCATCAGTTAGCCAGATTATTATCTCCACACATATATACAATCAGTGTTCAGCATATATTAAGATAGCAATTCCTTAAACTTGAATAGACAGGCTTCAGTCTTCTCATCACTCTAACAATAATGGTCTGCTCAAAACTTCTATCATCATCATTTTCAACCATTATCAATTCTTTGCAGGATGAAGGTCTCTCCAAGTTCAGTTCATCTTTTCCAATCTTTAGCCTCCCTTCTCCACATCAACCCAGCACCCTTCATTTCATTCATCTCACATGTGGCCTTTTTCAAAGTTTTTTACAATTTCTTGGAATCCAGTTTATGATTTTAACTGTTTATTTATTATCATCTCTTCTAGTAATATGTCCAACTCAACTGTACTTGAGTCTCTTAATTTTTTCAGTGATATCAATAACACCAGCTTGTTCTTTCACCCATGCATTTTGGTTTGTTATTCTTAACATGAATCTCTCCATACTTCATTGAGTGGTCTTTTATTAAATATCCAAGTCTCAGATCTATAAATAAAAACTGATAAAACACATTTATTAAAAACCTTCCTTTTTAAATACATGGGCATATATTCTTTTAATTTTAGATTATTTCTACCAAAAGCATTCCAACCAAGTTTAATTTTATGATTAATTTCATTTTTTTTTATGTTTTCATTTGTAATAATAATTTGATCAAGGTATTTGTTGTTGTTAACTTCTAACTTATTATCAATTTTTATTTTCATCTTTTGAAAAAATGCATTGAACCTTACTTCAGTCTTTTGTATATATATATAATTGAAGTAATCATTTCTTGCTGTATAAGATTGTTTATTGTTTTAATGAAAGTAAATAATAGATATAACAGTGAGCTGAATAAAATACTTTTTCATTTAGCTGTACCAAAATATTTTTATCACTAAGTAGGTTTAAACATTCATTACATATTCATGGATACAGTAAAATATTTATGTATGTGTATATGAATGTAGATATAAGATTACATTTTTGTAAATATTTATTTCATAATAAAATTTAATTCATGTTTAATTTTAATTTTATTTACATTATTTTTAATACACACTTTTAATTTTAAAGAAATTTACTTTGTAAAATATTAAGGATTTTAAACTTCTCACTCGATAATTTAATATACAAATTAAAAAGCGTGTGAAGCACTTGAATGAGAAGCTATAAAGATTCCACAAATTATTATATGCTACGTGCTTTCGAGGCCATTTGCCTTATATTCATAGTGGTAATGCGAGATGCAGAATGAGGAAATAAGGCAAGGAAACAAAGCGATATGCAAAACATATGCAAATGAACTAGATAGTCCAACATTTGGAGATGTCAAAGCAGGTGTCCTGTCTATTGATAGAGTTATTATTGCCATTAATGAAGTATGCTTCTAGAATATTTCAAGAAGACTGGCCATGTGTTTGAACCCTCCAGCCCCAAAATAGTCTGCATTGTGGAAAATGACATCAAGCGGAAAATCAGAGAAGCATACTTCATTAATGGCAATAATAACTCTATCAATACATGGGACACCTGCTTTGACATCTCCAAACATTGGACTATCTAGTTCATTTGCATACGTTTTGCAATCACTTTGTTTCCTTGCCTTATTTCCTCGTTCTGCATCTTGTATTACTGCTATAAATATGAGGCAAATGGCCTCAAAAGTGCTTAGCATATAATAATTTGTGGAATCTTTATAGCTTATCGTTCAAGCACTTCACACACTTTTTAATTTGTATATAGAAATTTACTTTGTAAGTAAGTTAAATAAAAATAAAGCTACTTCTTACATTTTGCTTTGTTAAGTTAAAGTAAGCAATAAAGTTGAAAAATTATTTCATTGTTTTAAATTGCACATTTTATTAATTAAATAGTATCGGAGAAATGTTTTAAAAGTAATGAGTTAGAAAACTCAAGATTTAAAACAATTTTTAAGAAGAAAAACAAAATTATGTTAACAATTAGTGTCAAAGATATTTGTTTTATTTTCAAGTTGAAACTACAAGCCTTTTATATTTAAGTACAAAATAGTAAAAATATAGGTATTTTTCATTTCTTTTTTTATCTGTGTAATCAGTTCAGAAAGCTTGGCAGATATTTTATTAGATTAAAAAAACCTGACTAAAAACTATTTAAGAAAAAAGCATTTTTGTTTAGTTTGTGAGTTACAAAAGAATGTCATTCAATATACCCAGCTTATTCAAGAATGTGTAAAAAGAGAAAAATACATCTTTATATATGTGTCCTGATATAATGTTATCATTTTTAATTGCATTTCTGTAGTACTTTCTGACAGTGCTTTGGTTTAATTTATACCTTTCCGTTATTCTGTTAAGTTTGTTTGCCTTTGTCAGCAGAACTGGAAATAATATATATTTATTAATTTTAAAAAATCTGAAGATGTTGGTATTGTGCAGTGAACCTAATATAAATTAGTCCACATTAGGTTTTTATTCTTAGACCTCCACAACAGTTTCAAGAAGTCTTGAGAATGTCATTTTTTTGTTTCACTTCAAAAAAGAAAGTCATGTATTGTCAATAGGTTTTATATATATATATATTTATGATTATTTTTGCAAAATATCTGTGAATTGTTTACTTTTGATGAGAATATGGAGATTATTTTATTCAAATGTTGTGCTTTTTAGAAAAGTAAATTAAGAGATATAATGTAAAAAGAGAAATACATGATATTGATTATAGCAGTTATTTTTGTCATTTGTTAATAATTTTAAATGGAGTTATAAATTTTAGAACATTTTATTGTTTTATGATGGTTAACAAGAATTCATTTGAATTTTAAAAATGGAGTTTAAATAACAAATATTTCATGTATTGAATATTTTTATCAAGAATCGTCATAATCATTCAATGAGAAAAAACCTATTGTTCTGATTACATATTTCATGTTATTTTTTTCTACATTTTCCAAGTAAAAATACTATTTTTAAGATTTAATTTATACATTTACATTATTAATAAATGAATTAAAAAATATAGCCCAAAAATAAAATAAAAATAAAGTTTAACCATTAAAATATAAATTTGAAAAATTAATCAAATGGCTTTAGTTTTTGTATAAAAAAATTGTACATCAAGCATTATTTCAAGCTAAAAATAAAAAAATAAACGAAAGAAAAATCAACTATTAAGGTTTGTATGCCTTATATAAAAAGGAACCACAGACAGTATTAGATTTATTCTAAAATACAATGACATAGAGACAGCAAATGCTACTTATCAAAAAATTTGTAATTTTCTAACCAAGACTAAAGATTCATTTCTTCTTGAAGCCTGAGTTTATAAAATTTCATGTTGTGTTTGTGAGTCATTTTATGTAGATATGAGCAATCATTGCATCAGTATTAAAAAAATGAACATGATAATGCAGTGAAACATTCATCATCAGCAGCACTCTTGATCCATGCTATGGATTCAGGTCACAATATTGATTTTTCTAAGATGAGTAACCTATCTAGAAATGAAAACCTACACCAATGTAAGCTATTGAGATACTAAAAAAAAAAACAAATTGTGTCAACAAACTCTTTGATGACATATGTAAACTTTCTCCTATTTGGAAAATTTCTTTTTTTAATTTCCCTGAATTTTTATTTATTATTTTTCAATTATTTTAATTTTATACATCTATTTTTAGTTGTGGACTTTCCAGTGACTCTACAAGTATTTTTAATAACACTGTTTAGAGCACCATTACAATTATATAGTTTTAATTTCCCAGTTGAGGGTTTTTGTGATCAAGTTGAAACATTGGAATTTTTTAAATTAAAAGCTTACACAGATAAACCTGCAAAATATGTTATATATATATATATATATGGAGGGTTAGAAAAGCATTGAATATCTAGAATTCAATGCCAATCAAAATTTTATTTTCTTAAAATATATATCGTATGTAAGTACCCTAAATTTTTATTTATTATTATTTTTTTAGTTTTTTCAATTTTATACACCTATTTTTAGTTGTGGACTTTCCAGTGACTCTACAACTATTTTTAATAACACTGTTTAGAGCACCACTACAATTATATAGTTTTAACTTACCAATTGAGGGTTTGTACGATCAAGTCGAAACATTGGAGTTGTTAAATTAAAAGCTTACACAGATGAACCTGTAAAATATGTTTTATATATATAAGGAGGGTTGGAAAAGCATTGAATATCTAGGATTCAATGACAATTGAAATTTTATTTTCTTAAAACATATATTGTATGCAAGTAAAAAAAAAAAACATTTGGATGTCCCAACAAGTTGGAAAACCTTCTTTTGATAAGAGAAACAGTTTTAATATACTTATATAATTTATTAGTTGTTCTTAACCCTTTTAACAAACCTATTATATTATTTATTATTTTAAAATAGAACTTTTAATAATTTATTTCAACATTTAAATATTTCCTGTTATAATTACTTTTAATCCTTTATTTTAAGATGCTACTTTTAGTTTATATGATCTCCTTTAAAACTTTTACACTGTTTATTTATTATTTATTATCATAACAGCTAAAAAAAAGTTCACTACCATTACTCAAAATGTTGTAAAATTACTAACCTGGGTTGTATATTTATGGGTTATTGCTAACAAGTTGTTTAAATCTGAAAAATTTAAATAGAGGAGTTTGCCTTGCAACAGATTGAAATTGTTGATTGTTATTGATATAGGGATTGTCTAAGTGTTAGCTGATTTCTATAATCTACTTATACATCTATCTAGCCTTGAGCATTATTACGCTTACTATTTAAGTTATATATAAAGTTATAATTGCAGTTTAAATGTTATAATGACTATTTGTTAGTATGCGTTCATTTCAGGTTAGTTTTTTTAAAACTTCTTTCTATTTATAATTTTAGTCTCTGTGATACAAGTTGAAATCTTTAATGTTTCTATATATATATATATTAGTCCATAAATATGGTGGGCAATAAATAAAGATGGGATTTCATCTTTATTGTTAAAAGAAAGTTGTCATGACAACAGATTGAGATTGTTGATTGTTATTGATATTAGAATTGTCTAAGTGTTGACCATTTTCTACAAATATATATTGAAATGGTATATTTACTCTGCCATATCTGTTTCACCTATTTATCTCCTACAGCTCTTTCTGTTCCAGGTTTAAACCCCTAAAGAGTACTGTGAGTGCATATATATATGAGCATCAACGTCTGTAATCTAATTGTTATATATATTAGATTAAAGTAATATATGCATTTAAAAGTAATATATATATATATAATTTAATTCAGTTTATTTTAATTTGTTATATCGCATATATATGTACATGTGTGTGTATTACACAGACCACCATCATATATATATATATAGCATTTTGTTATTTGATCATTTACTATATTTTCTAAATTTATTTTAAAATAATAAAGTAAAATCATATTATGCACACCTGTTTTAGGATGGCGTAATGATGAAATCTGAGAATTATTAAGACAATAAATGTTTGTCAAAAATATATTTTATCTTGTAAATAGGATTTAACCAAGCTTATCAATTGCTAAAATCTTGTGGGAAAATAAATGATTGAATCTTGGAAAACATTCTGGTCAAGTAATAATACAAAAGACAGGGTTTATTATTAAAAATATAACTTAATGGAAGATGAGTATAATAAATAGGCTGAGTTTTTCCATGTAATATATTCTGTAAAATCTTAGAAGCTTTGGCCAACATAATCCATGTCAGTTTGAATTTCAACATGGCTGAGTAAAGTAGGCAGGGATTACTGTTCTCTAAGCCTGAAGCTCGGTAATCTCCATCCTATGTTCTGAAGGGCACATAGTCACTCTAGTGATGGAAGACATTCCCAATAGCAACTTACTGTATGGATGCTTCAACTGGAAAAATTCTGTTTATCCTGAGAAGAATTGCTGCTACCAAAATCTGCCACCAAAAAGGGCCAACAGACAAGTTGCTACCAAAATCTGTAAGTAAAATCCTAAGATTACCATCAAGAGCTCTAAAATGAGCTTTAACTTTAATTTAAAAGCTATAGCTATTATAAACCTAAATGAACATTCAAAGTTAATTTGTAAAACTATTGTCTAAAATAAATATAGAATCACTAATAATTACTTGTCTAATTCTTTGTAATTTAAATCTGTAAACGTTGTACCATTATGTAATCTAAATTATAAAATTCATAACTATTTGTTAATACAAATCTATATTTTCTTTTCGTGCATATGGTGATGCCTATAATGTTTTATTGATTTTAAAGTATTAAAATTTCATTTTTTTATATATGTGATAATATGCCAAATGTACCTGGAAACAGTGAGCATATTAATTTTAATAATCTTGTACCAAGGATAGTGTTATTTCTATCTTTACTTAATAAATATAAATAACACTTAGTTATCATAACATGACTCACTGTTTCGAAATTATATTAATTAAAAATAATATCTGATCACTTTGCAATTGATATAATAATATAAATTGATTTAGATTTATATTCGTTGGTTAATTATTCTGGTTTGCGATAATATAATTGTAAATTATGATTTTAAAAGTGATTTTGTCCGATAGTGAAAGCCTGGCCATAGGGATATAGTGTTAAGGTATATTTTATACTTTGTAATTAGATGTAATCCCATTGAATATACTTTTCCCCTTTTGTAGAATCTAATTGAGGATGCAAATTGGTTATTTATTTGACAGGATTATTAATTTATTAATTTAGCTCTTTCTATTATAGCATTATGATTATATACTTAGTTTATAAACTGGCTTTCATTGCCAATGCAGATATTAGTTATCTGTTTTAAGGCACCATTAATTTAATTTTAATATATTTATTCTTTTTGCCTTTGTGCATTGTGGATGTGAATTTATAATATATATGCAGATATATTTTACCTTGCTAATATCCAGTGGGCTAACAGTGGAGGCTGTTCCCATTTATGGGCAACCTGCACAACTGTGGACACAAAGTCACACCCAGAGACCATTTTATTAAGGTATGAGCACCATGTACATTATTTGGCATAAGGACACAGGAGTCTTGAGTAGTCTATCTGAGTTCCAGACTCATATTTCTTAATTTTAATTGATTAGCAAACTTCTCAGTTTAAATGTAAACATATCTATTATCTATAAATAATTTCACATCCATGCTGCCACCTTATTATTAAAGCTTAGTAAAGTGCTTATATGAAACTATAAATATATATTCTGGATTTTTCTGAAACCACGATAATATCAGGTTCAATTGAGTCTAGTTTGCATCATTCTTGAACTTCATATTGTGCCTGAATCTTATTTAATTCAACTCAAACAGTTGCAATATTCACACTATATTAGCTATATATGTCTCTGGATAGTGCTGCAACCTTATCAGTTGGCAAACCAGGACATAAAAATATTATTTGGCATATTAATTTTCCATAGTCATAAATTATTCAATGCACCCGAACTTACAAACATACTATAATGAGATTATATGCTGTACTATTTTAAGTCAATCTCATTCCATTGTAACATGCATTTATGCATTAAATTGATGGTATAATTTGATTTCTAGTTGGTTGCAATTTTTTTATATTTTATTTTAATTATATTATTATTACTACTAATAAAACTTATTAAAATTTAACTCATCTTTTTTTGTTTTGCCTGTATTCCGATTTCAATAGAATTATTCATTAAATATGATTGATATACACTCTAGTAAAATAGTAATATTACTTTAAGTTTAGTGTACTATTACTCTATTTAATTCATTTATATGTTTCCTGTGTGAATAGTTCTTGGGTCTCATGCCTGCCTTTTTGGAGCCATCTCATAAATTAAATTAAGACCTGTGTGTAACCTCAGAAATGTCATTCATAGGATGGTAAACCATGGAGCCCTAGTAAATAGATTAAAGCTTGGTTGGACCTGGGATCTTCCTATTTCATTTTGGTCAGGCTCAGTGTATTTTACCTGGACAATCAGTTTTGTTATGTAAATATACAAATCTGACCATTACAATATATATATATGTGTGTGTTAATGTGAGAATTTAGTCTCAGTAGTTTACATAACTATTGAAGTTGTTAATGTTATCCATGAGTGCATTAAATTATTAAAGATTTAAAATAAGAATTCTGTTAAGGATGATGTTATACATTAGTATGTCTTGATTATATATGCAGATGTAGAAGTCCTGCAGAAGTTTAAAATAATGATATATGTGCTTGTCACTTATTAATATATTTTATATCTTACAGAAGAAGCTGGGTATACAATAATTTGGTCGTTATGTATTTGATATTGATATAATGGGTTTTTTTTTCAGTGAAATTTTTTAAGGACACACATGGATAGTGAACTGAGTTGTTAGGAGACATGAACCATTGTTGTTGCTATTAATAAATTCCAAATAGCAATTACATGCCTACATTATTTTGATATTTAGGATTTATGTGAATATATTAACATACACACTTATTGTTATTGTCCATAGCTGACTGAATTATTAATGAAAACTGAATTATATTATTATTGTTAGTGATAAAACTTAACATATTGTGATAAATAATACATAATACTTTAAGATGTTTACATGCATGGTTTCTAACTCTATGTATGCTAGGGCTTTTTTAATTTGAATCTCTGTCTAAAGATCTAACTTTTCTTTGAATGTATATAAATTGGTCAATCAGTCATATTGTGTATATTCATATTCAGATGAAACATATTTGAAAATTATAATATTACACAGGATCAAGGAACTAATAAGAAATAGCCAATATATTATATAAATTAACCTCCTTCTTGATTATGGCATTTATCTCAATGTTAAGATAAAGAAAGGTTAATTTATCCTAACATGAGTTTCTTTAATACTTTAATATGAAGTTTAAAATTAATGTTTCATAGCAATCATTTCAATTTGATGGTTTATTTATATATAAGATAATTAAATTGCCTCTTAAACTTTGTGGTTATATATATTGTACCCTCACCAGGTGATCAAGCACTATTTAAAAATAATCTTCCGGTTAAACTCTGATCTTAATATATCAAGCAATAAGTACTAATAATATCTTAAGATAATTTCTATCATTAGACTAGTCCAAAAACTTAATAATCAATAATATATGATTCAGTTTAATAGATAAATAAACAATAGACTAATAATAATCATGAGATATTTAGCAAAAGGTACAGTATACCTGAGTCTCATTTTATGTGGTAGATAGGTTCCTCAGAAAATGTGCACAAAAGAAATCACATAAAAATACACTTAACTTACCTTGAAAAATGGGAGATAGATACTGTAATTTTAAAAAAATTGCACAAAACAAACAACAACGTAAAATTACTTTAAAATTCACATAAAAAAAATAATAAATAAAATATGACTAATAAAAAATTTCAGATTTAAAAAAAATTGATACAAGATAAACGTTTTTACTTTTTTTATTAACTACAGTATTTAATTTTATTCAAAATAATATATTTTTATGCGTAATTTACAGTATTTTCATTTTTTCACACATGTGCAGTATTTTAACCATTATCGTTATTTGATGATATACAGATTCATTTGTGAATTAGTAAGATATCAGAATCATCACAAGAGGAAATACAGCTAGCACCAACTTTATTTTTTTTAATTGCTTTTATAGTGGATTCGCCTAAACTAAAATGATTTCCAATTGTTGTTGATCTTCCCATTTCACTAAGTGATCTAAAATTGAAATTTTTGTTTCCAAAGAAATTCATTTTCTTGGGTGTTTTTTCCTCTCCATTAGGGTAAGCTAAAAGTTTAAAATAAAAATAAGAACTTAGACTTACGATGACAAAAAGACACCTACTCACCACTGTTGGGCAAAATCTAATTAAAAGTAACAATTAAAAATAAAATTCTTATTTTTGTCTTTAATTTTCAATTCTGTTTAAAAATCAAATGTTATTGTTTCACAACAAATTAATTTCAGATCACATTACATAATTTTTATATTGTTAATTACAATTAAAAATCAGATTTTAATTTTTAATTGTCAAATTTAATTGTGCCCACCACTGTTACTCACCTTTTAAAAATAAAATTGCAGACACTAAATGATTAATTGATTATGTACTCTTTTTTTAAAAAGCAAAAATAGAAAGTGATTTTAAATGCAAAAACAACAACATGCATAGTATAGACACCTATAATGTTTGAAAAGATGTACATTATAATCTTGTAAAATTTAATATGTGTATATAAAATGGGAAAATCCTGATTTTAAGTGAATTATGAACTTCCTTATTGCCTAAGTTCTTTTACAGTACTATTAAAAAGTGCTGAAAATATTGAAATTATTAGATGGAAGTTGAACTCCGATAATGTGCTGTTACTTTAAATATGATGTGTGAGTGCATGAAATTTATAATATTTAAAGTAATAGTGCATTACTCTAATAATTTTTATCACATAAAAGAAAACTGCATACAAAAATATTAAGAAGAAACATGAATTGCATAACTTCAAAATTGCATTAAATAAATCTGCATAAAATGAGACCCCGGTGTAGCTGGTAAATAGTGAAAACATCTCCCTAAGAACATAATCTCAATGGCACAAAAAACACTACCCCCCTCCCTTATTCTAATAATAATATAAATCTACAGCATTCTTAAGACTTTAAAATATATTAAATAATTTAAATATAATATTAATAGATTATAATTTTCTATTATTGAAAAACATATCATCTCAGGTTCTATAAAATAAATCAATAAATTGATGATTAAAAACTCCTATATCTATGGATGATGAGAGATTTTGCATCACATTCAACTATGCCTCATAATAATATCAATAAAAGATAATATTCCTATACTTAATCTAATTAATAATTTGGTATTATATTTACTATTTAATAATCAGATAAAATAGAATAATATTATTATTATAATAATCCAATTCTTTTATTTCTCATGTGGCATGTTAAAAGTATGGTATAATCTGAATAAAATGGCAATGAGAAATATATTCAATTATATGGCAGCAATTTAAATAATTGATTATGATTATAAAAGAATATTATAATAATGAGATATTCAAGTATCATATTTCCAATAACAATTATTATTTAAATAAATTCATATCATCCATTATGTGCAAAATATGTTATATGTTCAATTTTAAATTCTGTTAATCAAATCTTGTGGAAATGAATAGATCAATAAATAACACTGACAAAGGTTTTTATAAAAACAACATTAACAAATTTATTTAAGTTAACAAACAATATTTATACAATAAATCTACAGTTAAATATTACTAAAACTAACAAATAGAATACTAAAATCTAAAAAATTATATACAAAATTATACATAAAAATAATTAGATTACATATTACCAAAACAGAAAAGAAATCACAAATGTATAAGCCTTCACTTCAGTTTATTTATCATAAGTAAAGATCCAAACTTCAATATTTACTTCTCAAAATTAGGTTAGATTCATTATTAATCAAATAAATAAAATAGTATTATTTCTTTATTTTCATGAAATATAAAATAAGATATTTTATATAATATTTTAATTAGACAAACATATATTCTGGGCTCGTTTTATGTTCATAAAATATAAATCAGTGAAATAATGTTTATTCACGTACCAAAATATTTTGTTTGGTACCACTCTTAAGTTTTATTGTATGTTTACATGTTCAAATGAAAATTATAAAATTAAATAAAATAAATAAGCATTTATAATTACATTTCACATTCCTCATTCTGATGTTTCTTGTAAAATATGCATTTCTTCAAAATATTATTGATTTTATAAAAAAAAATTGAAAAACATCAAAATATTAAAATATTAGGAAGAGCCATGATTCCTTTATCATTTTCATAACCAGCATTTAAATATTCAAGATCATTTGTACTTCAACTTAATTCAAAACTATCTTGCCATCTAATTTAAAAACAATTCATCAAACTAAGTTTATTAATTATTCTACTGTCAGAATACTAAACTCCATGATGCATAACCAATGAAATTAAGATAGCAATATAATGTCTAGGATATGAAGGAATAACTAGAGTAACTCAATAGTATAATGAAAAATTCACTAATTCACATGGAAAGCAGTGTGAAATATCAGGTATGACTCAGTCTAATAACCATAGAAAATAATGTCTTGGATCTTTTTTAACACTAACAATGCAGGACTTTGTTAACTATTTGTATAATATTTACTTTGATATAATATAGGATAATCTTCCTATCTTTTTGACATATCCTAAAAATATATACATCCAGGGTTTCATTTCCTACTCCCCTGCTCACTATCATATAAAAATTCCATATAGATTTAAACAATCCACATCGTAAAATAAACTGAATGATTATTCCCAATATTAAACAAACTAGCATTTTATATTCGTCAAAACAATGAATATTTAAAGAAATGGTTTCAAACACTTAAGCTTTGCCACAAATACAAATGTCTTTGATAAAAATATACTACTAATATTCATATATTTTAAAATAAATGTAATATTGTTTTACTTTACAAAACATAAAATTATAATAATGAATAAAGTCGTAATGAACTTTACCATCAAAATATATGCACATTTTTGTTTTATAGCTTATATTATTCAATAAAATGTGTACATGTTATTAATTCACACATCCTTATATCCATTGATTCCTTCAATATAATATAAATATTTAAATTCCAAACAATTTGAAAAATTATACCATATAAAATTTAAAATAATTAAAATGACCTATGTGATTAAATAGTATTATAACGATATTCAGATGTCTTCTATTCTCCAATACATAGCAATAAAAAAATCATAAATTCCATTCATCCAATGCTCATTATAAAATAGCATACTTTAAAAAAAATGTTTCCAAAGTTTTAAAATTATTAACCTATTTTAAAATTAAGATTATAGTAATCAAAATGTCTATTAGTTCAACTTACTTAATATAAAACAAAATAGGTTTAGCTTTTAATGTTAATAGTTTTTTTTCTTAGAATTAATAAATAAGAACTAATAATAAAATTCAAAGTTACATATTTCTTTTCTTCTCATAAGTTCTTCATTGAAATTCTACTGATAAGTTAGGGTATAATGATCTATCCTTGTTCAAAGTTCTTCCTCAACTTTCTCCTCCTCAACATGTAAATTAACAATAAAAAAAAATAATTGTCAACTTTTAAATCTGGAAAAATCATCAAAAATATATCCTGATGTTTACAGTTTATATTTCTGCAATTTTCCTCCAGGATAATAATAATTTGTTTAATATCAACTAAAATATCAATTTAAGGTAAGTAATCTATTCCTTCCATGCATATACATATGTATCCAATTTCTTCAGCAGTAGATGCATCAGCCTTGGTCCCATTTATTGAGCTCATGATTTCAAAATAAAATAGATGTATTATCATTTTTAACTTATATTCCAATAAAGCACAATAAAACATCAAATAAAAGAATTTAGGTTTTAGTATTAAACATTATTTCTCAATAATATATTTTTCTTCCATTAAACATTTCCTTCTTTTAAGAATATAGCAAATAAACAGCAGTCATATTTAAAATATTCTCACAACTTTTATATAGAGTTTTGTAGCAATTATATTTTTCTAGAATTTATCTTTAAAATTTCTTTCTATACAAGTCCAAATAAATATCTGTTTTAAAGATAAACATTATTAAAACTGCAATCATTCTAAAATAATGAGATAAATATTCTAGAAAATGATATCGTATAGTTCATCTGCAATGTCTTTTATAAGTTAAGAGCAATTTATATTTTTGTCTCTTTAAAGGTATCCTGTTACTATAACATATCTTCAAAATTGTTAAATGTATTAATTCAGATATCATTATTATAAATATTATATTTCCAGAAAATAACTCTATAATTTTGAAGTACTTTATGCAAAGAAATATTTAAATTCTTACATACCCTTGATAACAGTATGCTTTTATATACACTTCAGCATTTAATCTCTAATTTTCTGATGTTCTTGACTATAAGTTTCTGCTCCATAAGTTAATGTTGAATTTTAATCAAGCTTCTGAACAGTTTACTGATAGGAAATTTAAATTGGTTTACTCATACATACTGATGAACTAAATATTAATTTTTTTTCTTTAGACTTTATAAAATAATAATATTTTAAAATTTTAAATAATTTACTCTTAGGTTTCAATATATTACAAGCCAATAGTAATATAACTTTATACTGTTTAACAAGTACTAGTTGAAACAAAAATAATTATAATAAATTGTGTTCAGCCCTTATTTTCACACACTGTATTTATACCCATTTTATCAAGAGATTTGGTTGGATAAATAGTCAGATAAACTAATTAACATATTATCTAAATTAAATAGTTTTAAAATTGAAAATAAAATAATGAGTCATCTTTTAAATAAAAAATATAATAGAATATTTAATATTTAATTTATTTTATAACTCTATTCAACCAAACAAAATATTTTAAAATAATACAATTTATTAATTTTTTTATAAATTTATTAAATTATAAGAAAATATTTAATTTAATGTATCAATTTTAGTCTACATTTATCAGTTCAAAATATCTTTAAAAACTAACTAAAATATCATTCCAAATTTATTTTATCATGTTCAAATGCTCCTATTTTATGAATAATTTCAGAAAATAATTAAAAACTTTCTTGAATTCATGCAAGCATTACACACATATTGCCAGTCATGTGATAAGCTTTCCCAGACATAAATGTTGCAATTTTTGAAATTTACTGCCTGAAATAAATTTAAATGAATATTTATTTTAAAAAAATAATACATAATATAAAATATTAAATATAATAATAAAATTTAGAATAGTAAATTTAATATTTTGTATAACAATAAATAACATTGAAACATTTGGTACACCATAAAATACTAAGAACTTTAATAAATAATTATTAAATAGTTTCAACTTATTTTAAAGATAGATTTAATAATTTACTCAACTATATTTACAACTACATTGTAAACTACTGATTTTAAAATATTTTTATTTAATAGAATTTTAAATACATTTTAAAGTACTGCTAATATTAACATATTTTGCTTATAAAATGTTAAATTATTCTGCTCTTAATTTACAATTTTGATAGTTATAATGTTTTTAAAATATTTTATGATTACCCCAGATTCACAACTCAACCAGACTAACCAAAAAAAATAAACTCTAAAATACAACCAGTCATTTTGCTGCTATAAGCAGACTTCTCAAGCATAAAGAACTACATAGTAACAGCATATTTATATTAAATGTAACCCATAATTCCACTTACACCCCATACACTCTTAATATTAAAAAAACTTTTAAATGTGTTCATTGCTTCAGAATCATACATTTTTAATAATAAAGATTTTGTATTTTTTATGTGTTTCTCTCAAAGAAGACAACCTTAGCCTCATCAAAATTAATAGTGTGATATCTTTTTCATGGATATATAAAGCAGAACTAAGATATTTATTTCTAACCTTACATTTATCCCACCTTTATTTTTTCATTTAAGCTGAAATGACTCTGACCAATATATAATTTCCTACAAAAACAATGTATAATATGCACTACTCCAGGAATAGTTTTTCTATCAAAAGTTTCCTTTGTATTATTTAATAAGTTATTCAAAGTAATATTCCTTTTCCAAACAATTTTTTTATTTCCAAACAAATTGCTATTTTTATATACAATTCTATAAGAAGACAATTTAAATGGCAAATAAATAAAATATACATTTAATTATTTTATCAAAGTAGCCAATACTCAAATAATCTTTATAAAATTGCCTTTTTTAAAATAAAGCTTTTTCATCAGAATTATTTAATTTCTTATTTCTATAACAATACTTTCTTAAAGCAGTTACTTTATGAGACACATATTGACTAGCTATCAGGTTTTATTATTGCTTTTGATTAGGATTAAGTCAATTAACTTATTTAAAAGTTCTTTTAATATTAAAAGTGTATAGGATTAAGTGGAATTTAGGGTAATGTTTAGTATAAATATGTTATCTTGTAATCTTTTACACTTGAAAGCCTGCTTGTAGCAGTTTATTTTCTTTGACTAGTTTAATTGAGTTGAGAATTTGAGTTAATTTTGACATATATATATGACTTGTATATATTGTTATAATATGAACAATGCCATAATTTAAATTTACTAAAAATGCAGATTTGTAGTACCAAATAAGCATTTCTTTCCAAAACTTAGAGGAAATGCAAAATAAAGATTATTGAATGAACTATAATAAAGATTTAGTAAAATAACTAAATAATTTATTTAATTTGCTGTTAATTAAAAAAAGGTAGGTGATAGTTTAATTAAGAATGAGCTATTTTTAGGTGAAGATTTAGAAAACTAGCAAATATAAAAAATTATTTTGCTATCCTCTGATATTACTATCAAAAGTAGAAAAAAATTTTATACCCACTTATCATGTAATATTTATAATTGTTTCTTTGCAAAAAATATTAAAAAGAAAACAGTTTTAAATTATTATAAAGTTAGAAACATCATGTTTTAGTAATGTAAAAGGTTTTTAATTTGTAATAAATTTATTTGTAATTATTTGTAAAATAAAAAGAAAGTTTATAACAACCAAAACGTCTTAATTTAAAGAAAAATGTGAAATTTAAATAATTTCAAAGTGAAAATTAAATTACTACAACATATTTAAAGTAGATAATTGATAAACAGCCCAGACAATAGGAATTTATTTATGAAAAACAAAAATCTAGTAAATCAATAAGATTTGAAATACTAGGCACTCTTATACTTGGAGCCCAATTTCAAATATAGAGAATTTGAACTCAGACTTTCAAGCAACTTCAACCATCCACACTATCTCATACTACTGCTACACATAACCACACACATGTAGAAAAGATAAATAATCACCAATATATGTATTTTGTGTTGAACCAGCACTCATCAGTTGGTCCAGATTATCATCTCCCACACACATATACAATCAGTGTTCAGTTTATATTAAAATAGCAAATCCTTATATTTCAATGGACAGGCTTCAATCTACTCCAACTTCCAACTCTTCAGCCATCCATGTCATAATGGAATTCCCATCTAGCAATATTGGCATTGGCATGGAATTTGGGAATTCCATCATCAGATTTTCAATGGTATGGATGACTGAAGAGTTGGAAGTTGGAATAGATTGAAGCCTGTCCATTGAAGTATTGGATTTGCTATCTTAATATAAACTGAGCACTAATCATATATATGTATGGGAGATGATAATCTGGACCAACTGATGAGTTCTGGTTCAGCACAAAATACATATATTGGTGATTATTTATTTTTCTGCATGTGTGTGGTCATGTGTATCAGTATTATAAGATAGTATGGATGGTCAGAATGGCTTGAAAGTCTAAGTTCAAATCCCCTATATTTATAATTGGGCTCCAGGTATAAGAGTGCCTGATATTTCAAATCTTACATATTTAGCCTGCATTCTTCCCATCTTTCTTCTATGTATTTAAATGGATACTGTCCTATACATGAGGGATCAGAGTGACTTGAGGTCAACATGGGCATGATAATAATTTGGCATCAGCATGGGATTTGGGAATTCCATCATCAGATTTTCAATGATATGGGTGACTGAAGAGTTGGAAGTTGGAGTATTGAAGCCTGTCTATTGAAGTATAAGAATTTGCTCTCTTAATATAAACTGAGCACTGATATATATATATATATATTATAACGGGATGGGGGTAGTGAAATGGAAGGAAATGGGATGAAACTGGGTGATGGCAAATCATCATCCCCAATTCAATTAAATACAAAATGAAATATCAATAATTTACATAAGTATCTATAAGTAATATAATATTTAAGGGGAACATGAGATTAAAAATTTCTGTGAACATTGAGAGATCAGAAGAATCATATGTCAACCAGCATTATAAAGTAAATATCAGTAATACTCAAAAGAAATAATTATCCATCATCATCATTGATGGGAATAAACAAATTAGTACAATAAATCAGAATAAAATCAACAGTCCATCATGTGACTGGAGTGGAAATGGGTCTTCTTTAGACCAGGCTAACCATTGAGCCTTTGCCACCTTGGGCAATTATTTAAACCTAACTTGGATGCACCAGCTTAGTGCCCATCCATTAAAAAGACACAATAATCAGAAATTGAAACAATAATGCTCGGACATTTAAAACATGCTGATCATCATCAATGTTCTGGTCACTTAGTACCATTAATGTACTTGCTACCTATAAACTTAACTCCTAATAAGGCTAAACTAAAAGAAAACATAGTGTATGGGCTTTAAAGAGTATCCTCTTTTGTGCCAACCAGGATGATGATTGATCATCTCTGGATGCCCCAAAGCACTAATTACACATCCCCATTTATATATTCATCCCATGCTCAAATCTAGGTCAGAGAACAAAAGCTCTATTACTGTATGTGACTAAGAAATGATGGGAACAATTTTAACAATTAAATATAAGTTTATTAATAATAAAAAAATAAATGATTAAGGTCTTATAAGGATTCTAATTTTGAAAAGTGTACAATAATAAAAATCATTACACTGTAATTTACAACATTATTACAAAATTCAAGTTATCACATTAACTGCATTATTTCTTAATGGGTATCTATAAACCCATACATATATCTGTACACAGATGTGCACTTTATAATACATGATGAAGACATTTCAATTAAACATAAAATAATTATTACATTTGTGATTTACATAATTACTATTCCAAATCCAAATTGTTACATTAATTTACAAAATTACAATTCATGTTATTGCTATGGTTTACATACATATGCGCGCAGATGCGCGATTTATAATATACAATTAATATTCAATAAATGAACTGACATTTAATATAAAAAAGTATTAAAATTTTACATATATGAGTGTGCATGTATATACGCACACTGAGTTTTATCTATTTCATCTTGTTACAATAATATTATATTTTTTTATAATTAATTCAATATTGAAAGTTCATAAATTTCACACATATACGTGTGTATAAACAAAATATATAATTTAAATTTTAATTTCAGTTTATAAGTTCTTTTTTTCTATCAAACTAAATAAAGTCAACTTTTGTTTGATAGATACTTGTTGATTAATTATCAATGTTTTTAAATTAAAATGTCTCTCTTTTTTGTCTTAATAAACGAATAATAAAATCATTTTATAGAATTAAGAAAATATAAATTTCAAAATGTCTTTCTGCTTGATTAGTTAATGCTGATGAAGTAGGTAAGGTGAGAGAGAAAAAGTAAATATGTGAACTGCAGCTCTTCATGCCATGATAAGTAAATAGCCAAGCATGGACTAAGTACACAATGCCCGGTGATCTCATGAGAAAATACCTCATTTTTAAGCACTGCCCCTTCTAAGTACTTAGACAGATCATCCACAAGAAATAGTATCCAGAAAAAAAATATCAGGCACTGAGCCAGCCCTGCTCATCTCTTGTGAGTCTTAGGGCTTTAGATCGGGTTTATTCATGAGACCAAGGCTTATTCATGAGGCCTCCATATACACCACTGGACTACCCTGGGAGCTCAATATAAAGGTCTAGACAGTGCCGAGCATATACTTTGGAGCACCATAAATACCCTGCATCCACACAGTCCTGCTCAACTATACACCCACCATAAACATAAAAAGTACAAATCATGTATCACTTTTAAAATGTCGTTTTACTAAAGAAATTTAAAATTTTGTTATTATATATAACTTTACTCACCACAGCTGTATATACATTTATCTGGGCTTCTCTGCCTTTAGATAGTCAACATCTATATAATTATTTATTTAGCAAGCTGGTTCTTTTGGTCCATTAGAAAAATATAATCCATTTTTGTTGTCATCATTTTGATTTGTAGTTGGTCTCTTTCTATCTAGAGTTATTCCAGGCAAGCAGCTGTCTTGGCTTGACAGACCCCAGGCAAGCAACCATCCTCCATGTTTAAGACTATGAATTTAAGCACAAAGAAGTGGGTCATATTTGTCCATGTAAATTCAAACTCCTGCCAGGAAAATAGTAGTGGTCCCTGAATTTACTGTTCTGCCTTCAGCCATACTATTTCATAGTAGCTATTTTGCCAACTCTCTTGTCAGCTAAAACCAACTGATGCAAACTTTACCAAGTTTCAACAAAATATTGCAACCAACTTTTCAGCTGGCCTTCTTACAAAAAACTATTAACCAGACTGCTCTTTCCAAAAATCATTAACCAGACTGGAGCTAATTTTGTTATCAGTTCTTTTATAGAATCATCTAAGGTGATAACAACACCTTGATGAAACAGTTTTTATTTTTAGCTTTCTAATCCCTTTGAAAACATATACATGTTTTTACTTAGGGGATTTCTAATAGATAAAAATTTTGTTTAATTAATTAAAAAATTTCAAAAATAAGTATGGTGTTTTTACATTTCAAAATTAGAATTACAAATAATATTTATCAGACCTTTTTTAAAATATTTAATTTCTAAAATGATATTTTAAATCAGTTATTATTTAACCCTTTACTTACCATTATTTTATTTTAGTAAATGTAGAAAAATATCCACAAAAATTTGTCTGTGTTTATTTCTACTTTTCTTTTACTTTATATATATATATATGCATACACACTATATTATTATGGATGTACCATGTAACCCAACCAGTTACAATATGTATGGGAGATAATAATCTGGACCAACTGATGAGTGCTGGTTCAGCAAAAAATATTTATATTGGTGCTTATTTATCTTTTCTGCATGTGTGTGGTCATGTGTATCAGTAGTATGAGATAGTGTGGATAGTTGAAGTGGCTTGATGTCTGAGTTCAAATCCCCTATATTTAAATCAATTAATGTAACAATAAGTGAAAAACAATGTTGAATTATAAAAAAATGGACTTACATTCGATCTTGACTATGTCATTAGTTGAGAAAGTATTTAAAGGCTAAATTCAAATAATAGTTAGTTGATGCTTAAGAAGAAAGCAGTGGCCTACTAAATACATCCATGCTAGTTGTATTCATAATTGAATTTAGCAGCAACCAAAATTTTAGCCTGCAATGTAGTTACTATTAGCTAAGAAAATCCAGATAATCTATATAAACGCTGAAGTTATTGTATTATGAGAAATATGAAAAATGTATGATATATAGTAGTAGGTACCAGGATGAATAGATAAACAATTCAATTATACTGTTGATGATCAATCAAAATGCAATCTTGCCTAACCTCCATTGCTGTTTGCTTCAAACCTCTGATGTCATATTCAAACCTTAATAAAAAAATACTTGCCCAAAAAATTCACCAAACACAAAATATGTAAAGTAAGATATATATTGTAATTTAAATAAAATTTTTGTTATTTAATAAATATTGTAATAATAATAAAGTAAATTTAACAGTTATTAACTATTATATACAGTCTTACAATTCACAGAAGTACTTTCAGTTAATTACTTAACTCTCTTGAACTGTCGTTTAATTTAAAATCATACCAAGGAAACATCATCAACTCAAAAGTCAGAAATCCTGGGTTTGAGTTAGTAACCATTTGCTTCTATTATATTTTAAAATTAAATGGCAGGTTAAAGAATTAACTTAAAGTATTTTCATTGTTTTTACAAGTTTTTTAATTAATGAAATTTTTATTTGTATATATATTGTAACCTTTAGTTTCTTTCATGGAGAAACTAAGAAGGGGTAAATTCAGTATAATCTTATATAACATTCCAAATGAAGGTAGATGAAAACAGTCAATCGTATCTGCACTACAAGGGCGCCATCTAGGCAATTGAACCTAGAAAATTTTATAGAGTAGGCAGATACGCGCTGTTAAGATTCCACTTTATTTAAATATTTAGACCATTAGCCCATTGTCACTAGCTTAGTGGAGACGCAGAGATAATAATCTATATCTTTAATATATATCTTAAATATAAAAAAATAAAAGCCACTGCCAGAAATTAACACATAAAAATATTTATTTACGCACATATATAATCATTTTAAATTTGAGAAATAAATTTATTGTTTTAGATTTTAATATTCATTTTTAATTTAAATTATTATTTTAAGGTTGTTGAGTATGAATGAATTTAATATTTTTATTAAGATCGTCGAGTATGTATAGACTGCATAGATCTGCATTTGAAAAGAAAATATTCTATTCCTTATTTAACCTTAGGCCAAAAGTTCGCAGTCAAACCAGCGTCAATCCATCTGATACATTAATGTATTCAATGTAGCATGAAAATACAACAGCACTAAATATACTATACTGTCAGGAATGGACATCTGAACAGTATAGTTAGAGAAGACATTGACTCCTGTCCAATATAGGAATGTTACCTCTGTATGGCAAGAAGAACAATAAAATAAAAACTCCATAGGAAGGGACGGCAGTCCTTTTTGCTGACTTACAATCCCATCCATAGGCAAAAGGGTTTGTGCGGCATATATAGCAATTCTGCACATAGTGAAACTCATACTACATCTACTAATTACACCAATATATCCAATCCATTGACCTAATTCAACTACGAAATGAATAACCTATCTTATTACCCTCCCTTAATATAACTTTACATATCTATATAGCCATTCACACCCAACTTAAATTTAACATTTAGATACGTTCGCACAGATGGATTTATTAAAGTTTTTTTTATGTTGAGCATAGATCAACTACACAGATTATACATTCAAAAACATTTCAAAATAAACATAAATAATCAAAATATAAAGTCATTGATGTAATTGCATGAGGGAATTCACAAGAAACCCAATGGCATTCATCATAAGATGCCGCATTAACACCAATAACTAAAAAAACATCCAAATAAATACATTTTAGATATTCACCGTAAGATATCATTATTTACCAAATGTCTATATATTTTAATCATATATGAAAACAAAAACATAATTAAACATGAACAAATCCATGCAAGTGTCTATGCCCAACTTAAATTTAATGCATTTAAAGTTTAAACAATAAATATTAATACAAATAAAAATAATAAAATGTAAATGATTTTATAGCAAACAAATATGTAATAATTAAACATTTATAATTAATTTGAAACATAAGTCAGAGAAAAGTTCCTTTTTTAAAATTTAGATTAACTGATCAAATCTTGAAAGTTCTTAATTACTTCAGATTTTAAAATGGTTCAGTTCAATTGCTTACAGTAGAAGAGCTCCTGGTTCTTGTTGGCAATACCCGCGAAGACTTTCATGGAAGACCGGTCTGATATTTTGGAGGTAGCCTTAGCTGGTTCCATTCTGGTACCACAGTCCTTTCATTTTTTAAATAGAGAGAGAGCGATATGTACATCCTATCGCCCTTTTCACAAAATCAAGCTGGAAAAAACTGTCAGGAAACTCAATAGTTTTCTTTTTATAGTAAATCTCCAGATTGAACGAACAAAGACGTCACTAATCCAAATTTTCGTTAAGGTCCGAGAGGCTTGGTGCTTCCATTGGTCAAGCTAAATTCTCTTTATTTTCTTATCTATCTTTCATCAGACTTTTTAATTACAGTATATAAAAAACCCGAGGGCTAGTTTGCTTTTCAATTACTTTATAAAACAACCATTTCCATTTACAAAAATATTTTATCTTTAAATCTTGTACTTTTTTATATCAAAGTACGTTCAAATACTTTTATTTATTAAAAAAAAATATTTTTATTTAAAAAAAAAATATATTTTTAAAGTTTTGCATCTGTGCGAATATATATATATACGGTTACCAAACATTTTAATTTTAGCGTTTAGTTTTTTTAATACATTTATTTTTATTTGCGAACTTAAAAGTTTTTATTTCTAATTAATGTAACGGCATATTTGTATATCGTTACACTTAGTTTTTACATAGTATAAGAAGAAAATGAGAATAATTTTTTTTTCTTATCAAAATGTTAAGTTAAATAAAAGTTGGTATTTAATTTTAGAATAAAAACATCGTAAATCCCGAATCTATAATGTACAAATAAAAGTATGTTTATACTTTTTCAAAATTACAATGTATAAGTATACAGAGGGAGGGGGGGTGATTGTCTTGCATGCATTATAAAACTTTCAAACAGTTAAGAACATAATAAAAATAAAATTGAATCAATGATATTTTAAAATTGAATCAATGATATTTTAAAAGTGAAAGTTGATATCATGAATAAGAATTTTGGCCGGGAGGCGAACCCACAACCGTCTGCAACCAACTACTTGCTTGTAGGGTGGCTGTGATGACCTCTCAGCTAATAACACTTGACATTTTAACTTGCCAATTCTAGCGATTGACCAATATTTAGTTATATGGAAAGATAGCTCTTTAAATTTCAAAAGATTATAAAATCAGTCTAATGTTAATTAAAGTAATAATACATACATATTGCTAGTAATTAGTAATTATATGTGCATGCATGCATGTGTGTGATGTATATAATTTTAATTACACAGAAAATCTGAAGGTCTTATACATCATATAGGATACCATTCGATCGTGTTTTGAGAGGAATATTATTTTGCATAGGTATTAAAGAAATCCATGATGGTTGTCACACATAAATCTTTTAAGCAAAATTTAGTCTATTCATTTTTATTGAAATAACTTTTTATAAAATTTTCCACCATTTTTTTTTTTATTTTACATTTTTTAGTTTTTGTTGTTCAAAGCGGAAAATATCTCTCAAACACACGTGGGAAGGGAGATTTGTGAATAAGTAATGTCCAGATAAAAATTGAATAAACCAATTAAAAATTAATATTAGGGGTCAAATTGTAAACAGCTAGATCAGAAGAGTGATTGACGGATAGATTCAATAAAACTAAGCTCATATTTGAGCTAGAGGTCTTCTCTAAAAATCTTGTACTAAGTGAGCACGCAACAAATTCCGTTTCAATCTATCGTCTGACTAAAGTTATTAGTTTTTATTTAAAAAGTGTATATTGTATATCTTAATAATGGAGCACTAAAAGGTTCATATGCACACTGATCTCCTCTATTAAGTCAATTGGTGCCAAAAAATTTACCAATCTACAAGGAAATCAATAAACCATGCTAAAGTCAACATGTCCAATTCGGAAGCTTTGTTCTACATATCCGAGAATGACTTTTATTGTCACTTGTCTTTTATTAAAGAATTTAATAAGTAAATTTGGATGGATCATTGTACTACAAACTTTTCTTAATCTTATTTGGAATGAGTCATTTTTAATATTTAAATATTTAATTGTATTACAAACTTATCGTAATATTTTGTATTACTTCAAATATTTAATTTTAATACTGGAATAAATGGATTACAAAAGAATAAAAGGTTGAAAGAGTAATAATAATAATGAATACCAATTTTATCTCTACTCTATATTTGATTAAAGACATAATATAGTTAAAAGAATAACTTGTATTTACTTTAATGATGATTCTCCGAGTAAACCTTTGAGTTCTCGTGAGAAAATAGTTAGAAAATTTTAAGTTTGAAAATTCTAGTCAAAACAATTCTTTTTAATAAATGTAATGAACAAAGAAGTCTAAATACATTTTCTTTAAAGTATTATTAGCGTAGATATAATGAGCATCTGGTCTTATGAAATATTTTCAATTGAATAAATTGTGCAGGAATTTTATATAAATGAATTTAAAATATTATTATAAGCATCTAGGATAAATGTAATCTTGAGCAATTGGAAACCAATCCAAAGAATAACGTACTGCTTAAATAATGAAAATTAAATTCGTATCGGAAAAAAATGTGTGAATTACTGTGCTATATTGTGAATAATATTATGGAAATCCGAATCTTAAAGTAGCTACTATATTAAATGTATTTTAACTTCGTTGTTGCACCTAATAAACATTAATATTTTGGATAGCTTCAATGATATTCTACAATGGCCATGCATGCATTTTATTTTATTTTTTCCATTCAAAAATGATATATGTCTTTTCTTTGGAGATTTTACACTTTGTGGGAGGATAATTGCCAGCTTTCCCAGTAGACAAAAAAGTGATAATGTGTAAAATTTTTATTATTATTATATTTATTATTACATTACATTATATTTTGTTAATATGTTAGTTAAGAGTTAAATAAAAAGTTTTGATCCCATATTCATTCTAACTAAAGGTTATAAATAATTTGGTTTACTATAGTATTGCTTGAGCCTGTATATTTTTTCTGTATTACAAATGCTAGGGGAGTATGATGTATGAAAGGTTTACAAGATATAGTTATGTTAATAATTTAAATTAATATTTTCACATCTATTTAATTTTTCATATTTTGTATTTTATTGCTTGCTATGCTCGAAAGTGTGTGAGTTCTTTAAAATGCATATTTAAAATGAAATGATACCTATTTCTTAGCCTAGAGAATTATTTTTAAGTAAAATTTATTCTTAATCATAATAGACTAATTGGTTCATGCATCAATAATATGATACCCTTTTTATTTTATGTAAGAGTGCAAATGACCTCTGTTTGTTGAGGTGAGTGTAGTTTTGTTGCCTCAAAGGATTGAGATGGAATGTAGCTCTCTTACGAATAAATAATTTTATCTGAAAGTATTTTAGGAGATCGAGGACATGATCCCAGTTCCAATATTGTTTTATTGCTTCGTAAGAGAAATATTTATGATTGTAGTTGGTGGTGTTCTTAGCATACCTCATATATGTGCAGAGATGAGTTCCTGACATACTTTAATCTCAGAAAGAAGGCAAATTCTTAGGACTATGCTAGTGCCAAGAAGTTATTATTATCAACTTATTCTATCTTATGAAAGCAACATTTTTATCATTACCCAGAAGTGTATGATAATTTCATGTTTATTGCTGGTTAGGTAATCACATACTAGTGAAAAGTAGTTATGTGTAGGGATTAAATATCATATCATATTTATAAATTGATGTATTGTGTAGCTAAGTTTTGCTCTAGCTTGTGTGAGAACCGATTTTTATTCTAAATTTATGTTCGTAAATTTGAATTTAGGCAGGCAGTATGCATCATAAGCAAATCATCGCTGGACTGGTAGAAAAGGAGTAATGAACTCATATTGGGCTATAGCAATGGATATGCGTATGTGTGCATTAACATAGTTATTAAAACATATTACATAATTATTAGCTGGAATTTGAATACTAAGTTATGGGAATAATAGTTCGCGAAATGCATATAAAATTTAAAAGTAGAAGTTAAAATAATTTTTTTATTGCATTTAAGGTATGAGTTTCTTAAATAACATAACTTTAGTATCTTGAAAATATAAATATCTTAATAAACTGAATAAATATATTACATTAAATTTTTATAGGCTTTAAGCTAATTAATACAATTAGCAATCATGATATTTTACATAATGTTAGTGAAGTATCGCTTCAGATATAAAAAATAAATATTAAACAATGTATAATGGGTCAAAAAAACTATAAATTACTTATATTTTAAAATAGTGATTAGTCCCAAAACTATTTGTAATAATGATTATTACTGGGACAAGCAATGTATTCATTTCATTAAGTTTATACAAGTTCGTAATTGTAGCTAGTGCAGATCCCCATTGTGAATAATGTAGATTGGATCTCATAGTTTTCTTAATTTGGGTCATCACAATATTAACTTGAATTGTAGTTTTTCTTTTCTTTTATATAGTTGTTTAATAAATATTTGTTGTTTTTAAAATTTAAACTTTTGTCTGGTGTCTTAATGTTTTGGATGTCCAGAGCCACACAGTATCAAAATGTCACAATACTACAGTCTCATAATATTGACAGAATTATAATATTGACAAATTTATTATAGTCATTAATACTCGAAGTATAACATGAAAGAATTAATTGAAATAACTCATATTTCTAGTACAGATTGGCCATAAATATCTTTATTAATTTTTACTATTAAAGTAAAATAATACATTTTCATTTGTTAAGATTCAAAGATTTGAATTAATGGCATATATGTTAAAAATTTTAATAAGTACTTGGCAAACAGATGAGAGAATGGTTTAAGTATAAAATTAATATTTAATTGTTCAGTTCATTGCATTCCGACTAATATTATGAGTGGACATAAAATCCCTTCTTCACTCTTGATATTTGGATGCCTTCTCAGTTGATCAAAAGATATTCAACATTTATTATAACAATTGTTTTATTAATTAAGTAGTAAAAATATCATATTTATTATTATCCTTATTATTATAAGTCCTATTATTAGCATTAGTGAAAATGGACATTAACTTTAAATAAGCATATGTCTATTTCATTTGTATTTGCTGGGATAGTGTCCAAAAGTCGGCAATGAATTGAAAAATAATTGAGTGTTGCACTTCACCACAAGTCATGACCCTGAGAATAAGAACATGAGAACAAGAACATTTATAATTCTATAAGAGTAACAGTATTAGAGTGTTAGAGACTACAGAGTGCTTAAGTTAAGAACTGGTGTGTTCCACTTCTGTATGTGCATGTGGTAGGGCATTAAAGAAACATAGTTTGGAAGATAGGGTGGGGAACCTAAACACTAATATTTAATATTAAAATAATTGTAACTGTGGAGGGTGATCGATGGAGAGAAAGGTTATCTAATTTATTTGTAAGGGAAGGGGGAGTAACATTTTCTACTCTGTGTTCGTTAAGTCATAAGATTTTAATACTTTTTATTAGTCTAATTTTATGAGTTCTCTGCATGGATTACTGATCCATTTCCATTCATTACACATGAAACACAAAGAAGAACATATTATAGTTACCGGTGGAGATCATATAGCTATGTGGGTTTGTGAAGGAAATTTGAATATATTTCTAAATAATGTATCGGAGATTTATTTGCATAGTAATTACTAAGTTCAAACTCAGAACTCAACTTATTTTTTATAATTTAAAATATTAAAATTATATTTTCCTTTGGAAAAGTTTTAATAACTTGCTTCCTCCACAGACTTCCCATTTATTAAGTGATGATGATCTCGGGTGGATACTATATTTGATGCTACAGCTGCAATTTGGCAACCAGGTAAAATACCTACATTATTATTATTGGCTGTTTCTGTCTTATCTAGTCTAAAGGGTTGAGGTTGCAATATATATCTTATAATAAAAAAAATCAAACTTAAAAGGTTATTCACAAGAAAGCATGAACTACTAGAAATGAAACTTTAGAAGACAGTTTCTAGTAGGCATAAGTTTATTAAAGTACATTTTTAAATTCAAAGATATATACAGATCTACATATGTGCAACTGAAAAATAAGAACATTTTAGTTTTTTTTTCGAAACATGTTTAAGAACTTATTACTATTAACTTTGATTATCTTTAAAATATTTGTTTTGATTTAACTTATATATTTAATTATTTTATAGTTCAGTAATATTCAATGTTTCTATTTGATCTTTGAAGGTGTCAGGTTTTATCAATATTTCTTTGTAATGAGTGGAATTTGGTTAGAGGAGGAAGGAGCAAAAGATTTTATTCTTAGGTCATTTATGCTCTATTTTTTTCTCCTGATAACCAAATTTATAGCTTTATTTAACAATAATATAAAATTGATATATCAGTACATACAATCTGTTGTTAGGATATGGATATTTTGCATATATATTTTTAAATCAATATGCCACATAGAAATATGAAAATCAATTAGCAATTTTAAAAAATATTGTAGATTATTTCTAAGATTAGTACTTTGACTCCTGATAAGAATGCTGACATGTACTGACAAAGTTTATAATCATGATATTATTTTATTTGGAAATGCTTATTTATATATTAAATGAACTATTTTCATTTTATATTTTGTTAAGTTTAAAATAGTCTCAATTCTTTACTCTTATCCCATTATACACCTGAAATACATTTTTTAGTTTGTGTGTGATAATTAAATACTAATATATCATATACTCAATCAGTGATATTTTAAAATATGTTCAACAAATCTACTATTATGGAAAATAATAGTCATATAATGAGTTTACATGAGCAATAATAAAAGATAGATATGTGATGATTATGGTTCAGTAATCAAGATTATTGATAGTGGATTGACGATCTAATCATGAATTAAAAATTCAGTCACCAACATGTTTCTTTTCAGCTGATCGATAGATTAGATGATTTAGTAAACAAATTTTCCAAAACTGCTATTTAATATTTAAATACAAGTATATTGTCTATACTAAACTTAATGTAATTAAAAAGAGCTTGAACTCAGACTTTCAACCTCCCTGCAATTATCCACTCTATCTTATACAACTGATACACATGAACACATACATGTGAAAAAGATAAATGATCTCCAACATAAATATTTTGTGTAAAATTAGCACACATCAGTTGATCCAGGTCACCATCTCTCACACATATATACAATCAGTGCTCAGTTTATATTATTATAGCAAATCTTTAAACTTTAATGGACAATGATCCGGATCAGTAGATGAGTGCTGGTTCAGCAGAAATACTTATATACTGGAGATCATTTATTTTTTTTACATTATGTGGCCATATGTATCACTTGCATAAGATAGAGTGGATAGTTGTAGGAGGCTTAAAAGTCCAAGTTCAAGTCCCTTCTAATAATTTTGATACCCTTTTATAAGAAATTTTTATTTTTATTTAAGTATAGACATGTCAAAAGTCTGAATTCTTAAAATATTGCAATCATCATCAGTTTTGGCTGTGCCATTTGACAGATTCACTATAATAGTTCATTAAATTATTTTATATAGATTTGCTACTATAAATGTATATATACACACACACACACCTCTTTCTACTTTTTCTTTGTATTATCATACTGCTGATGCCCAAAGTTAGGTATGCTACAATGAGTTTTTTATTATTTTTTTATTCTCTATCTGGATGTTTTATACTATAATATTTTGGACTGCATCAATATCTGACCATATAGAATTATTTATATTTACATTTCACATTTACTATGTACATATAACACTTCATATATAAATATATTTAAGTTTCTTTAATGGATATACAGCTCTCGTCTCAACTCCACCAAATCACAACCATCCACCATACAAAAAGTCAGAGCCATACCTCTTTCATTATGTATGCATTCTCTGGATAATATTATACCTTTTATTATATTATTCTCATACAAAATATGGATTGTTTCTATTCAATTTTAGTGCTATCTTCATCTATTTTTTACCATATCACTAACTTTGATCAGATTAAAAAGTCAGGCATATATATAATTGATGAATACTGGTTCATTATTAAATACTTATATTGGTGATCCTTTATCGTTTTTCACATCTGTGTCATCATGTGTATTGGTTGTATGAGATAGAGTGTATAGCTGAAGATATCTTGAAAGTCTATGTTCAAATCTTATATATATTGTACCCTTTTACTAGGACCCATATCCGAAAATAAACTTGAGAATAAAATTTTGTGTTGTATAATTTTAAATTTTATTAAATTAAAAAGATAGGTATTTATTAAGCTGGGAAAAGTATTTGTCATTTTAGTTATCATAGGGCTTAAACTTGGTTTTAGTTTATTTTAAAATTTATAAAGGATATGATGTATAAAATAATTAACTAAAATATATAAACAGAGATAAATAATAATCTATAATGTTGTGATATAGCTACAAATAAGTAAACAGTTGATATATTTAAAAATATAGTGAAGTTTAAAAATTATCTTGTAAACAAACATGCATTATATAAATAGATCAGATCGTGTATAAAAAAAAATGATTATTGTTTCCAGCTAGTCCTTAAATTATGTCTAAGATTAAAATAAATAGTAGTCCATTTAAAAAAATACTAATCTAAATCCAGAAAATAAATTGCATTTTTATTCAATGTCAAAAAAAAAAAAAAAAATCTACTTTAAAAAAAAAAAAAATTTTAAAAAACAAATTAGATACTCATAACTAAGCTAAAACAAATGTTTTGAAAGCAGAGTGGAGGAAGAGGAATCATGAAAATTAACCAATCAAAAAGGAGGCAGATGAATGTTGATTGAAATTGTGAGAGAATTAAATATAATATTAAAATATGACAGTTGGAAGAATGAGCAGATTTTAGTTTTTTGTTTTTTTTTATCTTGAAAAGTTTGAAAAATAAAACAAGAAAAACCTTTGTGAATATTGTCATTTTAACTATGGTTATAATAAATCTTAACTACTGATAATTTAAGGAATAATATAAAGTTTTAATTAAGATGCAAGGCTGAGTTAATTGATCTCTGTTGGGCTAAATCAAAGTTCAATAATTTTCAAAAATCTCTTGGAAATCATTTTAAAAAAAAGTAAGATAAAAAATACAGGATAACAGACAAATTCTCTAAGTCATTCTCACATTGGAGTAGTGCAAGTAAATATATTTGCTCAAATTGTCAACTCAGGACAAAGAAAACTAAATCTACTATGGACAGAGTTAAGTATGTTTGTTTGTTTTTATTATAGAACTATAGTAAAAAGAAATTATCATACAAACTATTTAGAAATACGTGATAAAGCAATTAATTGTACAGCTAACTTTAGATAAAGAAATCAATAAATCAATCTACAATTGTAGTTTTAATATCCTAGAGCTTAAAAAGAAATTGTCTTGCAGGATCTATATATTTGTTCAATAAAGATCGCATATATATATAAAACAATAGTAGGTTTTCAACATAGATAAAATCTTGATCATTTGATAAGGAAAACAAACCATAAAATTATAGAAGTTTGATGAAAATCCTAAGGCTGCATATATGAAATGATATCAGTGCTAATTTTTTTTTTTTTTCATATGTCATAGCATCGGCCGGGACGCGAACCCACAACCGTCTGCAACCAACTACTTGCTTGCATGGCGGCTGCGATACCTCTCGGCTAACAACGCAAGACAGATCAGTGCTAATTTAAATAGGAATATTTATCATTTGGAAAGGAAGGCAGGCCTTAGACAACCTTTGATTATTAGAAAAAAAAAAGAAGAATTACTATATTGTACATAATACAATGTCAGGTGCACTTTGGGAATTATGATAATCTGTAGAGAAAGCAGAGAGCAAAAGGGATAAAAATATTGTGATATAACCAGTCTACAATACATGAAACTAGTGGAACACCAGAAAAAGTTTGTTGTTCTTTTAGAGCTAATGGTTTTAAAAGAAGAAGAAAAAGAAAAAGGGAACTTGCTCATAATATATGTGAATATGTGTGTTTTAGTTATGTAGATTAATCAATAATTAAGCACAAGTGAGTTAATTCATCTACATATTTGTTGATTACTTTAAAGTTTGATGTTTAACAAATAGTCGTATTTATTTGAATTAAATATATATGAACAATGTTAAGTTAATAAAATATGCATTTATAACAAAAAGATTGACAATATATATGTAATGAAGCATGGGTGAATTAAATAATTTATATATCATGTTCATAACTTTTAAAGTTCGGTTTAACAAATAGTCATAGTTGTTAAAAAATGTTACATTTCAAAATAAATAGAGATATATCTGTAACCAAAGCAATTAACAATATATATGTAATGTTTAATATACCAATTGAAAAGTAGAAAATGGTGTTTTCTTGTAGCAAATATCCAGGCACACTACATACTAAGTGAAGATATTAATTTTAATACTGTAGTAAAACATCCAAAATATGAATCTTTTTTTTTATTGTTTATATTGTGATTATATTATGAAGATATAAAACTTTGTTACCAATGTTATTTTGAAATTACTTGTGACTCGAACATTTATTTTAATATTTTGTAAATAATATGTGATTAAAATTTTCGCTCAAGTGTTTTCTATAGCTTATAGTTAACTTCATTGAATTTAGTATTTTTTGTGGTTTTCTGAAGTTTTTTTCTTGTGAAAACCTCTTACTATAAAAGTTTATCATTTTACTTTACTGTCAGTTAAGGGTGGATAAATTATTCAGTACTGAAGAGACTTACAACTGTTTCCAAGAATCTTCAATGGAACAAGTTGAAAAAAAGCCATCTTTGAAATGTCAAGACAACTCATGATTTTGCTCTCTGCAACCAACCACACTATCCAGAGATGCTACAGTCAAAGAGAATATCTTTTTTCAAAAGCTTATCACAGAGGATCCCCAGTCCAAATTTCAAGCCAATAGTGTTCAAAATGAAGCCTCCAGGGAGATTGTTACAAATTTAGATTTCCCAAGCTTGGAAAATAGCAATGGTAAATTTTCTTCTATTTTTCCTAATATTTCTAAGGTTTCTCAAAATCCTAACAATAAAATTGGTAAAAATAGGAAAACTAACATAGTGTCTTCCAATTTAAATGCTTCCCCTTTCCAAAATCAACACAATATACTAATTAATAGCAAGCCCACTTATGCTAACATTACACAGGCAGGCCTTATAGAGCCTAACATTATGGCTTAAGATTTTTCAATTAAATTGATGAAGAGGTGGAAGAGAAATTTACTGATAATTCCAGCAATCCCAATATTCTTAATTTAAATTGGGAGCAAAAGGACCTTGATTTGATAGCAAATAAATTTAATAACACTATCCCTTCCCCCCAATTACATAAATTCTTTCTTAACTTCCACAGAAAAAATACATCAATCTTGATTATTATCAACCTTTCATGTGATTTATATAAATTTCTGATCAATGAGCTTTATAATGAGATTAAAAAAAAACTATGGAACTTAATTCACAAAATTCTGCAACATCCTAATAATTGTTATGTAATAATTGAATTTAACAACCTGACTCACAAATTATTCTTCCAGAAAATTTTCAAATACCTTGATGGAAAAATTATTTGCAACATTAATATAAATCATCCTACAATCATGACAAGCATGATCAAGAATTGTTACCTTAAATTTAAAGAAAATGATTTGCAGCAATTACTTAAGCTCTATTGTAAGGTCTCAAATTTAAGATACCAAATGATTAAGGACGCAGACCTTCCAGTATATGCTAATACTGCCTTCTTTGAACTTTCCCTGAATAAAGAATCAACCCCAATGACATTCCTACTGTCTACTATCCAGAGACTTCCCCTTTGTCTTCACCTTCCATGTCGTTACTCCACAGTGTTGATTCTGCCACCAGAGAAGCTATTTGGTGAGAGACTGCCAAGCCAGGATCTGCCATAGTTGAAAAAGGATTAAAAACAGAACACACCATTATAACTCTGTTCCAGTGGTGCAGACTGTGGATACACCCATTACCAAGCCTGACCATCTGAAACTGTGAAGAATACTGCCTACCCTCAATCAACTCCTGTTGATAAAATTGCACGTAACTCTTTACCATCTCCTGCTCACTCTATGAATGCATTAGATGAGTCTTTTGAGTCAGTATCTCCGGTCATAGAGAAGACATCTCATTTGCCTCAGTTTATGAAAAGAAAGATGAAGGAATCGAATACAGGCCACAAATCTTCTGTGTGCAAAACATGCTCCAATAAAATAAACAGCCATAGCATTAGTTCCTTGTATACTGAATCCCCTGTCTCCCACCAACCATGAAAAAAATGCAGGCCTGTTTTAAGGCAAATAGCCAAAGAAACAATTGTAATGTATCCAATAAGGACCCTGGCAAATCTTTTCAAACCCCTGTTTTTATTAAGGATAATAAATGGTGGCTACTAAGGCCTCCAAAACAAGAAATGCTAAACCAAAATCCATTGACAGCTTGTGTTACAAAGAGTCAAATGAAAGGAGCTCTGGCCAGATTATAGATTCTTGAGAACCTAGTGCTGGAGTATTTTTCATGGATAGCCTGTGACCCCGAACATAAGGGGTGAAAGCCAGTATCTGTCTTCTTAGCAGGACCAGTGATTGCTGAGTGTGTGAACACATATATAATAAATGCTCATTCAATAATTTGCAAATTTCCATCACCTGTCCAATAAAAATACTATAATTTCCTGTTGAAGTAATGCCACATGAAGCTCAAAAGATCAGGAATTAATATCTGGGGCTGAATTCTCTGAATAGTGTGGATGCATTGACCAAATGGTTTAAGCAATACTCACCACATATTGGTTGTTTCTCTGAGACATTAAACCAATTTTCAAACTCCAAAATCCAACCTCCTTGACAATCTTGGCTATTTTTGTCACTCAGTTTCTTCTTCATCTGCTGCTGGCATAGTGATCTTAATCTCCAATAGTAGCCTATTTGAATCCTTCAAAATTACCTACCTAAACCCACATATAGTTATTGCCACCATGTTCCACAAGGCCTTCACTTTGAACATTATATATATATTTTGTATATATATGTTCTCATTTCCCACACATTTACATCCTTTCATTAAAAAAATTGTTTTTTATATAGAGATTTATGTGTGCATGTATTATATATAGTTTATAGATGATAGATTATAGGCAATAAGGAATATAGGGTTGCAAAAAATAATATTTGATATATTGATTTTTTATTCTTTTTATTAAATAATGTGTTATTTAGCTTTAGTTTTGTTGAAATAAAACAGATTGAAAAGTAAGGTGTAAAAAATGATCAGTAGATTGATAGATAAACTAGGCACACATGTAAGAATCCAGCTGTATGAATATAAAAACATTTTTTCCACTTATCTCTATTGCCTATAGATTGCAAGCTTTGTTGTTTTTTTTATTATCTGGATCTTAGATATTCAGAGAAAAAGGGAAATGCTTTGATGGAATAAATGTAATTATTAATCTTCTTGTTAATTGCTAAGAACCATTAACTTGTGAAAATTTGATTGCTATCTCTAAAATCACAATTATTTTTGGAGATTTTTTTTCTTTGATCAGAAATTCGAAATATAAAATGAGTGAAACAATATTGAGGGGCAGTTGTTAATGTCATCTTAAGGTTAAAAGAAATATGCAGTGCTTTTAAAAGTTAAAAAAAAGATGCAGTTTTAAAAGTTAAGAAAAAAAATGCAGTTGTTAAAGTTAAAAAAAAAGAAAGAAATATGCAGTTGTTTTAAACTTAAAGAGATGGGCAATTGAAGTTAAGTAGTATCTTTTTGTTTTGAGCAGAATATTCAGTTTTAAAGTTAAAAGAGATGAAAAAAATTGAAGAAGAAAATATGACTTTTGCTTTAAAATCAGCATAAATGATGTGTGCCCATATAAACACTTTCATCGCAAAATTAGTTTAAAGATATGGATTTAAATTGAATCCTTTAAAAGAAGTTGTTAATATAATATAAAATGGTACTTATATATATTTTGGCTGTTTGTGAAACAATCAGGATGCCATGCTAATTTTTTGCCATATTGTTCCCTTTGAGACCTCACATCTATGGGTTAATTCACCAAGCTATCTGTGGACTCATATACCGGTCTATAATAACCAAAGAATGGCAAATTCAAACCAACCACAGATGCTATCTGAGAGGCTTCTTTTTTGTCTCCTGGCCTATTAAACAATCATCATCTTTGAATGGAGGGAGAAGAGGAAGGAAGAGAATAAGGAAGAAGATGTATAAAGCCCTATGAGCAACCTCGATTAATCTATAAATCAGTTTTTTTTTAAGTTTTCTTCACATTTATCTAAAAATATCTGCTATAACTCTTTTAAAATGGTAGGAACAAGCAAACAAACCACTTGAAGCTATAAATTGGGAGAACAGTAAACCTGAGACATTAATAAGAACTGAAAAATGGATCGGGTAAATTTAAAATTTAATTAACAAATTTTCTTATTTACTTATTAAAAGTAAATTTTAATTTCCACAGACAAGCATTTCTTTTTTCTTTTGATACATAAAATTTGAGTTTGTTTATAGATTGTGTTATTCTCAATGTTACATAACATTACATACACACAGTTTAAATTCATTAAACTTAGTTTATCATTATTTTTGATTTTTTTTATTATATATATATTGTAATACTAAAATGTTTTTTTTTATTATTATTGTTCTTCATTCATTATGATAATTAAGCAACCTACCAATATATGCTTTATGATGTTTTTTTTAATTTATTTTTGCATATTAAATTTGATATAATTTTTTCTTTTTTTTTTTGCTCAAGATTGCAATAATATTTTTCTTTATTATATGTGACTTATGTATTAATCCATAATATAGAGGTACACATTTTAAATGTATATGGTAACATATCACAGTGTGTGTGTGTGTGTGTGTGACTGCTTATTCCAACTCGTCAAAAAATAGGTTATGCATAGTTAATTTAAATATAGCAAATTGAAGAGCAGGGTTTAGCATATGTATGAAAGTAATAAAAAAACATACACATTACACAAATGAAATTTACCTTTATGATATGTAATAGGTAGGGAAAATCTTGAATAAGCATTCAATAGAAGGTTTTCTTTATGTCAGTTTAAGCTAACTTATTTCAAAATATATAATAACATGAGCAGATATATAAAATTACATGGTTATTCATATAGTATTAAGATATTTAGTTTAATTCTATATTTAATTGAGTCAATTGTATAGTTAGTAATTTGATTTATTAAAAAAAAAGAGTGTGAATAAATATAATTATACCGTATTTGGTTTCTGAGTTATTATTATTAATATTGTAATTATAAATTTATTTAAATGCACATTCATTATGTAAATAATATTCATTAAGGCTCTAGCCTCAATCACATGCATATAAAATGCGATAGTAGCTTCACCTATTTAAATAGAAAGTAGGTTGAAGTAAAGAAGGGGTTCACCTCTTTTCTTCCAAGAGTAAGCTTGTGGTTTAAAGACCTGTAGAGGTCCCTACTACTGCATTTTATATGCATGTGATTGAGGCTACAGCCTTAATGAATATTATTATTAATATTGTTATTTTTTTTTCTTGATTCTATCATTTTAATTGATCATCATCCATAAATGTTAAGTGTAGGATATTGATTTACATATAAGGATGTTTAAGGATTATGCTTAACATATAACCAAGCTTTTTTGAGTAATTATATGTTAATAATAAAGAGCTAAAATTATGCTGTGTCCAAGAGTTATGATTACGATCATCACTGAATAAATAGTAATCATTAAATCAAATCATAAAAATAATTAATATGTTTAGTAAATAGGGGTTTATAAAAAGTTGAATACCAGGTGGTGAGATTTGTGATGATCATTCATCATCACCAGTAAATATTGATGATTGAATCATAGTTTTAACTATAAAAGTATTTTGAGTAAATATAACCATAAATGTATATAAATGCTAGTGAGTATTATAATTAAATCCCAGTTTAACCTAAGATGATTTTAAGAAAGTGCCTATATGCTTATAAAAATAGATTTGTTGTTATGAGTTCATATTATAAAAGCTGTGATTGGAATCATCCTCATCATCATCATCATTATATTACAATGTATAAGCAGATTAAGTAACTAGGTTTAATGGCAGTATAACTAAATAATGGTCTTTACTATGTGTGTCTGGAAGCCATTAGTAAGAGTATACTTGTATCTGTATGTCAATATATGTTCACTGAGCTAGTAATATCTATAGGAGTGTTGGATATATAAATTTTATGTTATTGGGATCTTATAATTTTATTGATATGGATAAAATATAAGAATGTCACTTTTTGGTTGTTGTTCATTAGTCATATAAGCCATGTGTAATAAAAAAATGTACTGAATGTGTTTGAACCCAGTACATTATGGACAGATAATATTTATCTAGGTTTAAATCAATCTAGTGGCACCCATGGAAAACACATGTACTTAGCTAAGCTGAATAAAAGTGATCAAGTCCCTTTTACAACTCATTAACTTTCTTTGATATTTTTTTAAAGTTATTATAAATAGCACCAATGTGTGTGTGTGACCATGAATGGTCTTATATATATGGAAAGAGGAAGGGGAAGGATTCTTTGTTAAAAGAATCCATTATTGAATATAAGCATAATGCACTCCATGGATTTCACAGTAATTTTATTCAGTTGCTCTAGCTAGTATTAGTTTATCTGATGACAATGGCTAGTATATTTTGTGTGTTAAAATGACTTACCAATATTGAAATATTTTAAATGATGACAGTGATTGATTTTCATTTTTATTTTGTGTATTGAGAAATGGGATAATTTATTTATCTCATTACTAGCATGATGGGATTAATATTTATGATAGTTGCAAACAGGCTATGGTGTTATATTTAATTAGTAACAAATGGACGCCCAACTAAAATATGATATAAATTTCCATATTTTTATTCATAGATAGGCATCATCCTTATTTAATTATAAATTTATTATATCATCATAAATATATTTCATCATCATAGTAAATGTTTATGTCCTCATTATAATTTTTTTTATTCCGTTATAAATGGTGTGTCAACTAGAGCTCAAAATAAGCCAAATAGGGATTGAAGTACACCACATACCTGAGAGATGTGTAGTATATATGGTGATGACAGATGTATAGTTTTAAAAAAAGGAAAATTTTTTTTGTGTAATTTTTTTTCATATATATAGAAATATTTTGGCCTTATGTTTAAGTGATGATGATTACTATTATTGCATTTTTGATGATGATAAATAAATACAACCATAAAACAGCTTAGTTTCAATTTTAGAAGCATATAGATATCACCATTTATAGTAAGTGTTAAAGTTGATAGCATTTTTTATTAAAAATTTTGCTTATCAGTGAAATATAGCACTGCTGCCAGATAAGCATGGAAATATTGATAGCATTAAGTTATAGAGTAATAATTTTTGTTTATATTTTGAAAATTTATGTTATAGAAAATCTATGATTTTGGAGGTTGGATTGGATATTTGATTGTTGGAATTTGATTGGTTATATTGCAATTTTTTGATGATGGTGGAGAATTTTTGTCATTGTCTTGAGGATGTGATGTATTCATGCCACTTGTGATTAATTAATCTCTTTCACTGCTCCAACCCAGATTATGATATCAGTTACTATTTATCATGAAGCAGTTAACAGTAGTCCTGCCATGATTTTTGCCTTTAAGACTCCTAAAAGAAAGCAAGGCATAGCTTTTTCTGATATATATATAATATTTGCCTCTAAGACTCACAAAGAGAGCAAGGCATAGTTTTTTTTTTTCGGATATAATATTTGCCTCTAAGACTCCCAGATAGAGCAAGGCAGTATTTTATAAATTATAGCCCCTAAGACTTGGACACAAGCAAGGCAGTGCAACAGTGTTTGCAGTAAACTATTAAGGGTTGTAGTAGCTTAGAGTAATTGAATTGGGGTGATCATCTGAGTGGTCATGGAGCATTGTGTGCTTTAAGTTCTGTGATTGAATTCTTTTATCTATCTCATGATTGTGAGTTGCTAATCATTATTTTGGCTATCAGTATCTGTCATATCTCTAGAGGGATAGATGAGTATATAACCTGGGATATGAACTCCATTATAAATATAGGCATATGTTATATAAATAATTTTTTGCTTAATGTATTAAATAGGGCATAGAGAAAATTATGTTCTATGAAGGCATTGAAAAGTTAAATAAATGATGGTATAAACAAGGCACACTAATATAGAAATAGCTTATTCCTAAATAAATGTTTTTTTTAAATAAGGGCTATGACCTCATATAGTCATACTTTGTGATACGTAAAAATAAGTGATGATGGAAGTTAAATTAATTTAAGGCACTTGAAATATAGATAGATGGTTGAGCAGAATAATGGCTAAAAACTAGTGGTTGAAAATCTTTGGAGTATATGAGTGGATAGTGAAGGTGTTGACTCTGGATGTGTAGGAGATCAGAGAACAGAACAAAATAAAACTGAAATAAAGAATACAAATATTTTTTTTAAATTCATAAGTAAGAGATTAATATGGAGCAAGATAAAGAATTAATCACTGAAGGAATAAAGAAAGTAGAATAACAAGGTCCTCCAGAATGGTTACAAATTATGATGGCACAATTTAAAGAAATGACTCAAAGATTAGACAGTAAAATAGATCAGCAATCACAAGAAATGAGCCAAATAAATCCAAAATTTGATCAACAAGCTCAAGAAATGAGCCAGCGATCACAAGAGATGAAACAAGAAATAAATCAGAGATTAGATCAACAATATCAAAGATTTGATTGTAAAATAGATCAGCAATCATAAGAAATGAAGCAAGAAATAAGTCAACAATCTCAAAAAATAGAAAACATGGGAAGAAATATAAGTAATGCATGGACAGCAAGTCAAAGGAAATGGAATGCAAATATTTATATGGTAGAAGTAAAGAGTTATGTGATTATAACCGAGTCAAATGAAAATATTGAAACAGCTCTGAAACAGAATTTCTTCAGAGAGGACATTTTCAGCAAAGTCAATACCTTAGAATTAAAGGTAGCTGCTGTTCAGAAACCAATTAATCTGAGAGAGGATATTTGCAGCAAGACTAATACCTTCAAGTTAAAGGTAGCTGTAATTCAAAAACAGTTCTAGACAAAATATGAATATCTGAACAAAAGGCAAAGCATGTCAAACCATGGATTAAGTAAAGACATCCAGGAAATGATGATGCAACTGACCAAAACCTTTATAGAAGAAAGGGAGAGAACCCTATATACTCCATTAAAAGTGGACATAAATAACAGGAAAAGTCACATAGACTTTAATGTTACATTAAGAAAACAAGAAAAGATAATATTAGGCCATGTTAAGAAATATCTGTGTTGTCAAGAAAAGGACATTCATCATAAAATATTAGATATGATGAAAATAATGGCTGAAATATTGGATCACTGGAGAAGTCCATGTCATTCCTTGCTTAGGCTGACACTATCCCACAAAACCTAGTAAACCAAACATAAATAGGCCTGGAAATAATTCCCATGAGCAAATGCAGAGCAGTAGACCCCCATAGTTAATAGAAACAGGAGTCCAATAGCATGTTGTGCTGGAATTAGTAAGTAATGATACATGAGGAATACTTGTTTAATAGTCCATAGAGGATAATCATAAATAATATCATTCTGATTAGACTATATTGTAATCATATTTGTATTAAGTAAAAACAAATTTATATATATTTTAAGCATTGGGTTAATTGTTTAAGAAAAGTAGTTCAATAAGAGACTCAATTTTTTTTTTGTTTAGGAAGGAGGCTAATGTACATATATGTTCTCATTTCCCACACATATATATTCTTTAAAAAAAATTCTTTTATATAGAGATTTATGTGTGCATGTATTATATATAGTTTATAGATGATAGATTATAGGCAGTAATGAATATAGGGTTACAAGAAATAATATTTCATACATTGATTTATTATTCTTTTTATTAAATAATGTGTTAAATTATTTAGCTTTAGTTTGTTAAAATAAAACATTGAAAATGAAGGTATAAAAAATGAGCAGTAGATTGATAGATAAACTAGGTACACATGTGAGAGTCCAGCTGTATGAATATAAAAACATTTTTTACACTTATCTCTATTGACTATAGATTGCAAGCTTTGTTGTTTTTTTATTATCTGAATTTTAGATATCCAGAAAAAAGGGAAATGATTTGATGGAATAAATGTAATTATTAATCTTCTTGTTAATTGCTAAGAACTGTAAACTTGTGAAAATTTGATTGCTATCTTCAAAATCACAATTATTTTTGGAGATTTTTTTTTCTTTGATCAGAAATTCGGAATATAAAATGAGTGAAACAATATTGAGGGGCAGTTGTTAAAGTTGTCTTAAAGTTAAAAGAAATATGCAATGGTTTTAAAAGTTAAAAAAAAGATGTAGTTGTTTTAAAAGTTAAAAAAAATGCAGTTGTTAAAGTTTAAAAAAAAAGAAATATGCAGTTGTTTTAAACTTTAAAGAGATGGGCAATTGAAGTTAAACAGATTTTTTTAGCAGAATATTCAGTTTTAAAGTTAAAAGTGATGAAAAAATTGAAGAAGAAAATATGACTTTTGCTTTAAAATCAGCATAAAAGATGTGCACCCATATAAATACTTTCATCACAAAATTAGTCTAAAGATATGGATTTAAATTGAATCCTTTAAAAGAAGTTGTTAATATAATATAAAATGGTACTTATATATATTTTGGCTGTTTGTGAAACAATCAGGATGCTGTGCTAATTTTTTGCCATATTGTTCCCTTTGAGACCTCACATCTATGGGTTAATTCACCAAGCTATTTGTGGACTCATATACCGGTCTATAATAACCAAAGAATGGCCAAATTCAAACCAACCACAGATGCTATCTGAGGGGCTTCTTTTTTGCCTCTTGGCCTATTAAACAATCATCTTTGAATGGAGGGAGAAGAGGAAGAAAGAGAATAAGGAAGAAGATGTATAAAACCCAATGAGCAACCTCGATTAATCTATAAATCATTTTTTTAAGTTTTCTTCAAATTTACCTAAAAATATCTGCAATAACTCTTTTAAAATAATAGGAACAAACAAACCAACCACTTGAAGCTATAAATTGGAAGAACAGTAAACCTGAGACATTAATAAGAACTGAAAAATGGATCGGGTAAATTTAAAATTTAATTAAGAAATTTTCTTATTTACTTATTAAAAGTAAATTTTAATTTCCACAGTCAAGCATTTCTTTTTTGTTTGATACATAAACATTAAGAGTTTGTTTATTGATTGTGTTATTCTCAATATTACATAACATTACATACACACAGTTTAAATTCATTAAACTTAGTTTTCCATTATTTTTGATTTTCTTTATTATATATATTGTAATACTAAACTGTTTTTTTATTATTGTTCTTCATTCATTATGATAATTAAGCAACCTATCAATATATGCTTTATAATGTTTTTTATTATTATTTATTTTTGCATATTAAATTGGATATAATTTTTTTTTGCTCAAGGTTGCAATAATATTTATATATATATATATGTGATTTGTGTATTAATCCATAATGTAGAGGTACACATTTTAAATACATATGTTGATATATCACAGTGTGTGTACATGTGTGACTGCTTATTCCAACTCGTCAATAAATAGATTATGCATAGTTAATTTAAATATTGTAAATTGAAGAGCAGGGTTTCGCATATGTATGAAAGTAATGAAAAAACACACACATTACATAAATGAAATTTACTTTTATGATATGTAATAGGTAGGGAAAATTTTGAATAAGCATTCAATAGATTTTTTTATGTCAGTTTAAGCTAACTTATTTTAAAATATGTAGTAACATGAGCATATATATAAAATTAGTTGGTTATGCATATAGTATTAAGATATTTAGTTTAATTCTATATTTAATTGAGTCAATTGTATAGTTAGTAATTTGATTTATTAAAAAGAAAAAGAGTGTGAATAAATATAATTATACCGTATTTGGTTTCCGAGTTATTATTATTAATATTGTTGTTTTTTTCTCTTGATTCTATCATTTTAATTGATCATCATCACGCATAAATGTTAAGCATAGAATATTGATTTACATATAAAAATTACATTTGACATATAACCAAGCTTTTTTTGAGTAATTATATGTTAATAATAAAAAGCTAAAATTATGTTGTGTCCAAGAGTTATGATTACCATCATCGCTGAATAAATAATAATCATTAAATCAAATCTTAAAAATAAGAAAGAGCTAAAATTATGTTGTGTCTAAAAGTTAAGATTACCATCATCGCTGAATAAATAATAATCATTAAATCAAATCTTAAAAATAAGAAAGAACTAAAATTATGTTGTGTCCAAGAGTTATGATTACCATCATCGCTGAATAAATAATAATCATTAAATCAAATCTTAAAAATAATTAATATGTTTAGTAAATAGAGGTTTATAAAAAGTTCAATATGGTGAGATTCATGATGATCATTCATCATCACAGGTAAATATTGATGATTGAATCATAGTTTTAACTATAAATGTATTTTGAGTAAATATAACCATAAATGTATATAAATGCTAGTGAGTATTATAATTAAATCCCAGTTTAACCTAAGATAATTTTAAGAAAGTGCCTATATGCTTATAAAGATAGATTTGTTGTTATGAGTTTATTATAAAAGCTGTGGCTGAAATCATCATCATCATTATATTACAATGAATAAGCAGATTAAGTAACTAGGTTTAATGGCCTATAACTAAGTAATGGTCTTCACTATATGTGTCTGGAAGCCATTAGTAAGAGTATACTTGCATCTGTATGTCAATATACATTAACTGAGCTAATAATATCTATAGAAGTGTTGGATATATAAATTTTATGGTATTGGGATTTTATAATTTTATTGATATGAATAAAATATAGGAATGTCATTTTTTTGTTGTTGTTCGTTAGTCATCTAAGCCATGTGTAATAAAAAAATGTACTGAATGTGTTTGAACCCAGTACGCTATGGACAGATAATATTTATCTAGGTTTAAATCAATCTAGTGGCACCCATGGAAAACACGTGTACTTAGCTAAGCTGAATAAAAGTGATCAAGTCCCTTTTTCAACTTATTAACATTCTTTGATATTTTTTAAAGTTATTATAAATAGCACCAGTGTGTACGTGAGGCCATGAATGGTCTTATATATGGAAAGAAGAAGGGGAAGGATTCTTTGTTAAAAGAACCTATTATTGGAGATAATTTTATTTAGTTGCTATAGCTAATATTAGTTTATCTGATGACAATGGCTAATAAATTTTGTGTGTTAAAATGACTTCCCAATATTGAAATATTTTTAATCTTAAATGATGACAGTGATTGATTTTCATTTTTAATTTGTGTATTGAGAAATGGGATAATATATTTATCTCATTACTAGCATGATGGGATTAATGTTTATTATAGTTGCAAATGGGCTATGGTGTTATATTTAATTAGTTACAAATGGATGCTCAACTAAAATATGATATATATTTTCATATTCTTATTCATAGATAAGCCACATCCTTATTTAATTATAAATTGTATATCACCTATCAGCTATCGTAGTAAATTTATTTCATAGTAGATGCATTTCATCATTTTTTATTTGGTTACAAATAGATTATACCATAGATGCATTTCATCATTTTTTATTCGGTTACAAATAGATTATACCATCATATCATAGCAAATGTAAATTCCTTTCTTCATCATTATATTTTTTATTCAGTTACAATATATATATACCAAAGTGAATTGCTCATCCAACAAATAATCCAACAAATCAAAGTTATGCTCACCATCAACCCTTATCCTACTATTAACCTGGGAGACTTCAACACCTACCAGGAAGTTATGCCTAAATATATTTATTGTCTTAATACAAGACTCATGGGTGAGGAAGGCTTGTTCCCACTGAATGCCTTCTTCTATTTTACAAGTAGGTATATCTCTCTGATAGACCTCATCTACTATACACCTGATCTATATTTTCTAATTGATCCCTCACTCCAACATATAGCCTTCTCTGATTATAGCATTTTCCCTTAAAATATCTCTAAACCTTAATTCATGCACTATTCCAAGACTTAGCACAACCACAAAAATCCTTCTCAAGTTCGCATCACCTAAAGCTATCTTCTCTGAGGCATACATATATTTTCATAAGATTCATATCCTTTCACTGCCACCAGTGGATGTCTAGTTTTCCTTCATCCATATTTTAATGTTCCTAATCTTAAACTATACTTCACATAATAATAAAACCCCATCATCACAACACCCTAAAAAATCTTCCCCTTAATACAATCCTTGTAGAATCTATCACTAACTTGAAATTCCAATACAAGAACAAACAGTTAATTTTGGCAGAATATCTCTTATCAAAAAATCAAATCTTTCTGAGTCATTTCCACAATTGGTCCAGGGGTTATATTAAATGGACTCTGGGCTATAGAGACAAGATACCCACTCCATCATCTATTATTGTGAGAAATAAACTTTATTCAGGATCTAACATGCTTCTCAAAATTTTTTCATACTTCTTTCTCCACCCTCACACATGATTCCAGACAAGATTAAACTTTGGATCCTCCTTCCTCTGACCATGGCATTTCAAAGGGAGATGTTATGGCCAAGTTAACCTCAATGCCTGAAAGCATCCTTCCAGGGTTCATGCAATCCCCTGATTCCTCCTGGTACACTTGTCCAAATTCTCTGTTCCAATCATGTACAACTTGAATTAATTACATTTCTTCCAATGTCTGATACAGCAGTGGACTTTATCCCATAGCAATGGTGGCATTCCTAAAGTCCAATATAATTTCCATCTCCACTGGAGAATCTGTAGCCCATCTCTATGATCCCACTGATGGTCAAGGTCATTGAGTCTATTATCAAGGACAAAATTCAAAACAAAATTCTTCCTCTTATTTTGCAATACCAATTTGCAAAAAAGAGCAGCTCAACTGTGGATGCCATCAATTTAGTTAAAATCACTATTGACAGCATCAGATCTTCCAGGCAATCTAGGCCAGTGGTTGCTCACCTCAACATCTCTGCTGACTTTGATTCTATACAAATCAATACCCTTTTAACCTTACTTGCCAAGCATGACATCTCTCATAGAATCATCAGTATTATTAGGAACCTCTTCTACAATCATGAAGTGAGCATCTCACTGAATGGGAAACTTTCATTCTCCCTTCTCCATCATATCCTCCATTCCACAGAGCTCTTCTCTCAGTACCCTGTTTTTCATCACTTATGTCAATGCACTGCTCCTTCAAATTGAGAGATCTCTTCCTGGCATCCATATCCCAACATTAAATACATCAATTCACCACATCACCTACATGGATGACTAGGCCATTTCTCTTCCATTGAAAGAATTAATAGCCAGACTTCTATCAGTACTTAAGGAGTTCTCTGATCAATCTGGCCTCCAATTTAATATGGCCAAGTCATCTGCCTGGTGTTCATCTTCTGGTAAGAACATTCCTGGCCCATTTACAGCAAAGCCTCAGAATTTCTAAGGATTCCCTATATTTGAATCCACTTCTATTATGAGAAGATCTGTCCAGGATAAGCTATTTCAATCTACACAAAATCACATCCTCCCTTTCCATGTTCATGTTCACCAAGTTCTCCCTAATCAATATATTAATATTCCCCAGAATATTCTATTTCACCATCAGGAAGATACACAAGATGTGCACTGATCTGAATAGAGGAGACAAAAAGTGCAATAATTAGCTTGAGAGGCCTGCAGAAACAAACAGGCTATCCCTACACATCATAGATACATTTATATTTCAACATTCCTACAACTCTTTCTACAGAATGTTCCTGGAGTATCTCAACTCTCTTGAAAGATATCTCCCACAGACAAGGTTCCCCCTGTAACATTGGTTGGCTGGCAACCCTTATCTCCAAATTTACTACTATTCCTAACAAGCCATCCTCAATGAAAATTAATTTCTAGGAACCTTACTACATCCTTCATTCTGATGTTTCTGCAGGATCAATTCTCCTTTAGCTCAACCATCTACAATCAAGAAATTTAAATGATGGTTCCTTGAGCTCAAATTCTTTGACTCCCTGTTGAAGATAAAGCTCAACACTTTGCCTACTAAACACTTTCTTGTACATTGCCAAGGTTTCTCAAACATAGATTCCACTTGCACTCTCTGCCTCAAAGAAGAGGAAACTTCTCTTCACCTATTCTGTCACTGCTATTCCCTTCAACCCTACAGAGACCTTATAGCCTTCATGCTAAATGACAAAATGTCTTCCTTATCTACTCTCATTGACAATATACTGTGTGGATCCATATCAGAAATATGTTCATCAACATTCTTATTATTTTTTCTGTGGTACACCCAATGCTGGCTCACCTTTAATAATTTTCTGGAGTATCAGCTTGATTTATAAATTGACAAAATGAAAAATCAGAAGTGGTACCAGAATTTGGCCCCCTCCTACATCTTTGATGCCACATGGAAGCTAATGGTTTTGCCTCCCTAAGGCTTATCCCCTTCATATCTAGATATAAATTGCCTATCCTGAAAATGATTAGGGGCTGATTTTCATGCATTCCTTTGGGATTGATTATAATTTGCCTCCCTTTTCAAGCCTATTGCCCATACCCTGAGTATTATGGCATTGACTTCCATTCTGAAGGGTTGGTTTACTTATAAAAAGCTGTGGTTTTGCATGGTCAAAAGTTTAGAACTATCTTTGTACATTTCAAGACATTCAAGCTAGTCACCTGCCACCAAGACATCAAATCCTAAGATTGTTCTTTTGCCTCTATGCATCATATTAGTTCTTCTAGATTGTGGCATGCAAGATGTGTCAATATTGAACTTCTATCTCTCTGAATACTATTTAATGTATCTATTTCTAATTTTATCATATGAGCTGTAACCAAATTTCAGAATAAAATATTCTATATTTTTATAAAAAAAAATTGTTGTTTTAAAAAGTTTTAAAGGTTCCATTTCTTTTCTGGGGTCATTGTCATACTATTACATGAATTCAAAAATACATGTTAAAATTGAAAGGACAAATAAACCCAGATTAAAACAAGATAACAGTTATTAAACACACATCTCTTGAAAGAGATGTTAACTTGTGGTATGCTGCCATGATCACATAAATCATTTATCATATTGTAAATCATCAAAATATGTTTATTTATCAGAAATTAAATTATGAATAATTTGTTTGTTGAAAGTATTAAATCTAATTACTCTTTGGATGGTAATATAATATGCATGCCAAATAAAATAGTAGGACAATTGTAGTTATAGATTTAAATTAGAAGCTTTTCTTAATTAATGCACTACCCATGGAGATCAGTAAAGTCCCTCTTGACATTCTATAGGTAGTATGAAGAATTAATAAAAATCAATGATTATCCTGAAATTCCCTTATTATAAAATTGTCTTTGTGATTATTGTCAATCATAATTATCTTAAATAAGAATAAATTTTATATGTAATAAAATGATAGACTAATTTATTGAGTAATCTAATTGAAATTTAATAGTTATAGATGTGTTATTATATATTGGATATTATCATTAGCCATGGGAGTATGTAGATACTTTATAAGGAGGAGTGCCTGGACATTCTCATGCCATTGAATAAACATATGTATTTGTTTAATGTTAAGGAGATGTGATCTGTTTATAGGAAGATGAGTCTCATATTGGTTATAATTAAATACATCTTATTTATGAATGTTTAATCATATTCAAGTAAATTGGGATAAATAACAGTTTTACACAAATTATTAAAAAATAAATAAAAATAAAAATGGTTAGGAAAATAGTAAGTATGATAAATAGTACCTAGAAAGAGTCCAAGCAGGGCCTAATATAGGGACCTGGCACCTCTGCTTAGGGTCATACCATCTATAGATAGGCCACAATATATATATATAATTAAATATTTATAAATACAGTAATTAAATAATTAAAATTTTTATTCACTTAGGAGTGCTTTTGATTATCCTAGTAATCTTTGTCAAATAACACTTTGAAAGGCTAACCTTCCCAAAATTCTGTGATCTTATTGTTTGCTGCCTGCCTGTTAATTAAGTCATGTTTGTATTTGTATATTAGCATAGCTTCCTTTATTTTCCTTTCATTGTCATTTTTTTCAATTTGCAATATTTTACATTATTAAAATTGAAATCAAATATTATGGTCGTAAAAAACAGATGTTGAAATATTATTATCTACTTTACAATTTTATTTTAATTTCTGAACCTGTTTTAATAATAGCAAGTGATCTTTAGTTCTTTTTTCCAAAGTACATCTCAATTCACCTATATATTCACTGCCACACCTACATGTTTATTTATAAATGACACAATTTTTATTTATAAATGAGATTTTATCTTTAGAGTTATTTATTAATTTGTTTAATGTAGGAGATGTGTAAAATGCAATATCACATTTACCTTTATAAATATTTTTGCAATATCACATATACTTTTATAAATATTCTTAAAAATATTTATAAAGGTATATGTGACATTGCACTTTACATACCTCCTATAATAAACAAAGGAATATTTATAAAGACATATGTGATATTGCATTTTACATGCCTCCTACATTAAACAAATTAATAAATAATTCTAAAGATAAAATCTCATTTATAAATAAAAATTGTGTCATTTACAAATGGATATGTAGGTGTGGCAGTGGATATATAGGTAAATCAGGATGTACATTGTAAAAAAGAACTAAAAGAGCACTTGGTGTTATTAAAACGGCTTAAGAAATCAAACAAAATTGTAAAGTAGATAATAATATTTCAGCATCTGTTTTTTACAACCATAATAAGTCATGTATTATGGTTTTTACTTCCATTTTAATAATGTAAAAATATTGCAAATTGGAAAAAAATGACAATAAACTGAAAATAAATGAAGCTATACTAATATACAAATACAAAAATGACTTAATTAACAGGCAGGCGGCAAACATTAAGATCATGGAATTGTGGGAAGCTTTGCCTTTCAAAGTGTTAGTTGACAAAGATTACTAGGATAATTGAAAGCACTCCTAAGTGGATAAAATTTTTAATTATATAATTATGTATATTGCTTTGAAAAAATACAGACATCAAATAATATTATATATATATATTAATACTACAAGTCAATGTCTGTATTTTTTCAAAATAATATATGTAAATTTATAAATAAAGATTAGAAAATACATTAATTAAAATTTGTTAAAAAGAACAAAAAATATAAACATCACTTAGGAGCACTTTCAACTATCCTCGCAGTGTAGTTGAAAGTGCTCTTATGTGATGTTTATATTTTTTGTTCTTTTTAACAAATTATAATTACTGTACTTTCTAATATATATATATATATACAATACTGTTATATACTAAGGTAAGAGTATGGATATTTATTGCAACAGCATTTATAAATGATTTGTGCTTAAAGTTATATATATTCACATCATGTATTATTTTATTACAGATCATTTAATGTTTATTACAAAGGGTTAAAATAAGATTTTTTTTTACTTTGTTAATAAAAATCAATCTGTTTGATCATTATTAAAACAAAATAATTAGATTGAATAAGTTCCATGCTTTCTGACATAAACATTGAAAACATCTCCTTTATAGACAAAGAGGACCAATAGGAAAGTGATTTAATTTTTCTATTACAGTATTGTCACATATTAAGATGGAACATTATATATAACATTACACACAATCATCTACAAATGCTGCTTTGTTTATCATCTTAAGTTCAGTAAAATTTGGATCTTAAAAACTTTTTAAACTTCACAATAGTTCAAAACTTTTTTTCTAGAATAATCATCACATATCTATGCACATATATAGATTGTACTAAACTCAGGATTCTATGTTAGGTCTATAGGTGGTGTATATAAAATTAATCTTTAGATATAAGAATTAGCTATGAATAATTAATACTCAAATAAGAACATCTCTTGCTGCTTTGCTGGATAAGAAGTTGGTTCATCAAATGTTATATCCAATATAAACAATATTTGTGTATCTCTGTGCAGATGCATTTGATTATACCTTATAATCTTACTATTTTATTTTCCCTGGTTTGATATAAAATTTGATTGTATATGTATGGCTTTCATACCATCAGTTATTTGTCTGCACTGACTGCAATAATAGAGTTATGTACACATTATACCAATTATGATATTAGTATTTTTACCCAAGTAAACAAGAATATGTAAATATATAAGTATTTTAAAATCATTAGTGTTGAGAAAATAATTGGGAAAACTTACCAGATTATATTTTTTAGTTTGTAATCAGATTCTATACTAGATAGTGCAATAAATAATGCATCACTAAACTTCACACGATGACCATTTCTTATGCTTATATAAGCCATTTACACAGAGCCTAAACTCTCCATACATTAGCACCACCAGTGCAAATCAGAGTAATCAATGAATGCAAGAAGGTTTTTGCATAAAATCCCTATTTAGTGCCTACTTATCCAATATCCCCAGACTAGTTTTCAGTTTGTCGCTTTCATCAGTGAGGATCCTTGGATCTGAGAGCCTGAGTATCTAGATGCAGTGCTTTCAGATCCAAGGCTCCTCACTGATGAAAGCCACAAGCTACAAAATATTCTGGGGATATTGGATGAATAGGCACTAGATAAGAATTTTATGCACAAACCTTTCAAAAATTCACTGATTACTCTGGCTTGCACTGATGGTGCTACTGTATGGAGAATTTAGCCTCTGTGCAATAATGAATCATTTAGATAATGATTATATATTTAAGCAGCCTATCTATAAATGTGAATGAGTTGAGAAATTATGATCTAAATTGTTTGTATAATAATATCTGGATGGGTTATTATGCTTTATGAGCTTCCCATTTTAGTAACTGAAATAGTTGAAATATCAACAATAGTAATACAGTAGTGATATTAATAAAAATAAATATGCCTTTATTTTCTACATACAAGCATATGGTATTTAAAAAGTTTTTTTTGATTTATACTCTGCAATAACTGTATGTATAAAACATTGAGGCTGGACAATTATCAAAGTTTAATATTTATATATTTTCTCTTAGTTAAACTTTTATTTTTTTCATAAAAGAGTGTAATTGAAAAATATTAATGATCACAAATCAAGTGAAAAGAGATGTCACACTATTGGATTTCCCATAAAAGTTATATTCTAGATATTTTTAAATGTTTCAATAAAAGAATAGTGATATTAAGAATTTGCTTGCATAATGGCACTCATTTTATATTCTGAAAGAATATAGAAATTTAAGTAAAGAAGAAGGTGGTTCCGCCTTTTTCTTATAAAATCTCTGTCTTGTGTTGTGACTTGACAGCTACTTATACAGTCATAATTATATATTATTGGCTGTTATATAAGCATTCTAAATACTTATGTTAGAGGGTTTCAGCCTTTCACTTTAATTCTGAAAGTTTAGAAAAGCAAACTTTTATGTTTTGTTACATAGTATTATTATATCATTAGCATTTAAATATATTTTTTTCTTGGTATGTTAATATACATATGGGTCAGAATAATATTAATATTGATTGGTCAAAGTCTAATAGTCTATTGATATTGAATTTTGTATAATGTATACATTGACTATTATAAATCTTTTGTAGAGATAAAAAATTGGTGTAAAGATTTGTGTTGCATTCATGTTCAAAATAATGACTTTTTATATACTATATTAAATCTAGGAATAGAATATAAAAACAATTAATATTATATAAGAATTTACAAATTATCAAACTATAACTCAATATGTTTTAAAGTTAAAATTATAGTTGCATTAAAAGTAGGTTCAAACATTGTAAGAAATTTAATGTCTGTTTTTAGAATCAGTTTGCATGTTGAAAAATTTTGACAGCTATTAAATACTAAAGTTTTTTCATGAATTTCTAAGTTTTCTGTATTATCAAGGTATAAAATTGTCACATGAAATGTGTTATAGATATATGTCTTTTTGGATTCATTAAAAAAAAGAATTCTGTCTATCTTTTTGAAAATGATTGTATTAATAATGAATGAATTTTTTTAAAAAACGCCTTTCCCGATTTGCAAATAAAAAAGTGAAAAATAGATGTGGAACTTCATAATCAATATGATTTCTCAGCAGATGGGGAGGTAATTAGTAACTGATATGAAAATATAATAATGATTGATAGATTAGATTCATAAAAAAGTTACTATTTTAGATCATATTAAATGTCACATATAAATTTAAAAAACACCTCATTAAATTGCTATCATAATTCTATTAAAACATTACAATGGATGCTATTTTTTATAACATGTGATTATCATAACAAAGAGGTAATATATTGATCAACTTTTGAGTAATGATATTAAAATTCAGATGAATGCCTTTAATACTCATCTATTTTTTATGTTTGGACAAAAATTACCTATTTGATAAATTACAAAAGCCTATTATCATCTTAAAAGTATAAATTTTATACTATCTATCTGTAAAAAAAAATAATAATATGGCGAGTGATATTTTAGCTTCAAAACTATTGGAAACTTTTCAAAAATAGGTAAACCTTTGAAATTATGCCATTTGATCTTAAGAATAAACAATGAAAGTCTAAATAATCATAATTTCTAAAGACATGATTTTTGTAGTAATTGCCATCTATATTATTTTTAATAAATAGTTTAGGGAACTTTGAACATTTTTATATCAATTTCAAAACTAAAAAAGAATTCTAAAAAATATAGGTTTATTATTTGGGAATTCATAAGATGTTTAAGTATCAGAAGTGATAGAGAAAAACGGTGTTTAATGGAATTTCCACCTTTCTTGAATGATATTATATTTCTCAGAAGATGATAAGAAGTTTTGGTATTGAAGAATATTGAAACTGAATAAATGGGAACTACAGAACAATTTATTCCTCTTCCTCTGAATTAAACCATGCAGAGCAAATAATCAAATGATTTATTGTTTGAAAGTTCATAAAAAGTTCAAACACCAAAAGTAATAAGACTGGGCCATAATCCATTGACCTTGAATTCTAATGTCTATCAAAATACTACTCTACCAAATATATATACAATGGTTAAAAATCAAATTCCAATCGCTCACATCATAGGTGAGGATTTTATTAATAATGCTCCAAACTATTTATTAAAAATATAAAAGAATAAATGATGATTTCCAATGGTATATTTGTAAAAGAAGTATGCATTTGTGTCAGTTACAATTGTTTATATTTCCATTATTATCGAACCATTTTGTTCAACAACTACAAATAATATTACATTAAATCATGCAAAACAAAAAATAATCAAATAGTTTATTCTTCAGAAGTTTATAAGAAGTTTGAATCAAGAACCATAACCCATAGACTTTAAACCCAAAAGTTTGCCATACTATTATTGCATTAAATGACACAGAACAAATAATGAAATGAGTTATTTTGTTTGGAATTTTATAAAAAGTTTGACACCAGAAAAAATAGAACTGAATCATGATTTATTAACTTCAATTCCAGATTCTGACATTCTATTTCTGTATCAAATCATATAAGGCAAAATATCTATGCATCGGACAGGAATAAAATCCAGATTCCTGCATGTTGGTGAACATTCTATAACTGAATTACCTATGAAAAAGAATCTGGAATAGTAAATGGTGTTTTAAACGATTTAATCAAAATATAAAATAATAAATGGTGATTCTTAATGGTGTTTTGCAAAAAAAGTCTGCTTTTGACCGTTTTAATTGTTTGTTTTTGTTTGTTAATTAACCAACAAATATATAAATGCTGAAAATTTGAAATTATATCTATATATCACAAAAGTTTGTATTCATATCATTTTCTTGCAGTTTTATAAATTCATTCCTATAATAAACTTCTAATTCTTTCTATCAGTCATAGAAATGCTATTCACTATTGGATAATCTCTATCTAATGAATGACTAATAAAAATTATTAATATACTTCCATTAAATGGTTTGTGTCAAAGTTGTGAGAGCAGCAAATTTGACATTTATCCATTAACCTGTAGTAATGTGCTATCCATATATATTGAACAATGATAAAGATGTGTGTAAGAAATTGTGGTCTGGGCCAACTGATGAGTGCTGGATTGACACAAAATGTGCATCTAATCATCAATTTTTTTTACATGTCTTTGGTCTTAAGTTTATAATTACATCCTTCCACAAGGTGTTAAAAGTAAATAAAAACCAGTCCCAACTTTATGTGAGAGTGGTGTAGTGAAAGTTATACTACAGCAATATTATTCATTATTAGAGAACCTCTAGTCTAATGAATGATTAATAAAAATTGTTTTAGTAGCTATTTGTTCAAAGTATTTAAATAATAGTACAAAAATATTTGTTTTAATGTTTGAAATTAGTTGATTATTCATTGAAGTTTATGCATTTCATATAGTTTTTCTGTGATGATATGAATGGAAGCATAGTTATTAATGGTGAAAAATCCTGAAATGAAAACTGAAATTAAACAAAAATATGCATTAGTTTTAATATGGTATTCACTTTTAATAATAATGGCCCTTAAAAAAACAATTTGTAGTCCAGCAAGTAGACATAATATTAAAAGCAAAAACAATAACTTCATTTTTCTTGGATTTTAAATTTAAAATTTATTGATTGTTTGTGCTATTTTATCAATTAAAAAAAAGATTTGTCAGAAGAACTTAAAAAATGAACATCATAAGATGCCAAATAAATGAATTAATGGACAATGTGGGTATAATTGTGGTTTACAGTTAAATCCATACTGTGATCATATTTTACTTTGTTTTTTATTTTAGAGTTTAATGAACATCTTATTTATGACTAATATCAATGATGATAGTAATAGAATATTTGTAATTTTATTCTGCATTGATTTAAAATAACTTAAACATGTTGGTTCCACAATTATTCTTTCGATTCTAAATTCACCATTTCCTTTATATTTAAAATTTGGGAAATCATTCCAAAGAATTGTTTTGGAATAGAGAAAAGTCCTATTAGCAGCGTTTGAGGATGACTCACATGATAGATAATTTATTACCAAAATTTAAAAAAAAATTATAAAAGTTCTCTTTTACTTAACATAGAGGAATCTAATTCAAAATCATTGCTGTTGAAGAGCTGATATTTCTGAAAATGGAGAGGGATTGGGGATGTAAATGCTTGTTTATTCCAAAAAAAAAAAAAAACAAAGTTTAGTTATAGAAGAGTGCATCAAATAGCACATGATAGTTTTAGTACATCACTAATTATGTCAAGTTCATTTTTGATATAATTTTTTTTTTAAAATAAAGCTTTTTTGGTTGAACTTCCAATAAGAAGACATTCATTTGTTATCTGGAATTATCTCATAATCTTTATACCTAGCAATGACAAAGTTATTAATATTATTCATTACAAAAATTTTCTGTACTACTACTACTGTCTTAGTAATATAAAGTTTTTATTTTGCTTTTTACAATTCAAAATTATTATAATTATTGGTATTTTTCTAAATCTTATGCCTAATGTTATTCGGTTAATTATTGTTCAAAATATTTTGTCAAGAATTTTACACAGTAGTGACACCTATCTGCACTTTAGTTATGTAAAGGCACTGATTAATCAATGGTCAGCAGATCATAATGTAATCAATTGGCTTTACATTGAACTGGCTTATGACCAAAAAGTTTAGATAGGAGAAACTGGAGATAGAAGATTGGCTCATTTATTAGTTCACTTTGTCTGATATCTAATAACATTTTATCTAAAGGAATGGCATATTCAAAATAAATCCCATATTATATATCTATGTTGTCAATATAACTCTCAAATGTTCAATGGAAAGATTCTGAAGAGCTATTTGTCTTGAAGTAACCTATTAAAATTTGTCTCACCATATAAATAATCTGTCTTTAGAATTTCTATTAGATCATTATTTAATTAAGATGTAAGATACAATAGCCAAATTCTGAAGTGAGAGTATAGAATAGAGAAGCATTAAATTAATTAATTTATAATATATCTATATGTTGCTATAATGAAATAATCTCTAAGTAACCCAAGGTAGTGAAAATGTTTTTCCCAACCATCCTGTATAGTAATCTATGCAGAAAAGATGAGAATTTTAATGATTTTCCAATTCTGTATTTATTAGTCTCTAATTAAGAATAACTAAATAAATGATTATTTAATAGTCTTGATGATTAATTGAATTTGCTAAGAATTGGCTTCCTGAAAAAGAATTTTACACTTTTTAAATTTTATATGAGAATATTCAAATCTTAAATCATAAAATGATAATCAAATATATTAATCATTACCCTTTAATGACATTTGTTAAATACACATAGTTGTGGCCATATGTAGTCAGTATAAAGGAAGTCAAATGACATTTAAGCACCAAAATAACAGGCTGATCACAATAGTTAATTCCAGTAATATTTTAAGGTATGGAGTTTAGAACATACAGTTCAAAAGCCTTTTCCAGAAAGAAAGTATTAAGTCAATATACTGTATATATACACACAATATCTTATATATATATATAAACATTTATTTTTTAAAATGTAACAATTTATTTGATATTGTGATCATTAAGTTGTATATCATTTATATGATAAATGATTATGATTCGTATTTAATTCAAGTTTAATAATTGATGTTAATAAGAGCTGTTATTTACTTCACTAAGGCATTATAATGTAGTATCATTGTATCAAGAAGTGATAGTGGAGAATTTTACAATACTCCAAAAAGTTAGGATTTGAGAAAATGATTATTGATCGTTAACTTTTAAATAGTGGTATTTATCGATAAAACTTGTTAGAGCTTTTAGCATGCTTTTTATTTTAGTTTTTAATTAAAAGCTTGTTAAATTAAGTCGCATGATGTATGACTTCATTTTATTTACTATTATACTTTTGCTTTTAAGTCTTATGTGATTTTATATTGCTAAGTCTATTAATATATGGTGTGGCTGAAGATTTCTCAGCTCCATATAATTAATTAAGTTAGATAGTTGGATTTAAAGACATATAGGTGTCTGAAAATTTCAGATTTTCTAATAAAAAGTTAACTATTAGATAATTGCTGGCTTTGAGTTGATATATTGGATCTAATGTCTAAAATATCCTAGTGCCTCACTGAGGAAAGCCAATAATTAGAAACCAGCCTGGGGCAGAGGTAGTGATAAATGCTTTTTCTCAAGGCATTTATCGATAAAGTTTATTAGAGCTATTAACACACTTTATTTTAGTTTAAAATTACAAGCTTATCAAATTAAGTCATGTGAGGTATGACTTTACTTTATTTACTAATATGGCTTTATTGTTTGGGAATTCATAAGAAGTTTGAGCACCAGAATTGTTTCTGGGATCTCCCTATTTCAAGTCAGATGCTCTTTCAACTGTGCCAAAACCCAAAGGCATAGTATAAATGATAATATAGCAAAAAAAGACAAACTGGAGTTAATTTAAGTTTAAAATGTAATGGTGGTTAAATTTTTAATTACATAATATACATAGTAATAAATAATTACAAATTTAACAACTATTATTTACCCTAATTTTGTCTTTCTCTGCAAGAAGATTGGATGAATGCAAATTAGTTTCCAGATCTTTCCATATTTTATGGGATCTTCTTTTTTGTTAGTTCTCAAACAGTATTCATTCAATATATATAACCAAATATTTGCTAATTTATCTTTATAATTTTTTAAAAAATTTCTTTATTATTCACTTTTTTATTATTTTAAATACAAGTATATTTTATATACCTGAAGTCTAGATCTAATATAGAGGATACATCTAGAGTTCAAGTATATAAAATATATTTGTATTTAAAATATTACAAATTCAGCCTGTATCATGTCCATTCTCTTCTGTGTATTTAAATGGACAATGGACCATACATGAGGGAGCAGAGTGACTTAGAGTCAACATAGGCATGACAATAATATTGGCATTAATAAGGGATTTAAGCATCTCATCATCAGATTTTTAATGGTATAAATGGCTAAAGAGTTGAAGCATAGAGTAGATTAAAGCCTGAAGTGAGAAGATTTACTGTCTTAATATAAACCGAGCACTGATTATATATGTGTGTGAGATGATCTGGACTACTTGATGAGTGCTGGTTTAACATGAAATATATATGTTGGAGATCATTTATCTTTTTTACATGTGTGTAGTCAAGTGCATTGGTTGTGTGAGATAGAGTGGATGACTGAAGGGAGCTTGAAAATCTGTGTTCCAATCCCCTATATTATATTCACTTTTTTGTAAAATGTTTGCATTAAAAAACTTTTGTTTTCAATCATTTGTAAATAACTTGATTCCTATAACATGTCATTTCAATTGTCAGGATTCTTCTTTCTGCAGAGATATCTGATATAATGTGAGAAATAGTAAAAAAAATAAAGTTAAGTGAAAATATAGAGGAAAGACTGTCTTGTTTTTATAACCCAATACCTAATCTTTGCAGTCTTGATCAGAAAATGTTTAACAGTTATAGTTAACAATCATATCTTAAGATTATTCTACTACCTATCAATTGTGAATTTTATCAATAACCTGATAAAGTTATGCAATTAATTTATTTTCTGTTTAATAATTTCATTGTATAGCAAATTACAGTTGCTGAATGCTTTATTAAAATATTTTTAAAACAATAATAATATGTTAAAACATTTTTTGGAAGTCATGCAAATATGATTTTTCCAGAATGACTTGACTTTTTCGTTATTTTCTCATGTTACTGCCATGTATTGTTTTTAAAGCACAAACTGTATGGAGAATTTGCTACTGTTTTTTATTTGTTGTTGTGTTGGTTAATTTATTTAGCTTCTGGTCAGCCTTTTGATGTTTTATGTTCAATTTTTTAGAGAATTATAGTTTTAGCCAGTAAATAGAATATCTCATAACAAATCTCACAGAAAAAGAGTGGGAAAAGATTTTATTTTTAGTTTGTCTAATATAATCGATAATTGACATGTTTTTCTAACTTCTCAATGTATTTGTAAAAAGACTTCACCTCAATTTCAGAATGCCCCTTATTGATTAGAATATTTCAGAGATTGAATATGCTCTTTGGTAATACCAAAAATCGATTACTTCCTTTAAAAATATGTGCAATTATACTAATAATTTGAAATTTTATTTCTTAATAATTAATAGAAATATTTATATTCCTTGTTTTTTGTATATTTATTATAGCATATATTTAAATATATTATCAACTGTAAAACTACATAAAATATTGTTTTCTGCCTATAGTGAGATCCTTCTTCATCTTAATATATCTTTGGATGGATTGAACAAAGTTTCTATTACCTCTTGACTTGAAGAATTATCATCTAAAAGTAAATTATCAAATTTATAAATCAAAATATCAATGTTTAAATAAGATCCATATATTTTTCATTTTTATCATTATTAATAATATTAATCAAATATTTGTATACATATAAATAAATATGATATATTCTAATAATGCATGTTATAGTACAACACTAGTATATTATTTAAATATAATTAATTGCTGAGTTAGTTAAAAACCAATCAAACATTTTCAAAAGTTTTAATACTTATTTTTTAATGTATATATCCATACATTCTTGAAGTATGTGAATAAAGGCACCTAAAAAAAACAAAGAAACTCAAAGGTATATATTTCATGCAAAACCAGCACTCATCAGTTGGTTAAGGTTTCAATGTTTACATATAACTTTATCATTTGTTCAGTATTATCAAATTATTATATTTTGATTTACAAATATCACATTTTCTGAACTCACAACTTGAATGTTAACTGTTTTAGATAATGCATTAATAATTACTATTTATCATTTATTAAACTAAAAACTATCTCCAACCCAAATATAAACTTTAAACCTTAGTTAACTTGTAATTTAATAAATGATTAGTAATGATCATTAATGTATTAATTTGAACTTTTTAGTAACTAAGTTGTGACTGCAGAAAGTTTGACACTTGCCAATTAAATTATAATAATTTCAATACCTGCTATTCAATCATGGAAGAATTTATAGTGAACTATCTTTCTGATGCATTTGAAAAGATAATACTATTAATAGTATATTAAAGTTAGTTAATATTGATAATACAATCATTTAAGAATCATTATATTAGTATTAATGTTATTTATTATAATTCTAATTAGCAAAATAAATAATAGTAATATATTAATTTCAATCTATTCTTATTAAAAATATAAGAAAGATGTTTATATGAATGTGCATGTTACTATGCATGCAGATTTTCTGAATAAAACAGACTAAAGGTCTTTAGGAAATAATATATTTAATAAAATAACATTTATCATTGTTATTGTAAGATTCCCAGTAGTTGCATCACCTTGATACCACTTAATGTATCATGTCTTATTTAAATTTATATTTTTAAATTTTTATATTTTTCAGTTGTCTACTTCCATCACCTAATATTAAGTATTGAATGTCTTTAGAAAAATTTAACTTTATTTAAAATTTCCAATTACATTCATCTGTTAGTAATAGCACACAGGTTACTATATGCACAACATTTTGAGAGGTATTTTTCTTCTTTCTTCTTCAGGTGCTGTTAGCCTGACCAGTAATAGTACTACTATGGAAAATAAATCAGCACTCTTAAATTTTTGAATATTAAATTTTAAAGTAACACTCTAACCAACTTAGCAGGTGATTAGAGAGTTACTTTAAAATTCCATATTCACGAATTTAAGAATCCAACTTCAATTCCTATTCTAGTACTGTCATTGGTTAGGTCAGCAACACCTGAAGAAGAGGGAATAATTTCTCTCAAAATGTTGTGATATACAAACCTGAGTGCTATTACTAACAGTTGAATATAATTGGAAAATTTAAATAAAGTTAAATTTTTCTAAAGACATTTATTACATAATAATATATAAACACAACTAAAATACCATCATCACCAACCTTCAGGAACACATTCTATATTCAAAAGTTTGCAGATTATTGTGAATAATTTTTTTTTTTGCATAATTTTTTCTTTGTAAAAATATTACAGAGTTCTTTGTCTTGTAATGATCTACGGGATTATAGATGATGTTAACAGAGTATGTAATACAAATTAACTGTCAGTAATTTTTTTTTTCAATTGAAAGTATATATATATATTTAAATAAAAATTAAGTTAAGAAGAAGTAGGTGTTTATAAAGCTGCATTTTTATATTGCCTAAAATGGACATTTTTTCATGCAGAAAAAATGCTTATAGATTGAAATTTGTTAATAAATTTAAATTCATCAAATATACATTTTTTTGACAAGAAAGAGAGAGATCATATTATATCATTTAATAACTGATATGATTATAAAAATGTAAGTAGGATCAAATGATGTTCTAGAGCAGTGGTCTTCAACCCTTGGTCCATGGACCAGTGCCGGGCTGCAGAAGTTTTCTTCCATTCTGTGCTAGACTGGCAGGAAAATTTGTAATAACAAAAGAATAACATTTTAAACTTTTAATTAATATAAACAATTTTTATTTATTTTTTCATTGCAATTGCTTAAATAAAATTAATTATAACTCAAAATTGTATTTAAATTATTAGATAATACTAAAATTACTAAATAATAATCAAAGGAATTTACCTGAAAATGCAATCTTTAAAAGACAAAGCATATATCTCATGATAATTGCATTTCTCCTTACGTGTCAATTTCTATACCTAATAGACATTTCTCTATTGAATCAGCTCATTTATTGGTCACATATAGCAAAATTTTTTATTGCATTTGTATCATCCTTTTATTTTGTGTGACATTTATTTTTGAAATTGTAAACTTCACAAAATGGAGGCAGATCATTGATGATGATTTTCCTTCATCTAGAATGTAAAACTTTATCTTATTTTTTTAACAAAATGACATCTCTATAATGATTGTTTTATTTCAATGTGACTCTTTACCAAAAAATTTTTCAGCTCAATTTTCCCAGAGGTTTTACAGGTGGTCCTCAGGTGACTTCAAGTGTAAACAACTATTTTAATCTCATTTTTACCCAATTAGAAAAAAAGAAATAGAATGAAAACAAAATCTAATCAATCGTACATAAATTAATTTGTTTTTCTAGTTATCACAGATGTTTATGGAGGGGGGGTAGAATTAATTTTTTTTTTAAATTAAATATGAAAAAAAAAGTTTTCTATTATACAAACTCCATATATATATAACTTCATCTTGTATATTTAACATTAAATACAGATATTAAATTTATCATAATCATTATAATGAAATTACACTAGCTATGATATTTCCCAACATTCAGGTGAATAACATTTTATTCTTGCATGTTTTAACAATGAAATAATAAACATAGCAATGCAGAAACATTAATGAGAACCATTGTTATTGTATTGTTTTCTGTAGCAATATGACAGCACAACTTGAGAAAGAGTGTTCAGCATGTGAAGGTAAGCAACACCATTACAATACACAGTAGTTAGTGTGTTGTTTTGGCTAGTTATAACAATTATGCTCATCTAAGGCTAAGCAGTTTAAATCTTTAAAAAAATTTATCTGTAGACATCTGCTGGTCCATGAAATCTTATCCTTATTTTTGCTAGTCCACAAGTGTGAAAAGATTGAAGACTACTGTTCTAGAGTATGGATGATTATTTATTATTAATCTATTACCACAATTCTGAAACATTTCTGTGTATTGAGAGATACTTTTAGGTACTTTACAATAAAGTTCTATGCATACTTATTAAGTAAAGTTCTAGAAATGTATAAAAAGAAAGAACACAGCTATGAATTATCTTTCTGAAAGTTTAACACAAAGATACAATTCAGAATAAATTATGTTATGCATTATATTAACTATCAATAAGCCACTATTATGTACTAAGAGTGATAAACTGGATGTAAATAAAAACTACCTGTATAAAAATATTTGGCAAAATGACATGTGTGTCAATAACAGGTGATTTGGATTTAGATTAGTGCTACTTCAACTGCAATTATGAGGGCCTATATAAAATTATGACTAATAGTTGCATACAGTTTAGGGTTTTTATGTTACCTAGAAACTCGTATTACTTTTTTGATTTTGATAGTGTTTGTGGCAAATACAAATTTCATTAAAAATCACTAAAAATTCTTATATTTCTATTAATTTTTAGATTACTATCTGACTTATGATAATGCCTTTTGTCTATCTGTTCACAAACGTTCTTAGCAATAACACATAGCTCACCATTGTCCAACAATAAATAATGGATCTGCCTGAACTTATATCTTGTATGGTTCAGACACTTTTTTGAAATAAAGCTAGTCTGATCTTACAAGCTTTTCAACCACTATTAATTAACTGGCTTACTTAATAAATAACAAAGTATGTCAGATTAAATGAAGACAAATTAGGAATTAGTGGGGGGGGGCACCTAATAATCCTAGACATTTTGATAATACCACACACATATGTAACAAAATAGAAAAACCCCATGCCTTTAATAAAAAGATTAAAAATGAATTTTAGCTGATGGCAAGTATAACAGCTGACTTCAAAACAATGCAGAAGTTATTGCTTTTTAGATTATTTGTCAGCAATAAAACATTCAGCAGTCAAAAAGTTTATGGCAGATTAATACTAATTTACAATTGCAATAAAACCTGGAAAAGATTTTTTTAGATGGAAGGAAGACTAGATTTATCAGACTATATTATATTTTATCAATTTATGTGGATTAAAAATTGGATAATGCCTAAAATATTGGTAATAAAAAAGAAGAAAATGAGCATCTATCAATTATAATTGATTTCATCTTCACTGTAATATTTCTTTGAGTAGTTTTGTTGTGTCTAGTAATTGGAGGAAATGTATAGTTTGATAAATGTTGAAGATAGTTGTTTATCTGTAATATACAATTAAAATCATAGGCATTTGATGCCATTTTTAGAAAATATTGAAAATCTAAAAAAGTATAAATAATTTTTATCATGAAACAGCTATAATCTTAAAAAAAATGCTAATGTAAAGTTCATATGCCAGAAAACAAATTAATTATTCTCCACAATGACATTTGCATTTTAAAAAGTATTTTTTTTAAGTATAAAAGACCTAGAAGAATGGACTAATCAGGAAATTCGTCAAGATATATTTCAGAGAGATATACTTTGTAGGTAAATAATTAGATCTAGGATTTTTATGCAGACTATACACATCTTTTATGAATTTCTAGGCCTTCAGTAATAATTGTCTTTAATTTAATAAAATGTATTTATGACAATATTATTTATTGTATAATAATTTGTCAGAGCTCTTGAAATTGTTATATGCTATCTGTTTTCTTAGCAAACAGTTGACAAAGTTTATTATGATTTTTTTAATGCGTATTCAGCTGATAGTAGCGTAAAGTTTTTTGAGAAGTCCAACCAGTAATGATCAGCTACTCCTGAATATTTTGAATTGGTGCAGTTGATAATCAAACCTCTGACAGATTACATTTTATTACAAATTGATGCCGTTAACAACCAAATCTGTTATATTGTATTGCAAATTGATACATATATAGAAAATTGACATGTCACTTTTATCAAAATTGTTTTTTTAATAGTAAATTGGTGTTGTCACAACAGTTAAATCTTGATTGCATGGTATAGTAGATAGATGCAGTAATGTCATTTCAAACTTGAGAACTATTTTATAGAACGGACTAGAATTTGGGATTAACATTGAACAAAATTTATTAATGGTAATGCAAAAAAAAATTATCACTGAACTTGATATAAATTATCTAGTGGAGTGGTAGATATGTATCCAACATGTGGAAAGCTACACACTATTTAACAATGTAGATAAGAAATTACAAGTAATGTCTTCAATGTTAGCAGGCAAAGGATTTTTATAGATGGCTAACTAACTGGATGATCCAAAACTACTAGAAGATGTGCCTGATAATGACCTGATTAAAAAAAGTACTTCAAGCCAATCATATCTAGATATGTAGCACATTTCACATCTGTAATTTAGAAATGTATGCTATGAAATAACAAGAATTTGATGTAGGATTGCACTTGCTTATTAAAAAATTTAATTTTGGTATTGGGTTAAAAATATGCTTATTGATAAATTATTATAGAGGATGACTGAAAACAAGCTCAGGCAGCTGTTGTTGGGTGAATCAGAAGTAACCTATATGCTGGCTATAGAAAAATATATAGTACATGAAGTTGCTGTTGAACATGTATTCAAGTTTCAAAGCAAAGTTTATGAACTCCAAACAACTATTAATAAAATGGTTTCATTAAAAAGTGAAAATGAAGCATGATAATTCTATGGGCAGTTCAACTTATTGTTAGGAAAATAAAGGCATATAAAAACAATTGTGAAAATAAAAAATGATCATTATCATGCATAGAGTATTGCAGATCATTTGTCTGAAGTTTGTAGTAGAAGTGAGAGAAAAAATTAAATCAATCCACTGCCTATTTGTCAATCCAAGGTAAGGGGCTATAAACCAGAAAGTAATATTAAAAAGACAATCATTAGTAGAACTGGTGAAATCTCATTTGATGTTTTTGTTTGTTAACAGAAAACTAAAATGGAAACTGACAATAGATCGGGGATCAGTTTCATGATAGAAAAATATTCCTTAAATATTATGAAGAAAAGTAAGAAAGTGATCCCCATTGTTAAAACAGATTTATTGGCAAGTGACATGAATAGAAATGTCATAGAAATAATAACATTAGTAAATGTACATTTAAAAGTAAACAAATGAGCAAGCAATCTAACTCAATAAACCATGACAAAAAATATAAGATTTATATTAAGCAGAAACTGGTTTTAGATTCTTGGGTATAAAAATAAAAATAATTAAAAAATAAAATTGTATCTGTAGTTCAGGTGAAGTTTTCAAAATTATTTAAGTCTGGTTATGCTGAATTAAATACATAACTTATAGATATTAACAAAAAATGTCCACCCTATCAATTGTCAAGCTAGAAAAGTCTCCTTTGCATGAAGCCTAAAATGGAAGAGGTTCTCAATGAATTAGTGGAAAGAATTACCATTATATCTTTTGAAAAGTCAACTTGTTTGATGCTGGTAGTTATGATAATGAAACAAGATAGAATTATTCACTTTTGTGTTAATTATCATGTAATGATAAATAAATATATCAATAAAATCTTTATCCTGTTGCGAAATATTAGCCTTATTTCAAAAAGCATCTTTTTTTGCTAAGCCATATTTGTAATATACATTTCTTTGGATCTCAGTAACATCAAAGAGTGCAGAATTTTTGACAATCATTAGGTATTTAGGATTGTTTAAATACAATAAACGTCCATATGGGATAATATTGCTTCAAAGGTATTTCAAGAAAATATTACAACTATTATAAGGCATGGAAGAAGTCATCCTTTATTTAAACAATATATTAATAACATCTGAACAGATCTGAATTAGAGATATGTGTAAATAAAGTTTGAGAACATCTTCAGAAATTTAGATCCTGTCTAAATGTATCAAAATGTATTTGATGCTCAACCAAGATTGAATTTTAGATCATGTCATCAATAGGGAAAATATCCAAATCAAGAAAAGTTATTGACACTTGGATCTAAAAATTGAAAGAATTGCAACATTATAATGATTATTAAATTTTTTTGAAAGCTTTTTAAAAAGGAAAAACTCATATATCAACTTCTTTGTATGATTTTCTAAAGAGTTGAACTAGAGAAAGCTTTTAACAAGAGTAAATTTTATTAAATGTCAAATCAGCTTTTCATTCATTATTGTTATGACAAGGAATTTGTAGGAACCACTGATGCTTCTGACTACATTGCTGGAGCTGTTATTTCACATCAGTTTTATGAAAATAAACACCAAATTGCTTATGCATTCAGAATATTACCTGCAGCAGAAAAAAATATAGCCAGTTGAATATTGAATCTCTGGATGTACTATGTACTGTAAATAAATTTCATTTGCATTTATATGGGTATGCTTTTAAAGTTTTTACAATCACAGATCCAGGTATATTTGCAAATAAGCAACCCTAAGCACTTGAGGCAATGGATGCTTGGTTGGGTGAATATACTTGCTTCATATGACTTTGAGTTCATTTACAAACTAGGAAGAAATATTAGCCATATTGATACCTATTTTAAATGCCAGACAGGCATGAGTACACACAAGTTAGAACAGAAGTAAATTATATAGACATAATGAAATCAGGTATATTGAGTAGTGCATTAATAGCTATGTGGACAAAAGAAGATGATAGTTACTAACTCATAAATAGTTGAATGAAGGAAGGGTACCTGATACCTATCTGATAGTACAGCAAATATGAAATGTTAATGATAGTTTATCAATGTACAAAAATATATTTTGATGGTTTATCCTATATTGATACAAATAACAAATGGAAAACAAGTTTTAAAAATATTGCATGAGGGGCATTCTATCAATGCTAGGGCCAAAGCACTTGCATGGCCATATATATGACGACTAGTATGAGTAATGACATTGAAAAGAAAATCATGTGTTGTATGGTTTGTCAATCAGCACTAGATTACCTACTAAAAAAAATTTGAGTTGTTGCCTCTAGCTATTGAATCCATTCAAAAGCTGTTATTTTTGGTGTTTGTAAATGCTTATTTGAAATGTATAGAATATCAAAATTATAAAAAGTACAAATATACTAGATATTATAAAAGTACTTAATTGACTTTTTGTACTTTACAGTGTGCATATCACAATAACATGGAAATATTAATTTTTGACAATGGAACTGGTTTTGCATCATAACATCTAACATTTTTTTCAGTTAGCAAGGGGATACGTTATGTGTTGACATTCTCCCATATCTACCATATTACCCATATTTGAATGGACTAACTAAAAAGGAAGTTTAACAATTGAAAGCTATGACTTATGTAAAATTGTTGATACCCAGGAATAATGAGGTATAAATTTTTAAAATTTGAATTTAGAAGTTGAAGTTAGGAGATACAAGATTTCTGAAGAAGATTTCTGGGGCAATCAAAACTGTAAAAGAGGGTGGTAAATAAAGGATTGTGTAACAGTAATAAAGTGCATGGATGATTTAGTATTATATGGTAATAATGAGGTTAATAGTCAATAAAGTAGCAGTAAAAAAATTTAAAATTGCAGAACTTGTATGTTTGTGTGATTTGATTAAATGAGCTGTAATGACTTAGAATAGTATCTTATTGAAACAATTAAGAGTAATAAAGCTATCTGATGATAATTTAAGTTTGAAGACATGTAAATCATTTAAAAAGCCACCAAATGGAATTGATAGATATAGAGACTGAGGAAAAACACTGTTTTCAAGTAATGGAAATCAAAGCAAATCCAATGGAAAATATGTACTATCTTAATGAATCTTCTGAACTACAAGATTAAAAAGAATCCAATTTAGAGCAGTCAAATGAAGTTGGCAAAAATTATAGTGATGAAGAACCTATACTTGCTGCACTTCTAAGAAAATTAAGAATTGAAAAATGCCAGAGAAACTGAAAGACTATATCTGCAAATAAAAATTTATGTGACTTAATTAAATGAAGTATATAATTTGTTAACTATTGAAGATAGATGTTTATTTGGAGTATACAATTAAAATTATATATATTTGATGCTATCTTTAGAAAATATTGAAAATCTAATAACCACATCTAATTATAAGTTTAAGGTAACTGTAATAATAAAATAAATGCATGTGTAACATTCCTATGCCAGATAACAAATTAATTACTCTCTTAATGATATTTACATTCTAGAGAATTTTGAGCACAAAAGACTAACAGACTGATCAGATAATTTATAAAGTTTCTTTCCAAAGAGGTCTACTCTGTAGGTAAATAATTAGATCTGGGTCTCTTATACACATAGCACAGATCTTTTATGATTTTTGTAGGCCTTTAGCTAAATGGTAATGTAATAATAAGTATTTATGAAAATATTACTTTTTGTATAATAATACTTTGTCAGAGTTCTTGAAATTGTTATATATTTGATAATTTGTCTCTTAGCAATTGTATAACAAATCATATTATTAATTGTTCTCAATGGTTTAACATGGTTATAATTTATTTAATGCATAGTCAACTAATAGCTCATTGATTGAGCTTAAATTTTCCTGGGAAATCCACCTATAATGAACTGTTAGCAACTCTAGCAGCACTCATGTAATGTTTAGTGGTTTAATGCTCTGGATATTGTAAGTTTAATAATAAAAATAAATAATAGGACATTCTAGTCAATTGCTATTAGTATGATAATTAGAAGAATATATGAATACTATTTATAAAGAAATATTTTATATTTGTCCTAATTCCTGATAGCTTAAGCTTAAATTTTCTGATTTTTTATAATTTAAATTGTGTGAACATGTTTTTAAATCTTGTGTAAAAAAAAATCCATTACTTTCCAGATTATTTTGTTGTTAGTAAATTTATGAATTCATTCTACAATTGGATATTCGAACTCAGACTTTCACACAACCCTCAACTCTCCATGCCATCTCATATTGCTGACCCACCTGATCATACACATATTGAAAAGATAAATAATCACCAATATACATAAATTTAGGAATTCATTCTACAATTGGATATTCGAACTCAGACTTTCACACAACCCTCAACTCTCCAGGCCATCTCATATTGCTGACCCACCTGATCATACACATATTGAAAAGATAAAAAATCACCAATATATATATTTCATGCTAAAACAGCAATCATTAGTTGATCTAGATTACTATCTCCACCCATATGTGCAATCAGTGCTCAGTTTTATATTAATTAAGATAGCCAATCTTCATACTTTAATGAACAGGTTTCAAACTACTCCAATCCACAACTCTTCAGCCATCCATTTCATTGAAGATCTAATGATGGAATGTTGGCACTAATGAGGGCTTTGAACATTCCATCATCAGATTTTCAATGAAATGGATGGCTGAAGAGTTGTAGATTGGAGTAGTTTGAAGCATGTCCATTAAAGTATGAAGATTGGCTATCTTAATAATATAAAGCTGAGCACTGATTGTATATATGTGTGGAGATAGTAATCTGGACCAACTGATGATTGCTGGTTTAGCATGAAATATGTATATTGGTGATTATTTATCTGTTCAACATGTGTATAATCATGTGAGTCAGCAATATGAGATGGCCTGGAGAGTTGAGGGTTGTGTGAAAGTCTGAGTTTGAATCCCTTATATCACATTATATATGTGCAGGTGTATAAGCCTGTACAGTGTATTAATTGGATATTATAAATTTACGTTTATTTTGATGAATTAATTGAGGCAGCAAAGTGTTTTTTTAAATATACATGAAATTGTTTTAAACAAAAAACATATACATATTTTTAAAATTCAAATGATGTTAAATAAAATACTTCAAAATATAGAAAAAATAGCATCATTGAATGAAAAAAAAAGTTACTTCTGATAAGTCAGCTCATCATGCATTTAATCTAGTCATCCATATTAGTAATAATAATAATAATTTTAAAATATCTAATATTCACATAAATGTTCTGGATCTTGATACATTAATCTATACATCTTAAAAATTAGCTTTTAAAAATGCTTGTCACGCTTTCAATATATAACTTATTATAAGTACCCAGTAAAGAGAGAAAAAAAACTCTAATATTACCTAATGTAAATTAGGACATAATTTCGTCAGCATCATGGTTAAATGTCGGTAGCTGTATTTCTTATCTACTCTCCCTAGTTTTACTTTGAAAAAAGGCTGAGAAAAATGCAAATTAGTTCTAGTTAATATAATTTGTTTTTTTATTTGCCTGATTAAAAAAAAGCTAGTAAAAACGCAATCGATTTGTATTTTACACTTGCTATGAGCAAACGATTTGTATTTTACCCCCATTAGCGATCATGATTGAATCTTATAACTATTTTTGAAAGAAAACTTTAATTTTTAGCACTTCTTGTGAATCTAAGGATTGAAAATCTTAAAACTGATTTTGTTAGTTTTTATAATATTAAAAAAGTATATTTAGTTATCTCAAAACATTTATTAAACTAATTAATACCTGTGTTACACTATTTATGAAATGAGTGATACATTACAAATATGGATAATGAAAAATTACAATATTAGATGAGTTATGGAACTAACATTATTGAGTTCAAACAGGGTTAGTTATTTAGTGATTAAGTTCTTTGTTAACTTTATTGGAGAGTCTGATATAAATTCCATGTCTCTTGATATATTTAGGTATCTTTAAGTTTAATTGACATAAAATCCAAAAATAATCTCTGGATTATTCTCTTCTTTTTAAATTACTGAAATTTTAATAATTTCATTTTATATAATAATACTTTATTTCATTTCAAATATAGGTATACTATATATCTAGTATTACCATATATCCTGTGTATATGAAACTATCACAGTATTTCATTACTAAGTCCCGTATTATTATTTGTCCTGTTTTTGTCCCATTTTCTCTGTAAACTCTATGTGAGGCGGCTGAAGCCACGTATCTATCAATCAGTCTCAACTGTCAGTGCTTGGTGAACGCTCATTTGTTTCGCGCGTGTGTGATAAAATAAATAATTCTTCGCTCCCGCATATCGAGTCTTTTTTAGATAAAACCATTTTTATACCTTTGATAAAAAAAATGCCAAAGAGGAAGTATCATTTTAAAGATGAATTTACCAAAAATTGGTCATTTATAAAGAATAGACGAACTGAATTTGAAATGCTGTGTTCTATCTGTAATTCTCATATCTCCATTAACCATGGTGGAAAGTCCGACATCCAATAACATATTGCTACAAATCTTCTTAGATTAAATATATCAGGGCCGCCTCAACTTCTAAGGACATATCTAGTTTTATGATAAAGAAATATTCTGAAAAAAAAAAATTAATTAAGAAAGTAAAATCAACTTTAAAGTATGACTGAATTAAAAAGGATTAGCCGTGGATCTTTTTTATTATTCTATATATTCGTTTTATTTGATTATTTAAACTTTTTATTAAAGTAAAATAAACCATTATCTACCCTTTTTTTTTCATGTTTTATTTATTTAGCACTTAAACAGCCCATATCAATACTTGGGAATTATAATAACGCTATTTATATCCCTAGAGTTTAGATGTAATTATAAAGGAATTTGAACCCAGACTTTCAAGATCCCTTCAGCTATCCAATTTATCTCATACAATCACACATATATAATCAGTGCTCGGTAAACATGGGCATAACAATAAACTTGTCATCATCAAAGGATTTGAGTGTTCCATCATTCAATGGTATGGAAGCCTGACGAGTTGGATGGTGGAGTAGAAAAATCCATTTCTGTTTTTTTAACTGTCTGAGGAATTCTTAAAAACCTTCGCTAATATTCCATTCAAAGGCATCAATATTTTTCTACCCTGTCTGGTTTATTGCAATGATAAGAGGCTAGATTCGAAAACTCAAAATTCCATGATTACTTATTCGAACGTCATATAAATTCCCGAGTTTAAATCATTAAATGATTTTTCATATGGTAAAATAAAATACTTTTCTTATTCTTTTTCTTCTTCGATATTCAACATTCTCATTAATAAAAGTTAATATATGTATTATAATTATTAAAATGAATTTTATCTTAAAATATATCGAGGCTAATAGAAATATTTAAAATTTAGTACAAATGTTTGCAAGCAATTAAATTAATTACGTAGCCGAAATAATCTGTGCTAATAACCCAGATTACGTGATTCTCATAATTCATAATAAAAAAATAAAAAAATTAACCAGGAAATGAAAAAGTATTTTACAAGCTAACATTAAAATAAACATATATATAATGATTTAAAAAAAAAAAAAAATTCAGTTACTTTTTAATTTTTTTATGAAACATGATATAGAGGACATTAGTAGGACATGAAAAATCACAATGTACTGTTCTTGATTACTAATATGCTAATATATATATCTTAATATTTAATAAAGCAGAAGTTTTAATCAATTTTACAATTAATTTAAATGGAAGGTTAAGCTACCATCCCTATATTTTTTCAATATGAATGCATATTAGCAGCTGTGTATTCTTCTTTTTAACTACCCTGAGTATACATAACTTAAATTATTTACTAAATTTAGTTATGATTGATAGAATAATACAACTTATCTTACATTTTAAATGATAATGAAATAATTTATCAAAAATTTATTACTTGGCTCAAAATAGTTGATACAACAAATGATTTCCATTATCTAATATTTTCAGTAATTATTAAGCTAAAATTTATAAACATATGTCTAACTTTTTCTGGGTTAAATGACCTAAAATTTATGTATTTAACATTACCTAAATATCCACATTATTCCTTTCCAAATTATATAATCATTAACTCAAATATTTTCCCACAGTATATACTTAATGAAGCAATATTATGTAAGCTTCATGGATAATTTGAAAAATTCAAGGAATTTTTAAATTAAAAGTTTTTAACAAATTTTAATTAGTAGAAATTATATATATATATAAGTAAAGTAATTGTAAAATATGTGCACAGGTAAAGGTATGTGGCATTATTAACTTTAAATTTATTTAAAAAGTAATTTAAAGGTATTTTATAGTTAGGTGGGTGGAAATGGCATTATTTTAGAAAGTGTAATTAAATTATTGATAAACAGATCAGTTAATAAAGGAGATAATTATCTGATATAATTTAATCAAAACATTGTCTGTTATTTAGGTAATCCCTTTCAAAGCTAAATTTTTATAAATGCTATTATTGGACAAATAAGTCATTAACTGTAATAAAGTCTAAGAGTTATTTACCACCAATAGATAAATGGATTATGGAATCTGATTCTGCTGATAAGACAGCTCAGTGAACTATAAATAGGGGTAATAATTCATTGTGCTCATTATTCTTTGATCTTTCACTGATTGTGCATTCATTATACTTATTGTGCTTTGTGTTAAAATATCATGAAAGAATAGAGAAGCAATCTTCTGCTCCACTTTGGCAAAGGCAGTAGAGTGCAATCCAAAAGTCAATCATTAAGTCTGGAGAAAAAATTGTTGTACCCAGTTTATATATGAATTACATGCTGCCTAAACCTCAAAAGTGTCTATTACTTTGGGGGGAAACAAGCCATCAATCAACAAGGAAAACATCATCTAATGCTGCCATTGAATAAGAAGCTTTACAGAAGACCATCCAACATAACTATATGTTTGTACAGACTGAGTTCACTATAAGTATAACAATAACTGAATTCAGAACTTGAACTCTTGGTGATGAAAGGATAATGTGTATGAACTTTGAATATATGTTATTATAACTGACTATTTAATCTCCAACATTTAATTTATATTGAAATTATTTTATAAAACATTTTATTAATTAGTATGGCTGGGTTTGCTATTGTTTATTAGTCACAGTTCAGTTGGCATAAATCTAAAAGAGAGAAATATTTTTTATAAAATAATTGCATATTATTGCAAATCCTTGCCATGCTCTTAAAAACGTATTTTGTTTACTAAAACCTGATTTAATAATGATTGTCATTTCCACTATCCTAAAATAAAGAAATTGTAAAAACAGTAATTTAAACATTAACATGAATAATGCAGATTGATGACCAGCTGGATAATATAAAACAGGCTGCATAGACCGATTTAATTAACTAAGTAAGATTTTTTGTTTATGTCTTTTTAATAGTTCTAAAAGTTTACAGTTTTAAACTAAATATCCTCCAGGTTTTACAATAAGCAAGCATATATTTTATCTAGTGCCATGCTTGCAATTATATTTCATTCCAATATCAGCCTTTCAAGCTAATTGAGCACGCGCCTTTTGAGAGTGTTAAATAAATGAATACTCTCCTGTTCACACCAAGATATAGTATTTATGCAGGAATAAAAAGATTCCCTCTTATTCCTACGACTCAAATTCTTTTATATGAGAAAATCTGAAGAACTGTTAAAGAGAGCATGAGTAGATTCTCACTTTAAATTACTATTTACGATGTTTTTTGGCTGAATGACATCGGTGTAATTACTTAGAATTTACTAAACATTATTCTTACTGAAACTTAATTATGAGTAAATAAGCAAATATTTTATCTAGCGCCGTGCTTGCAATTATATTTCATTCCTGCATAAATACTATATCTTGGATTGAAAAGGAGAGTATTCATTTATTTAACACTCTCAAAAGGCGCGTGCTCAATTAGCTTGAAAGGCTGATATTGGAATGAAATAAGTAAGCATAGTAAAAGATAATTACTTAAACTAATAATATGCTTTTATTTCCATCTGTCTTGCCTATGTACAATGTTTATTTATATGTGTTTTGTATATTCATAAATGAGTGTAATACTACTTGTGTTGGCTGATCACTTGCATTCATTAACTTACTTTGAGCAGTGTTGCATGATAGATGGACATTTCAACCATATATTAGATGCTTTGTTTATATATATTTTCTTTGTGCAATACTGTTTGTATCTTCTGATTACTCTCACTCAACAGTCTTCCTTTGAGCAGTAGTATGTGGTAGAAGCACATTCTTACCATAATATCAGATGTTCCCTTTTAAATATATATAATTGCTAATAAATGAATACAATGCAGATGATGTTTTCTGTCTTTTACAAGTACTTAGTTATTCTGTAGTTATTTACCAGACATACCATCTGAAAGTATTTATGTTAGTCAATTCTTTTAACAATATAGTTTATTGAATGATACTATATACACAAATACAAAAAGTGTATTAGGAACAATGCCTTATTAACAATAAAAATGCTATAGTGCTTAGCATGCTTCCAACAGATAATTGTTATAAACACATCAATACTTATAATAGAGATGGGGGAATAAGATCCTGTTTAAAAACTAAAAAAAGTAGCACACTATTTGCATAGTGCATAATTGCTTAGAGCAAGTCACTTTTTGGAAAGGAGAATGCAAGATTCTTTCCTATTGATGGTATAATTGTTATTGGAATGTGCCAAACTTTCTTGACCTTTCACGTGGAATCATTGCATTCCAAGTAAACAATATTATAACATGTTGGCTTGAATCAATAGCTGGAATTAGTGTTCAATATGTTTTTGTCCAGTTATTAAAGCTTTGCACCTTATACAGTTTTTTTTTTTTTTTAAAGTGTCATAGCATCGGCCGGGACGCGAACCCGCAACCCGGGCAACTGCCTGCAAATGCAAGGCAGTCACGCTGACCTCTCGACCACCAATGTTTATATATTACATTTGCAGAGATAAAACATTTCATAAATTTTACTCATTATGATTCTAATGTATCTTGAATCTGTAAGTTTAATAAGCCTTAAAACTATATTGTGACCAATTGTATTAATAATTAGTTTGTGCAGTGATTTATATCTGTCCAGAAACAATTAAAATGTATTGTAACATATATTATCTGTGCATAAAAATGATAATAGAATTAATAAACCTCCCACCATATTAAATGTGTTCAAACTAAATAAGGCAATTAAATAAAATAATATGTCATTATTTGAAATTTAATTCCAGGCAAAAGAACTAATAGACCAATTTGGCCTGTGCATTGTTGCCAATTGTGTTATTGTTTGTGTTGTAATAATGTATATATGTAAATAAATTCTAATATCTCATTGTTTTAGCATTTGTCATTATTTACAATCAATAAGATTAATTAGAATATGATAGAGTCTCTTGCATCCAACCAATCTTAGTGGGATATAAAAGAAAAAGTTGCTGAGCATGTGACATTGTAATGTAGATCTCACATGCAAAATACCCTTGGGTGATATTCATGTTTTGTTTTTGTTTTTTTTTAATAAAAAATAGATATTTATTAAAAACTATTGAGGGTAACTAGTTGTACATGTATGTAAATTTTTGATGCTAGTGTACCAGAATCACTGTAGAGTCGTATAACACTTGAGCTTCGACAGATATTGATGAATGTTCACTCATCCAGTATGGTGACTTTGTCCCAGGTTTCTTGATGAAGCCAACCTGGTGCCAACAGTCAGTCTCTGTCCCTAAAACACCTGAGCAACTTCATATAAATGTTGTAGATGTTGGTATATACATGTCTGATGATGTATTTGCATCTGGTAAACCACACAGCAAAGTTCATAAAAATGGACATTCTAATGGTTGCAAACATCCCTGTCTTGATTGCATAAGTGTAACAGTAGGGTGGGTTCCAAAATATGAATACTAAAGAAAGTAAAAGCCAATAATGATTACAAAAGAGTGTTTATTGTGATTGTTATTATGAATTAAATTGATAAATGCAAGAAAAGTTATAGATATACATTTGAATTCTGTTACAAAATAGTCTGAGTGAAATACATTAACCATTTAAAGACCTGAACGCATACATATATATTTATTACACGTGTTGTCAGGTTATGTAGAATTAATTACTAACAGATTTGTATGTGAAGGTGAAGAGAAGCGTTTATGTGCAGAGTTGTATTTTTATTATTTTGTTTTATATATTTTATTGTTTATTAATATCGTAAGTTATAATTATTTAAATAATGTCATTTGTAGCAATATTTCTTAATGAAAGCAAATCAAAATATAAGGCTGGAGAGTAATAAAAAGGAATCACAAATTGTGCCATGAGGGATTTTTGTTAATGACACTTGTCATCGGAATTCCAAGAACTGGCCAATTTAGTATTTTGGAACAATGGAAACTAAAAACATTCCTGAGATATGGTCATCGGTATATGGATAAAAAAAAAAGTGAAATGAAAGAGAGTTAAAAGAAAAGAACTATATTTTTTTTTATTTAGTAGTGATTCGGTTACAGAGAGAAAGAAGCGTGAAAACTAAATTTTCATAAGAATGGATCCCATCAAAATGTGGATGTAAACAAATCATGTAGATTCGTTAAACTGGCCAGTATATACCTGTTGTGACCTGCCCACCATGACGATCTTCGTCTATGGAGATTTTGCCATCTATTTCAAGCAAGTGAAGTGATCGTGGAGCTCCAAACAACAAGAACTTTTATGCCTTCAACTTTGAATCATCTACCTAACACCTCTAGGATGGATTATCATATGTGTAAATGATATGGAATCTCATCATTTTTTAGACTGTCAACTCTCTCTAAAACAATCGCCATTATAATACTGTAAGCTTACAGATCATCAGCCTTAAACATGTGAATATTCCTTTCAAATGAGGTAACAGTGACTTTCTCTATATATATTAAGTGAACATATAATAATAAATTAAGAAATATGCACTTTGTCCCAACATAAAGAAAGTAATTTTAGAAATAAATTAAATCATTTAATAAATACAACTCTGACATATAGTTGCACTCTTTCATATATATATATGTATTGGAATGAATGCTGTATGTTTGAGATATTAATATATACATATATTAATAAATATTAGAATTTAAGCTATCACTTGTGTATTTATTTGAATTACAAGATTCTTATAATTTCAGGGTTATTATTTATAAAAGCTTATTGATATTCATTACCATATATCTCTAAAAGTAATAAAATAATAAGATTCATAGGGCAGTTAAGGAAATTATAAAATATATAAATGACATTTCTTTGTAAGATAGCCTTGGCTTCGTTCTCCCAATAGACATTGTCTCCCAGACCTTAAGACTGAGCTAGTCTGGTTAAGGTACCCAAAAAAAGGTCCACTGGAACCTTTTCTTCTTTTGTTTTTGAGGGGTATAATTCTTATTAATTGATAAGATTGTGCTTGAAATGGGAATTATTCCAAGCTTATAAATATACCTACTCGAAGCTTGGGTAATAATATGTTCCCACTCAAATTCTTAGAATAGGATCGGAGGTAGACTGTTGCAGTAAGAATGCTTCACTGATGTTCAGTGAAACATTTTCATTGATGAGTGTCCACAGCAGAGGAAGATAAGGGCAGGAGTGCAACAGGTGCTGGATTGTTTCATCTGCTGTAGAGCATAATTGGCATTGATGGTTTAGTTTGCTGTAACCCCTTCTTCAGACTAGAAAATGGTTTGTAGGCAATGAGGAGAGCTTTAGCTTGATGAACAAAGTCTATAAATTTGGGTTTGAAATACTAGTTTTTAAATTTCCCAATTAGTGTTCTGGAGTGTGGTCTGATTTGAATATTTGATTTTGTAAATCTGCCAATAGGTTTTTTTATCATCTAGAGTGAGTTGTTTAGGTCTGTTGGGTTTTTTACATATACCCAGATATCAGTCATCCACTTGCTGGTAAATGGTGGAGGTGTGTCAGTAGGATCAACCAATGAGTGTGGTTTTAAGGTGAAATGTTCAAGATGAATGGAGTGAAGTACTTGCAGTGATTTTTGAAGGTGCCAGGTGGAGACAGAGTGCAGGCCCAGCTCATTGAGCTCCTTAGGAATTTGGGCTTTGGCAATGCTGATGGCCACCACCCTGCCATTTCAAAGAGCTTTGGAGCATAGTGAGTTTATTGTATTTTTGAAGGTGTTAGTAGGCTTGACAATTGGAAAATAATAGATCAGTCTAGGATAGAATAACATATTGAGAAGGGCAGTCTTTCTGGGAAGTGATACCAAAAATTTTGAGAATAAAGCAATGATTTTTCTTGTTTTGTCCAGAAATAAGTTTTGAATGTTCTTGGCCATGACAGGCCTGGAGTTGGAGATTTAAAAGCCTAAAAGGGTTGTGTCTCAGCTGTAAAATTGAGGGCATGATTTCTCATGTCTTTATTTTCCACATTAATGACTTGCTGTGGTTTATTTGAAAATTTAGATTTCTAGCATATTTCTCTATAATTTGTAATGCAGTATGAATGTTTAATCGATTTGCTCAAAATATGAAAATAAAGATTGATTATGAAGAATTAGAAGAAGTTAACAGTTACAAATACCTAGGTCAGATTATTAATACAGATGGAAACATAATGGAGGAAATTAATCATAGAATTAAACTTGGTTGGAGTGCTTTTGGTAGAAATAACCTGATACTAAAAGGAAATATGCCTATGTGTTTGAAAAGAATGTTTTTTAACAAATGTATTTTACCAGTTCTTACTTATGGATCTGAGACTTGGACACTTAATAGAAGAGCAATACAGAGACTTCAGACCACTCAAAGGAGTATGGAGAGATGTATGTTGGGAGTAACAAGAAGAGATCGAAAATGCAATGTATGGGTAAGACAACAAACAGGTGTTACTGACCTTATTGAATAAATTAAAAGATCGAAATGGAGTTGGGCTGGACATATTTCTAGAAGAAATGATAATAGATGGACAATTGAAATTTTAAACTGGATTCCAAGAGATTGTAAAAGACCCAGAAAGAGACCACATGTGAGATAGATGGATGAAATAAGAAAATGTGCAGGGGTGTTGTGGAAAAGAGAAGCTAAAGATCAGAGAAGATGGATTAAACTTGGAGAGACTTTCATCCTGCAGTGGATTGATAATGGTTGATGATGATGATGATGAAGGTGCGCTTTGTGTGAAAGGAAAATATATACATCATTGACATAGGTGATGTGGTGCACCTGATGTTTCAGGGTGGGTACATATATCCATGGAATCTTAGATTCAATTTCTTTAGGGAAAGGGTTGATGTACATGATAAACATAGTGTAGCCAATGGTGATCTCTGTTGGGATGGATAAAGGTGGTCTAAAGCTGTCAGACAATTTATTATCAAGAGACGTGATTATTGACCTGTTGAGCAGAAGATTTCCTATTATGCGAATAAAAACATTGGCTCTTGATAGTCATGAAGATCCATAGTAGTGTTGGAGGAATGACAGTGTCAAAGGGAGAGGCGAAGTCAAGTTGAATTATTATTGGTTTTAATTTTCTTTGCATTCTGACATGCTCAATCAGGAGCAGGAAGTGCTGGACAGCATCGCTGCTGGAAGAGCTGGGCAAATTGAAGATGTGATTGTAAATCTGATTTTGAATACAGCTCTTGATAGTCATGAATGGTGTCAAAGGCAGAGAAGAAGTCATGTTGAATTACTATTGGTTTTGATTTCCTTTGCATTCTGACATGCTCAATCAGGAGCAGGAAGTGCTGGACAGCATTTCTGGTGGAAGAGCTGGCAAATTGATACTTGGAGATGTGATTGTAAATCTGATTTTGAATAAGATCTTTAACTATGGATTCTACTGCTTTTAGGAGGAGGGGAATCATTGATATATGTTCTATGTTCAATAATCCCATGTAGTCTGGGAGGTGTCCTTTCCAGATAGGACTGTTAACTTATGGATTATTTTCTGTTCAGTAATATTATGTTCATGACTTCCAACTAACTGTTTCCAGATGCTTCAAATTTTGAAATTAGTACTTTGGAGTTTGCAATGGAAGTGTTTATGAATCTTGTCGAGCATTTTAGGACCACTATAACAGTGATGATCCACTGTTAACATTGTAGGAGTGGGTTTTTTGACTATCCCCAGAGCCCACCTGATATAGCTGTGGGTCCAATTATACTGATTATCAATAAAAGCGTTCAACCTTTTAGTGGCCACTTATTGAGCAAGCACTTTTTGTTTATGGTAGTATTGACTTTTGAGTTAATTATTTTTTGTACATTGGGTTTCGTGAAAGTAAGGGCATTCAACTTGTTACTAATATTTTCTAGGTCCTTAATGAGTTGATTAGGACCTTTCATTTTCTTTGTGTAGGAGTCAATAAGAGAGCTCATGACTCCAACAAATAGAGACCAAGCTTGGAACAGGGGAGAGAGTGTATTTTGATTTTGTTGAGCAAGATATATACCTCTAAATAGATCCAATTCCAGAGTGGCAGCTTTATTCAACATTCTTATAATGTGAGAATGAGAGTTTTGGACTGGTATAGTGGTGTTGATCTGAAGAGATATTAACATGGCAAGATTGTCAGAGAAAGGCACCAGTTGAAGACAGGCTTTGAGATCAAGATGGATGTCTGCAGTATAGAAAACCAGGTCAATCAGAGATATTCTGTGCAACTTATAGAAGAAGGCATCGGGAAGAAAGAAACCCTCTCCACACAGGAATACTTTGTTGAGGAGATAAAGAAATATCGAATTGAAGTTACCAATGGTAACTCATATTAAAGTCACCAAACAAGATTGCTTGAGAGGTGTTAGATGTAAGAAGGGCATTGATTGCAGGATGTGCTGAGTTCAGGGAATTTCTAAAGTATGAGTAAATTATGTTGAGGGGATAATTCCCAAATGTTAAGTTTAATACTAGTAATTCTTTGTCTATGTGTAGAGTTCTGATTTTGTCATACAGAAGGTTTTTGCTAATGAGGAATGCCACTCCTGACAATGCATAATTGGAAGAAGAGTACTGAAAGTAGCAATAATGTTGCATCATTTGTGAGATTCTGTAGTCTGATTGATAGTGAAGCTTGGTCTCTGAGAAGCATACAATATGGATGTTCATTTTGTCAAGCCATTTTTCAATAGCATGAATGCAGTTAAGAGAGTTAAGTCCCCTTACATTAATGCCTGCAATTTTTAAGTTGCATGATTTATGTTTTAATGAGCTGTGGCTGAGAAATGTGGCTATTCGCCTATATGGAGTTCTTTACTTAGTACTAGTTCTTCCATGTTTGTGAAATCTTGAACTTGCATTACTGTATCTTGAGCCTCATTTTTTGAATGCTCTGGTATTGGATATTTTGGATATTATGGATTGTTTTGGGTTAAGTGTTACCTTAATATATCTGCTATTGAAAGGTAGGTCTTGCAGAGAAGTGATGTCTTGTGTAACTAGTGACTCCCCACATATGGTTTTTTTAGTTTCTTCTTTCTAATGGTCAGTCCTCTGTTAGTGCTCAGTTCTGTAAAGCTTGGCCCCATATCTAAATAAGTGGTCGAGTTGGTTAGTTTATCATGCTGGGAGCTAGAAGAGTCTTGACTTTTCCTTTTGTTAATTGACACTTGATCTTTTTGCTTCATTTGCAAGTTATGTTGTGGTTGCAAGTTCTTTTTTTAAACATTGTTGCTGGTGTACCAACTTTGGCTTAGTGTGATTGATAGCTTCATGATTTGTATGATGAGGGAGAATGTGCTTGCAATTTCTGTATGGCAGCATCACTGTTATCCATGAGGATCTTGATTTCAATGTCCATTTGTTTGTTTACCTGTGTTGTTTTTGTGCATGTTTTGTTGCTTGATAATTAGTCTGTATTGTAGAATTGGTGGTGGGAGGTTGAAGGGGAGAAGGGGGATTGTGAGTCATTGTACTACATTATTGATATTTAGTTTTCTTTGTTTTGCACAGGTCACAAATTCTCATAGGACAGATAGCATTGAGGCTGCACCTCATGAATAGATATGAAGATTGGACACTTTTTTTCCAAGTGTTGCTTGGTATGTATCCTGAGTTCAATCTAAGCATGAAGGCCACACTGTTTGATGGGAGTTCAAAATCAGCTCTCTTTCTGTTAAGTATTTGAAGCTTGTGATTTCACCATGTTTGGCCCATAGTCTTTGAAGGTCAGATTGAGAGAAATTAACATAACAGTTACATGCAAGTCCATAAGCAATTCTGGGGCTATTCATGTCTATTTTGATAAGTTAGTGCTGGTTTAGAAAATGTTGTTGTCCTTTAAACAGCTCTTTTTGGATAATATCACTGAACTCCACTATAAAATATCTTTTATTTGGATTGTGGTATATTCAGCAGCTCAAAGAATTCATCTGTTGGAAAGGTGAACAGATTACAATTGTCATTTGTGATAGTAAGAATGTGTGCTCTCAATATGATAATTCAAGAATGAGTTGAAAAGCAGTGAGGGAATTCTGGCATTAAATGCCTAGTAGATTGGTAATTGTTTAGCATTTGTCTTGTACTGTGTTGAGTCTGTTGTGGGATCATTTTATCATTAATAGGAGAAGGGCATTCATCCTCAACAAAGTCTAAGATGGAGAATTGCAAAGATTGAGTTTCTGCTTTATGCTTTTGTGTATTAGCATAGCTATTACCCAGAGCAGTTGCATAACTTCGGTTATTTAAACTATTTGAATCTTTTACTTTATTTTGAATTTGATGTGGTGTAATTGTAGGTTCATTAGATACTTCTTTGTTGATAATCTGGTTGTTATTTTTGTTTAACATGGCTTTTAAAATGGGAAAATCTGAACTGTGAAGGTTTAGTTCATTGTTAATTTCTAATGAATATGTTTTCTTTTGCAAACTGCTGTGTGTTTTTTTTACTATTATAGCTATTGGAATTGGAGTCTGAAATTTCATTAGAATTTTGTTATGAAGTCATGAAAGTGTTATTGTATTGCATGGAATGTGTTTTTCTAAGTCTCTATTTTGGGTTTCCAATGTTGTTTTCAAGTCAGTTTTTGGACTGTGGAAAGATTTGTTACAGTGGGTATCGGCATCTTTTGTGAAGCACCACCTGTGTTTTTTTTTTTTAAATTTTGAAAATCTATCACATCGTATTTTGGTAGGTTATTTTCAGTTTGAAACTGAGTGTTTTCAGAGTTATTAACTAGATTTTCAGTCCTAAAATTAATGTTTCTGTTAGTAGATTTTTAAGAGGATCAAGGTTCTCCCCCCTTTTTTTTAAATTTGAATCGTATCAGTCAATACAGCCATTTGTTCCGAACTTGTGATCTTAATAGCAAGTTTTTTTTGTATGATAAAATCATTCTGATTGATATTCTTTGATCTAGAATTATTGTAAGGGTTTGAAGCTTGATCTAACTGAGGGCTTGTGCAAACATTAGTTAGACATTGCCTAACATTTAAATGACTATGAAATCTTGTGATTGGACAAGACCTGAGTTTTCCCTGTTCTAGGAAGTCGTATACACTGCTCATTTTATTGTTTATTCAAATAAAAAGGTAGAAAGAGCTTATCTTTAGGTTACCACCACTCTGATTATAAAATTTTCCAATAACTGTATTGATATTTAGAAATTTTAATACTAAATGAAGAGCTTAGACTGATACCAAATGGTGCCATTATTATAACCAAGTGATTTTTATGTTGGTTGTACATGTTGACTATTACAATAAGTGCATATTTAATTATAAATAATCTATGCACAAGCACTTAAAGTTATGAATTGTAATATCTTATTTATGATGTAAATATTATTTTAAATAAAGAAAATTCTAATTTTAAATCATTTAAATAGTTTTCTTTTTAAAAATAATTATTAGTTATTTTCTAATTCTTTCTGATAGTATTATGAAATTAATATTTCAGTATACCTAGTAACTTACAAAATCATTAGATCCCCTAGTCTGATAAAATTTTATATCACACTGAATATAAACTAAGTAATTTAATAATATAAATTAATGGAAAAATTTTTTTTCATATTTAGATTAAATTACATGCTTAAAATTTTTGGTAGTGTTTCCAATTATCAAAACTAATTATAAGTTAATGGAATAAAATAAATTTTACTTCAGAGAGTATTTAAATCATAAGTTTATTCTTATTAGCTTGTAGTTGGTTTAAGCAAAAATTATTTATTTTTTCTAAATTAGAAACTTCTACACTGATAATGCATTTTTGGATTAAATGTTTTAAATAAATTTCTACCATTAGCATTGGAAATATGCTGTAAGACACTTTCTGAATTGGATTTTCCAAATTTCTAAAAAAGATCCTAAGAGTTTTCAATTGAGATATAACATCTGTTTTTAAGTAATATATTTTTTTATCAATACTAGGTTTTAGAAATTAGATTTTTTTAAAATTAGAATATAAATTTTGAGATGGTTTTTTTTTTAGCATGCTTTTATTTAACTCACTTTGTCATTCATGTGTCTTGCAAAATTTTGTAAACTCAATTTTCACTCATTTTGCAATTTTTAATCCAGTTGAAATTTTATGAAAACATCTGTTTACGACAACAATATATTCTTTAGAGTTCAAAAATAATTTTAGTTTTAATTCTATATGCAATTCAGTACTCTTTAGAGAAATATAATTTAGCAGTATTAAATTGTATCAGCTTCTTTATTCTAATTTTTTGAAATTATATCAAATTAATAAATTAAAAAAAAGAATTAAAAAAATGCTTTTCATTCATATTAAAAATGCTGTAAAAAGTAAAAAATATTTTTTACATTTTGATGTGTTATGTAAATAAAAGCACTGTTTAATACATATATATATATATATTACTTTGAATAAAAGTCACACCCAAATATAAATGACAGCAGGATTTTAAGCCTGAAAAGTTGGGGAAAAAATAACCCCTGAATTTAAGCCGCATATATGTACTTAAATAGGGAATTCATATAAATATAATAAACTCACCTAATTTATTGTGAATCTTCTTCAGATATACAGTACTTTTAATTTCTGCATCTTCAATTTCAAAACATGAATTCTCATCTTCACTATTCTATCAGATATATCATTTTCAGGTTATTTAAATTGCAGCCAAATGTTATAATTTTTTTGTCAATTTGTTTCATATAAAAGTACATTATCATATTAAAATCTGAATCATTTTTCCAAAATAATTTATATTTTACAAATATTTTTTGATAAAAATTTAAAATGTGTAAAAAAATTTTTAAAACATTTGTTTTCACTTTTAAAATCAAAACTGAAATATCAGAATTGGCAAAATAGCAGTAAAAGATTCTAAAACATTCATTTTCACTTTAAAAATTAAAAAGAAGCTATTTGGAACTGTCAAAATTTTAACAGGCACTCTTTTGTGTAGAGAACAACAATCACCCAATTACTGCCTTGGAAAGCAGGCTCTTATCTTATTGATATATGATTTGTTAGTTATAAAATTATTCTAAAGGTTATTCTGTAGTTTTCTCAATAAAATAATAGTAAAATTGAAAAAAAAACAATGTTAAAAGTTGCAGTTTGAGAGAGAGTTAAAGCTTTTATAAAATTAATCCAAAAATATTGATTTAAAAAGATTTAACATGCTATTCTCTACAGGAAACAATTATAACACTATATGCATGTTTAGCAAAAAGCAAAGATTCACAAAAATAAGATATTAAAAATTATTGGTTTCTCTTAATAAGCTTGGTTTCTAGCCCTATAGAAAAAATATAATTCTGGACTTGTTGTCATCATCAGGTAAAAGTATGTAATTTATGTAAAATCTTGGTCTGAAGTTGATTTCTCTCTGTCTAGGATTGTTCTAGTCAAGCAGCTGTTTTGATTTAATAAATTTTAGACAAGCAACTATCCTCTGTTTAAGGCTATGAATTACAGCACAAAGAAGTGGGTCATTTTCTCCAAGTGAATTCAAACTCCTGAGAAGGAAATATTAGTAGCTTCTAAATCTAATGTCCTGCCTTCAGCTGTATCAATTCATGGTAGCTATTCTGCCAACTCTCTGCTACAGGTAACAACATACTGCTCTCTTCAAAATCATTATCCAAAATGGCTGATATTTTTATCAGCTCTTTTTATAAAATCATCTGAGGTGTTATAACAACACCTTGATTAAAAACAGAATTTTATTTTTATCTCTCTAATCCCTTGGAATCTATATACATGTTTTTACTTACAAGATTTTTAATAGATAAAAAATTTGTTTAATTAATTAAAAAATTCCAAAAATAAATATGGTGTTTTTACATTTCAAAATCAGAATAATAATAATAATAATAATAATAATAATAATAATAATAATAATAATAATAATAATATTTATATTTATTCAGACCTTTTAAAAGTTTAATTTATAAAACAATATTTTAAATCAGAGTTATTATTTATTTATTTCTATTTCAGCAAATGTAGAAAATATCTACTATAATTTTTGTCTGTGTTTATTTTTACTTTTCTTTTATTTTGCTATATAAGCCAACTGGTTACATTGCCCCAGTCTGAGAGAAAAGGAAAATAAAAATGAAACACCTATCTAACAATATTTTAATTACATGCATAATCAAAACAAAGTTCATATCCAAAACTATGTACTAATCAATTTTTTTAGAGATCTGACAGACATCTAACAGTTAACCAATTGAATAGCAATTTGCAACTTTAATATAGATAAAGAATTCAGCCATTGGACAGTAAGTACACAATGCACCATGAACACCAAGAGTGCTACCTTTAAATGAGACACTATAAGCTACTACAACCTATGATAAAGATAATGCAAAATTATTGCAAAGCCCTCTTTCATGGAGAGTCTGGAAAATACAAAATTATGCCCTGCTTCTTTTGAATCTTATGGGCTGGGAAATACAAACTATGTCTTGCTCCTTTTCTTTGGAACTTAGAGGCTGGAATCATGGCAGGACTATGTTAACTGCCCTATCACAAACAATATGAAATATAAAAAATAGGTTGGAGCAAATAGTGGAGATACAACACCCTCAGAGCTGCATGAAAACATTGCATCCTCAGGCCAATGTCAAAAATCTCCATCCAACATCAAAACTGAAAATACAACTAAACAAACTTCAACAATCAAACACCAAATCCAACCTCCAAAATCATCAATTTTCTATTTAACTCTAAACATGAACCTCTTCAAACATACATGAAAATTACTATTTTATAATTTACAATCATCAATACTCTTGTCACATATTTCACAGTACTTTTTAAATTTAATTCTGCATAAAATGCATTTTTTTTCTTTCTCAGTTATGGTTTGAGATCAAGTTAATAATTTTGAAGTGATGATCACTAGTATGTGATCATCATCAGCCCCACATTGGGTGCCATTTGTAATGGGATGGGGTTTATCAAGGGAGAAGTAGGAGGAAAAGTGAATAAAACTGGGTGATGGCAAAATCATCATCAACCCCAAGTAAATACAATATAAAATGAAATATAAATAATTTATAAAGTGTAATAAAGGTAAAATATATATAAGTATAAAATATTTAAGGGTGCATGAACATTGAGAGACCAGCCAGTCACTCAGAAGAGCAACTAAAAATACTATACATCAATCATATATCAACCAGCATTATTGATGGGAATAAAATAAATCAGTACAATAAATCAAAATAAAATCAACAGACCATCTTGTGGCTGGATTTGCACAATAAAAAATATAAATCAACATTCAACCTTGGTTGACTGGATTAGAAAATGGGTCTTCTGTAGACCAGGCTAACTTCTGAGCCTTTGCCACCTTGGGCAATTATATAAACATAACTTGGATGCATCAGCTTAGTGCCCATCCATTAAAATACACAATAATCAGGAATCAAAACAATAATACTGGAACATTAAAACATTCTGATCATCATCAATGCTCAGGCCACTTGTACTGGCCAATTATAAACTTAAATTTTTAATAAGACTAAAGTAAAATAAAAAAAATAATAGTGTGTGGGCTTTAAAGAGTATCCTCTTTTGTGCCAACCAGGATGATGATTGATCATCTCTGGATACCCCAAAGCACTAAAGATACATCCCCATTTATCCATGTCCAAAATCTAGCTCAGAGAACATGGGCTCTATTATGGTATGTGAACAAGAGATGGTAAAAACAATTTTTAACAATTAAATACAAGTTTATTAATAACAAAAAAATAAATGATTAAGGTTTTATGAGGGTTCTGATTTTGAAAAGTATACATTGAGTTACATGATTAATAAATTAGGTTTACTTAAAACCCATTCAGCATACAGGCATGTGGCTTGATACAAAATTAACATGTTTGAATTAACATTTAATTTAGAAAAATTATCAAAATTTTACACATAAGTGTCTATCGGACACACATTTTTATTTACAATACAATTGACATATATATGCACACATATGTGCATGAATTTTTTGATTTTGATTATAATACAAAATTTCAAATGATCACATTGAGATTTAAATAATTACTATTTAACATTTAATTGTTACATTAATTTACAAAACGTATAATAAAATATACTCAAATTATTACTATGGTTTACATATATATATATATGTGCACAGACACATGAAAAATAAAAATAAATTGACATTTAATAAAAAAAAATATATTAAAATTTTACATATATGAGTGTGCGTGTATATACATATGCACACTGACTTTTATCTATTTCAACTTTTTACAATAGTATTATAATTTTCTAATACATAAATTTCCTACCTATACATGTGTATAAACAAAATATAGATACAATTTAAAATTAGTTTCAATTTATAAGTTCTCAAAAGTATAGTCAATTTTTGACAGGAATTTGTTGATTAATTAAGATTTGCTTTTTTGATTTTAATTCAAACAAAATTATGCTTGCATTTAAATTATATATTCTTTTTTTTTAATGAATATGAAAATTATTTCTTAGCAAAATATATATAGCAAATCATCTCTCTTTTAAACATTTGACTGGAGCAAATTTTACTTTAAGTTACGAAGTTAAAATGTCTTTTATAAAAATATTTAAAAAAATACAACTCACTGTATACACACGCTATGTATTTATCTGTGGTTTCCTGCTTGCATAGATAAACAGTAGCATCAGTACACCAATTTCTTCAAGCTTTCTCTTGGTAAGCTTGGTTTCTAGCCCATCAGAAAAAATATAATTCTGGGCTTGTTGTCATCATCAGATAAAAGTATGTAATTCATGTAAAATCTTGGTCTGAAGTTGATTTCTTTCTCTCTAGGATTGTTCCAGTCAAGCAGCTGTTTTGATTTAATAAATTTTAGACAAACAACTATCCTCTCTGTTTAAGGCTATGAATTATAGCACAAAGAAGTGGGTCATTTTCTCCAAGTGAATTCAAACTCCTGAGAAGGAAATATTAGTAGCTTCTAAATCTAATGTCCTGCCTTCAGCTGTATCATTTCATGGTAGCTATTCTGTCAACTCTCTGCCACAGCCAACAACATACTGCTCTCTTCAAAATCATTATCCAAACTGGCTGATATTTTTTATCAGCTCTTTTTATAAAATCATCTGAGGTGTTATAACAACACCTTGATTAAAAATGGTATTTTATTTTTATCTCTCTAATTCCTTGGAATCTATATACATGTTTTTACTTAGGAGATTTTTAATAGATAAAAAATTTGTTTAATTAATTAAAAAATTCCAAAAATAAATATGGTGTTTTTACATTTCAAAATCAGAATAATAATAATAATACAATATTTATATTTATTCAGACCTTTTAAAAGTTTAATTTATAAAACAATATTTTAAATCAGAGTTATTATTTATTTATTTCTATTTCAGTAATTGTAGAAAATATCTACTACAATTTTTGTCTGTGTTTATTTCTACTTTTTTTTATTTTATGTATATATATGCACATACACTATATTAGTGTATGCTATGTAAGCCAACTGGTTACAATATATATATATGCAGTTTAAAAGTTTATTTTCTTTTGCATTGCTATTATACGATGGCATTATGGGATATTTAATTAAATTGAACACAAACATTGCTTAGAAATTTATTGTTCCAAAATATTATATATATGAGACTTTTTAAAACAATTATTAAACATCATTAAATACAGTATTGTTAGATTTATTTTAGAGACTACTTTATTTTATAATTTCATATAATTTTTAGAGATAATTTTCCCAGTTTTACCTTATATAGTCATCAGTGTAGAAGTATTTGGTCAGAGGAATCCAGAAAAAATGTCCCATTGCTATTTTAATTTTATTTGTATGGATATCTATTAAGACATTTCATTAACTTTTGTTTTCAAAATTTACAAATTTACTTTTAATATATTCATGTTTTAATTTTTTTTTTTAAATCAAAAGAAGGTAGTATAATCAAATAGCAGCAAAATATGAAGTGTTTCTTCTCTTTGATTGACTTCTTTTGTTATAGGTTTCCATAGCTACTTGTAAAAAGCTTGAATTTTTTATGAACTCCTGAACAGTAAACTCATATGCATTTTTAATGGCTACTTGTGAAGTTATTTTGAGAACATTTTTGGAGTAACTAAAAACACTATTTTTTGCAAAGCTTTTAAAGATTCATGACAATTTTTAAACAAAATTTGTGTAATAAGTATTAAAAATTAAAAGTATATATTATTACACTTTCTTTTTACATATATATTTTATTCTTAAAAATAATATGATAATTACTACTACCTTAATGTTAAAAAATATCACATCCTTCTAATCAGCCCACTTTATAAAAATAATGGCTAATTTATCATTGCCTTCATTGTTTTAAAATAATTTGAGATATTTCAATTTAAGAAACAATTTTAATATTTAGCCAATGTCTGAGAAATCTAGAAATTAAATTTGCATTTTATTACTAATATTTTATTTTACAGCTTTAAAATTTTCATATATTTATTTTGGTACTGGTTAATTATCCACTGTACATTGTTTGGTGACACTGTCTGTGCAAAAACATATTAATATAATGTTTCTGGGCCTCCCCCCCCCCATTTATGTTATTCTTATCATTCTAAATTAAACATTTAATGAAAAATCAAAAAAGCAAATCCTCCCCCTTTTTTTTCCAAATTTACATTATTGTTCTAATAATAAGTTAAATGTTTAAACAAAATTAAAAAACAAACAAAATACTTCATTAAAAAAGTAATCAGCCCAACTTTGTTTTTTTTTTCTGATGAAAAGTCAACATACAAAATCAAAGACATTTCTTTTTATTCCCAAATTTACTTTATTCTAAACAAAATTAAATAATAAACCCAAACAAATTATTGAAAAAGTAATCAGCCAATCGATTTCCTATTTTATCAGCCAACTTTGTTTTTAAATATGTAATACAAATGGGACAAAAAGAATTCAGATTGACTGTTTTAAAGAAATCACAACAACAAGCATTGATTCCAACAACTTTATTTCCAAATTTCAATAAAAGTAAGAATATGTTATTCTTCTAATAATAAATTAAACATTTAAACAAAATTAAAAAACAACAAACAGAAACACTTCATTAAAAAAGCAATCAGACTGACTTTGTTTTTTGGATGCTGATCAAAAGTCAAAAACAAAACCAAACACTTTTTATTTCTAAATTTACATGATTCTAAACAGTTAAATAACAAACCCAAAAAATTTACATCAGCTGACTTTGTTTTTAAATATGTAATACAAGTGGGACAGAAGGATTTGCATTGATTGTGTTTCAAAGAAATCACAACAACAACTTTATTTCCAAAAACAACAACTTCTCAATAACATTAAAATTTCTTCTGAAAGTGAGTCACTTGTAAGTAATACATGAGCCACATCCCTTTGAGGAAAGGTAGCCTTGAATTTAAATGTTTGCTGTTGCCTTCAACCATTTTATTTATCTCATTGAGAATGTGAAATTTTGTGTGAATCTGCCACATCATTCTCTGCAAAAGATTTTTGAAATTTCTACCAGCTTCCAAAATGCACAGGGAAGTGCACTGACAGTGTGATAATTATCACTATAGAATACTACTCAGTGTGTGAGATGATGATTTTGAAAACAGATTTCAAGAGTTCTGTGAAATTGAACAAAAAATGCCCTCGTATCAAATGGTAGTGAACTGCCATTACTGAACATAGGCATAAAGCATGGCCACACATAACTAGGTGTATGATTTCTGTGCATTTGCATAGAAAACAATGACATCACATGGCACATAAATGGCTATTGTGAAGATAGTGTTGTAGTAGATGTAGTTTTGGCTGTATAAATGGCATATTTCTGTGTTTTTGCACAGAAGCAGGGCCACCAAGTGATGTACAGTGGCTAATTAACCAGTACTTTTATTTTCTAGTATTTTAATTTCAAAACAATTCAAAAGATGTCATAAAAATCAAATAAGTGGAAATTTCAAATTAACTAAAACCATTCATTGATGCCTCAGTGATCTCAAATTTTGTGATATTATTTCAAAAAAATGTTATGATCTAAAAACTTTATTTTTTGAAAAGTTTATGATTATTTTTGTATCATAATTATGTAATAATTATTAAAAATCAAAAAATATATATTATTACATTTTTTTTTTTAGAGAAATGTTTTATTTTTAAATATAAAAGAATATATTCTTCTGAATATTGTTACCAGTTGTAGAAAATACAATTGTCTAAAAATGATTTCACTCAGTAGACTGTTATAATATTTAATAATATAAAAATTATGAAAAAAATTTAATCTTTTAAAGCCTAAATTCATAGAATAAGTCAATATTAAAAATAATTCATTCCGATTTTTTAAAACAAATATCAAACAAAGAAGATTTCATTCATTTTTCAAATTGAATTGGCCCCACTTGAAACTTGATGATATGACAATATTTCATTTTGATTAAAATCTATTTTTTTAAGTATTTTTGAAAGTCAAATGTAATTTTTTAAAATGTATTTAATTTCTAAAAAATATCTAGTGAATGATGTCAAATTTATTATATTCTGATAAATAATAATGATTTAATATTAAAATGAAAATTGAAAGTTTAAATCTAGTGAAAACAAAGAAATATGTCAGAATGTTAGCAGAATGCATGAGAATTAAAGCAGAATTTGATAGCTTTATTATGTTTAATATTTTTTTATTCATCTGTTGAAAACAAAATGCAATTAAAAGAAATTTTATTCATTTTATATGAGTGATTTTCTCTTTCATTTATTCAATGATAAAACCATCTATTGTTGTTATTGTGGTCTCTCTTTTTTTTTAATATTTGCAAAGTTCAAATATGAATTTTTGAATTTTTTTCATTGCAAACACATTATTACCAAATCAAGATAAAATTACTGAATTTTCTAATAGACAATAATGATTTAATACTAAAATAAAAAGTTGAAAGCTTGCAAAAAGTTTTCATCAGGGAGACAATAAAATCTGACAATGTGCAGGAGAGTTAAACTACAAATGAAATAATTTAATTACCACAATTTAATTTGAAAAATATCATACATAAAAGACATATCTATCTTACTTTTCCAAATTGTATCCACCCATTTATTCATAAATAAGATGCTTTATTTTTTTTTTATAAGCTTTATTTACTTTCACTGATTTTCTATCTATTATTAAGGTTTCATGAAGCCATATGCTATTGAAAGTCTAATTAAAAAATGTTTATTTTTGTTTTATTAGAAAAGTTGAAAATTTTATGCTATAAAATCTCTCCAATCATAATTACAACATTTAATGATCATTTTAATTAACAAAAAGCAATACTTTTTTATCATTATTGCCAATGGCATAAACTTTCACTGAGAATATTTTTATCAAATTTATGATTAGATAATTATCACTTTTGAAAACTTACCATTGTTTTTTTTTTAATAATTATCATGCAGTAATAGTTTAAGCTTGTGTATTATCTTTTAATTCACTTGTTTTTATTATAATACCTTTTGGTAAACAAAATAAACAGGAAGGATGAGGATTACTAGACAATTTAGTTCTAAAAGGTGTAATTCATAGACTTTTAACTCTTAAGCAGTCACCCTATCATGGTGCTAAACTGCACCAAAAAAATGTTGAAATAACGTAAATAGTTTATTTTGGTTATCTGCAAAAATTAATTTACTACTTAATTTAATTTTCTATACTTAAGGTTGTTTGTATTAAAAGAGATGGTAATTTTGCAAGCTTTTTTCTATTGTATGTTCTTTTAATCACCTTAAGCTATTACAGGAAAACATTAAATGAAATATATATAAAGTCCTGAAATGTTACCACAGTGATTACTACACAATAATTTTCTGAGCAGTGAAGTCTGTTTTGATTCCGGGTGAATCCTGATGAAAAATATTTACTAAATATTAATTTTTGGACAAAAAATGTTAATATTCTTTAGTTTTATAAATTTTATTTTATGAATTCTGGACTGATTTTTATTCACAAAAAAAAAAAAGTTAAAATTTTTTAAAGCTGTGCTGATGTTTAATGTAAACGGAGAGGATAATCCTTTTTTAAATAGCCCATGTTTGTAAGTATAATATTACCTGTTTATAGTTTTATAAATTTCCTCTTTTTAAGTTCAAATATATGTATAATATTGTGATAATCTCTATTCTTAACTGCTAATTTTTTTCTTCTTATATAGGTGAACTTTAATAAATTTATGGCTTTCGTGTAGAGTTAAATAAAATAATTTTTAATCAAGTATTTATCAAAAATTGATTGGTATAAATAAATGATTGGGTAAAAAATGAAGAAATCATTAATATGGGCTTTCCTTAATCATTTCCTCAAGTGTCTCCATGATATCTTTGAAATGCAAAAATAAGCAGTTGATTATTAATGCTATATACACACATATAAAAATAGTAGCCATATTCACAGATATTAAAGTTGAAAAAGTATTTTAAAATAAAAAAATGGTTTTTAACAAATAAAATCTGACACACACACCCTTTTTTGTAGATTGTCTTTGCAATTTAATAATTTTAAAATGTATATCTATTTTTTTGTTTTTATTTGAAGCTTTAGTTATTTATTTGTAGTACACACAAAAGTAAGAAGAATCTTAGGATACAGAGATTGCATCTGCCTGTCATGTCTACGACTTGAAATTTAAATACAGCCAAATGAAATTCTTTTCAAAAAAGTAAAAAAATTTGGCTTAGATAATTGAGCCAAAGCCAACTAAATTAACAATTCAATGATGGTCATTAAATGGATATCTAACTATCCTTAACTCGAAGATAAAACTAGAATGAAAATTTGATTAAACTCTCACGACCCAACATTTGTCAAACCTTGTGAATACTGTCATTTTCTTTATTGTTTATATATATGAGGGACTATTGAAAAAATCCTTTTTTATTTTTAAAAATCTATTTTATTATTATTTTTTTTTTATTCTATATACCAAAGAAAATTTAGAAATATTTTACAATGCAGTTTATGTATAGGCAATTTGCAGAAATATATTTATTTCCCAGTATACAGTTTAAACTATTAAAAAATAATGTGATAAAAATAGTAAAAGTATTAATAATTTTTAATATTTTAAAATATTAAAATTTATGCGCGCACACACACGTACACATATAATCGCCCTACATATTTTTAAAGTTTTTTTATTTTGTAATAAACGCAGGGAATTTATATTAAGGCTTATTGAATAAATAAGTAATTTCTGGAATCTGTGATTATTTTATTTTAATAACTGATTACATGCAGATCTTAATATTTTTTTTAAAAAATGAACTATAATACAACGATTTTATTGAAATAGAATATAAAAGTTATTAAAGCCATATTAATATATTATACACAGCGCATATTTTTAAATATCTACAATCCAATGTAATATGATAGTATAAAATATATATTACCTCGCGTCCATTTAACGTTAGATTCACCTCCTGATTTTTGTATTTCATTTGTTGAAAAAAAAAAGTTTTTCGTCAAGCGTTGGTGATTGAGTGGTCAGCACAGCTGCCTTACAAGCAGTTGTCCCGGGTTCGTTTTCCGGCCGATGCTTTGACACATGATAAAAAAGTTTTTCGCTTTTTTTTTTTTTACTGCTCAAAAAAAAAGTGAGATTTTTGTTATTTTTTTTTTTACACGACAAGACAAACGGGCACAACGCAATACTGCTGGCGTTTAAAAAATTCCAGTAAGTCACTTATATTCGCAAAAATGTACTAATAGTTTTAAACTAATGAAATTTATTTTAAAAAAACAAACAACAAACTAGTTTTGCTCTAATTACTTTAATATTCCGTTCTATTTTATGAACGAACTTTTATTTCGGCGAATTTAAAAAAAAAAAAAACTTCAATTAATTACTTAAATTAATACGCATTAAGTATGTATATATTTATAATTTTTAAATCTACAATAAAAAAAACACTGTCAATTAAATAATTACTATATTTTAAAGTTTAAATTAATTAGTTAAACAAACATTAAATTTTTGATTTTTATGGATTCTATAGCAATTCAAACAGGTCAGCTAGAATGATATCTTACGTCATCAGTATGATCCTTGCAAGTTTAAAATCTTTCTGAAATTTCATAATTTTTTTTTCCCATCAAAGATTTACCTTTTTTTTTTTTAATTTCATTTCCTATGTCAATTTTCTTTTTTAATAAATGATTTTTATCTTTAAGGCTCATTCTTGAGTTAATTTCTTCGACTGTCATGCCCTACATCATTTGGTGCAGTGTAAGTAGCAGTGTTTGGATCATGGCTCCAGTCCTGTCACTTTGGATGCTGCAGTTTCTTATGTGATCTAAGTTATTCGGTTATTATTATTGTCTTATGTCTTTGTAATATGTAGTAGAAATATCCATAATTGTAGTTACATAATCATGACGTTGAGACAAATTGAATTATTTTTAGTTTCTGTTCTGTTATTGAAAATAGTCTTTTTTCATATTTATTTTATTTATTACAACTTTTATTATCTTTATTTATTATTCAGAATTGTGTAAACGACGGGGGGGGGGGTAAAAGGTAGGAGATACATTTCGTTTCTTTAAATAAAGTAGAAAGATACTAAGTGCACTTTAAGTCATTTTTTTATTTTTACAATGAAATTTGTTTAAATCTTACTAATTAACCAAAATAAGAGTAAAAATTTCCGTTATTTTTAGCTCTAATTAATTTCACCACTTTGTGCAAACGACCTGTTAAACACTATCACAACGGTGAGCAGATGCGGCTCTTAGTCGAGTTAATTGATTTTACTTTTATTATTTCAGATTTTATTTTTTTAATTGTATAAAAATTTGTAAAATGACAGAACATTTTATCAAACATTTTTATTATTTATTTTATTACAAATGACATCATGCACACACATACATACTATTTTTAAATATATTGGTAAACTATATATTAACGACATCTCATCGTCATCAATAGTATTCTGTCCCACAGACACGTTCAGAGAATAGTCACATTATCAATTCATTCATTTTCCCACTCCATTCTTTTCATCACCAGCTTTTCAATTCCACATAACTCTTCCCATCTCTTATATTATCTGACAATGTCAATCTTATCCATCCTTTCTTCTTGCTTCCACTCATTATTCCTTCCAAAACATTTTTCATTAAACTATACTTTTTAATATATATCTAATCCATTTTCTCTTTCTAATTTATTCAATGAAACTTCTTTTTTTATTTATTCTTTTCAAAACTTTTTCATTTGTTATTTTATTTATCCAACTGATTTTTTCCATTTTTCTCCATGTGGATCTCAAAGGCTTCCAATCTGTTTCTAATTTTATTAATCATTATCCATGTTTTACAACTATGCAGTAGTACATTCCACACATAGCAATTAATTTTTTTTTAATTCTCTCTTCAAAGGATCACAAAATATTTTTTCTTAATAAATGCCTCTTTTACCAATACTATTCTTCTTTTAACTTTATTTCTTCCATTCTCATTCAACCAACTACCCAAATATCTAAAGCCTTTTACCTGTTAAACTATGTTATAAGGAATTTCAATTTTCAAATCTTTTTGCATTCCTCTCTATCCATAAACACTTAATCATCTCAACATTGATCTTCATTCCATATTCCATACACCTTTCTTCCAATTTATTCAACATATTCTAAAAAAAATTTTTTATCCTTAGCTATAAGAGCCATATTATCTGCAATTCTTATACCTTTTATTATTACACCTCCAACATTTGCTCCTCCACAGTTAACTTATCTTCTAAATAAGTATTAAAAAGAACAGGTGACACTACTGCATTCTTGCCTAAAATTCAATTCATCAGTCTTGTAATTCTCCAGTATAATTTTTATTCTTTACCCAGTATATATATATTCCAAATCAATCTCCTCTCTTTCCACAATGCCCTTTTATTTTTAATATGGTCATAGGTTTTTTCAGATTACTCTACTAAATGTTTTTTTTCTAAATTCACAAAACATATACCATTTCCTTTATCTTTTTTAATATATCTTTTTGCAATTGTTCTAACAACACCAGTAGCATCTCTTGTAATTTTCTCTCTCTGAAAACCAAACTGTTATTCTCCAATATAACACTCTGTCTTCAATAAAACTTTAGAAGCATCAGATAATAAATTTATTGTTCTGTACTCTTCATAATTAACAGCCTTTTTCTTTTTAGCAATTAGAATCATTATAGTCCTTAAAAAATCTTCAAGTCAAACTCCACTATTATATATCAAATTGTAAAATCCAACTATTTCCTTCATAGTAAATTCTTTTAAAAATTCTATAGATATTGCCTTACAATTCTTCATTTGTGCAATTGACTTTATTATTTCAATTGGCAATATGTCCATATCTTTATCATTTACTTCAATATCTTCATTTTTAAGTTCATAATTAATTGAATTATTTTGTTTTCTAAATAGACAATAAAGATATTATTTCCATCTTTTTAATATATCATTGCTATCAGTTAATCTCTTTCCATTTTTGTCCACAATTTCACTTGTTAACCATGTCTTTTTCCTCCCAAGTGACATTTCTAATTCTATCAAACACCAGACCATATTTTTTCATCTGTTGAAGCATTTCTATCTCTCTCCATTCTTATTCCAACTATTTTTCTTTTGTTAAATCTGTTTCTCTTTTTAGCTCATTATAATTTTTTTTCTATTTGCTCTTCCTCAGTATTGTTATTCTTCCATATTTCCATTCCATGAGTGCATGGAGTGATAATATATGTATATTTATGATTTGTGCAATTTTGTAGTAGTATATTTCAGTGATAGATTTTCTATCAGATTAATGTCCTATTTCACTTTTTTTTTAAAATTTAGTAAGTAGACTGTTTTATTATGCAATTTAAACTTGTTTATGTGTAATTTTTCCACGTGTCGGTGCAAGCTGTCTTAGAACATATGTGCAGGTTAAGAAAATTATTTTAATTGTTTATAATTAATACACTTAAGAGTTTCTTGTTTTTTTAAACAAATATATAAAAAAACTCCTTTTTGGTAGTAAATATTAATAAAATAGACGTTTAAGAATTATCGGGAAAATATTAACCAAAAATAAATGTAGTCCAAAAATGCTTTTAATTATTCTAAATTGTTTTTATTGTTATTTTATTTTAAGAAGCCCTGTTTCATCATCAGTTTGTTGCGCCATTTATAAATCTTTTAAAATAAGAATTAATATTTAGACATTTTTATTTAAATTAATTATTTATTTATATATTTTGTTTAAATTTCAAATTTTGGAAATAAATTTACTTAATTTTTTTGTTAACATGATCTCAGAAAATATAAAAAACAAAAATAAGAACAAAAAAATATAAGCTTTCATGAAGAATGGGTAAAAAAATTTGCTTTTTATTGACAATAATGGAAATATTTTTTTAAAAAAAAATAGGATTGAACTTTATTGGTACTTTATATTATAAGGTAAACTTTGATTTACGTAGTGTAATATGGAGATCTAAAATGATACACTGTATTTTTGTCCATAGCATTTCCGAGAATTAATCAACCCGTGAATGTTCAAAGCATCAGTCCATGAGGCTATTAATTATTAAAAGTAAACCTAGGTTATAATTAGTAATTATTTGTAAAGTCTAGAGTTCAAATATGAATTGTGTTTTTGGAGTACAATATTGAAAAATCCAATTTGCAGTAAATAAGTTGAGAAATAGGAAAACACTTGAGACAATATAAAATAAGGGCTAAGTCAATCTACTGTTCAGTTCTTCGAAATGGCTTTGAATTTCCCCAGAAAAGAGCAATCCAGTATGCTTTGGAAGAACTATGGAGAAACAAGGAAAAAACTGAGCTTTAAATTGTCTCTGCTGAAAACCATTCCAATCCTCCATGAAAAAACATATAAACAGCAAATGACCAACCTTATCAATACCCACATTGGAAATAATAGAAACAATTAAGGCAAATAACTTGCAATTAAAACCATTAGACCAAACTGCAGCTTACTTTGCAATTATTCATGGTTCAAATCATATATAAGAATAATGCTAAAAAATTGCTAAAAATAATGTTATTTTTTTTTTCCTATGAATGAGAAGTTCAACGTCAGAAACAATCCACATATCACCCTCATTCCAGCTCCCATACTCAACAAAATTAGAATTTTGGCTCCAGGGGTACCTCCTGACAACCAGACCCTCTCATTTACTCAGCAAAACTGAGTTAAATGGAGAATTTTCAGTAAGAGAAAAAAATCTCTGTGGAAATCTTTTGAAATTTCAATGGCTGCCATATTATTTGCATAGCATTTTTATAAAAGTTGAAAATATTCTTACTTGTTATAATATGTTGACATAATTTGCATATGAAAAGAGAGCCTAGAAACTTCTCTTTTAAATAGGAATAGTTTTAGAGAAAATTAATTCCCTGACTAAGAAAAAAGGAACTAAAATAGGGAGCAAGAAACAGAGTCAACTGGAGTCCTTGACTCCCTTTAGTTGACTTAAATACTGAAAAGTTGTTGTGCCTTATTTGTAAAATTACAATTGTAAACTACAAATTAAGCTGTTTATGTCAATATTATGAAGTAAGCTATCCCACTTTTCAACTTAATATCCACACAATTCAAAATTGCAAACCTAGAAACTTAAGTCATTGTAATCAGATCTTCATAAGCAATAAGGACTCTTATCTTCTTTTAGCTATGAAGATGACAGAGCCAACTAAACTAGTTTTTTGGTAGCTTGGAATAATATTGCTCATGTCAAATGTCTTTATGGAGAAGGAGAATTTATTAAAAGAAACTTGGAAGAAGTGGTCTTAAAGTTTTATATCCTGATAATACAAAACTGCATAAATTGATCACACAAGTTCTTATGACATGCTTTACAACTGAGCACCATATTAATGCAATTAATAAAAATGTTGAAAATAATTTGATGTGTGCTTTGAAAAATTGTACAGCATTCAGTTTAGTTCTTGAGTCTACAGACATTCAGAATGTTTTTCAACTGGTCATTTTTATTCACTATCTATCTGCAGATATAAATGTGAAGAATGAAATATTAGACCTGCAATCGATGTCAAAATTGCCCTTGATGAGATAATAAACAGGTTTGAATTGTTTCATAATAAACTTGTAAATTTTATGACTGATAGAGCCCTTGCAATGATAGGAAAAAACCTAAGTGTTATTGGTCTTTTAAAAATTCCATGTTTTGTATCTCTTCACTGCATAATTTACAGTGAGCATCTCGTAGCAAAGTACTTAAAATGCAAACATGTGTGGAAGATTGTTTTGCAGATTGTGAATATAATTAAAGCAAATGCCAAACATACCATCAATTTAAAAACTTTTTAGAAAAGTTAAATGATGAAACAGATGAATTGTTCAGTGATCTCTTCTTCTGGTCTGTTATAAGATGGCTGTTACCTTACAATGTTTTGAGCTGATTTGTGGAACTCCTAAATCTTATAAAAAAATTTACAAGAAAAAGGAAAAAAATTCCTAGAATTAAAAAATGAACAGTGACAAACTCTTCATACAATAGTGACATGTAATGTTTAGTGATTTATTTAAAAAATGAAACTTGGATTTCTGACTTAATGTTCCTTACAGAGATTATGGAGCATTTGCAAACATCTAATTTCACTTTACAAGGAAAGGGGAAAATGATTAGTAATTTGTAACAAATTGTATTTAGTTTTAAAGCAAAACTTTTTTTTTGTGCACAATCTAGAATATTTAATCATTTGTCACAAGTAAAAGCAAATAAAAACACAATCTAGAATAAAAGCAAATAAAAACAAAGAAGACAAATTAGGCAAATATAAAGAAAATTGGAAGGATTGAAATCGGATTTCAAATGTAGATTTGAAGATTTGCAAATTGTGTGAATTCATTTATTTGAGATATTATTGAAGATGAATTTCCAATTTCTGAACTAATACTTGTCGAAAAAACAACTGATGAATCAGAGTTATTAGAGATGAAAGAGGGTCAGGGATAGCAAGTGCATCACAAATCTAGTTTTTTAATTGAATTTTGGAAACTCATGCCAGAATCAAACTATTCACACTTAAAGAAAACTGCATGGCATCTAATTTCAATTTTTTGCTAGAACATATTGTGGTGAATCGTTGTACTTCAGGATGAAGTTTGTAAAATTGAAATATATTTCACAGTTGACCAATCCGCATCCCACAGAATTGCTGCAAACATCTTTAACAAAGTATAGGCAAAATGTCAATAATTTGGCCAGAGATTTTCGTTAAATGTTATTTTTATTAATGAATTTTTATTATATTTTATTTTTATTATTAAACTTTAGAAATAATTATTTTGTATCTTATTTCTTTCTCTTGAAGCCATTTGCAAAAAGATTTATTTATTGCAGGTATTATTTATTTTTGACTGAAAAGTCTTCAAATACTAGAAAAATAATAGAATGCTTCACTTTAATTTCTCTTTGCTCTTTTCTTAATATAGCATTAAAAAAACAAAAAATACTTAAACAAATAAAAATAGACATACCAAACCCCCAAATAAATTACTTATTTAAATCCAACTGTTATTGTTAGTGGGAATTCTATTATAATAGCAACAAATCAACAATATGGTAAAAAAAAAAAAATCAACTGATAAGATTATGATATTTCTTAATAATTTTTATTAATCACTCATTAAATTAGAGATTATCCAATAATTAACAATATTTTTGTAAAGTAATTTTTATTACACCACTCTAAAGCGAGGTAGGGAATGTTTTCTATTAACTTTTAACACTTTTTGGAGGATTGTATTCATAAATATATGATCCCCAAGGTGCACACTTTATGCTGAACCAGCACTCATAAGTTGGCCAAATCTCTTATATGTATCTTGATCATTGTTCAGTGTTATTCAAATGGAAGTCAATCTCCGATAATGCGCTATTTTTTATATACTATAAATCTCTGTGCACACTCCTGCCGGTAAGAATTTAAAAAACTTAAGTGAATCACTTAAGTTTAGAGCGTACATTCTATATGCACCAACTCTTACAGACCATGTTTCAATCAGGGCTTGAATCTATTGCGTGTCTAATATTATAATCAAATATTCAATTGTACGAATATATTTAACCCATATAGAATGTACGCACTAAACTCAAGGGATTCACTTAAGTTTTTTAAATTCTTACTGGCAAAGAGAGTGCGCAGAGATTTATAATATTTAAGAAATAGTGCATTATCGGAGATTGACTTCCGTTTGAGTAATTTCAAAGTTTTTAGCGCTTTATAATAATAGGTTTACATTGTTCAGTATATATATAAATTGATAGCAAATAAATTATAGTTTAATTGATAGGTGTCAAATATGCAGCCCTTACAACTTTAACACAACGCTAGAAAAATTTTAAAAGTTCTAATGAAGCTTAGAATCTTTATTTCAGAAAGTTAAGATATAGTTAATGCAATTAATCATCATTTACTGATCAATAATGGTTATCTCGTGTTTTTAGTTAGAGAATAAAAGTGAGAACAATTGCTCAAATTTTCTAGTTGGTAAATATGGTGAGTAATTAATTTCTATTTTGCTGTTTTTTTAAAAAGAATCTTTGCCTGGAATTGACTATTGTAAGATTATTTTATTTATTTTACATTTTTGTACAAAAATTATTTTACTGTTGCTTATATAGCACTTTTCCCTTGCAGTTAAAACAATTAGTTTGCTGATCTTATCAACCAATTGATTAAGTTTATTTTTTCCATTTTTGTCTTAATATAACTATCTCATTTAACTGTCTATTATCTGCTTAAATAATAATCTGTTTTCTACTAACTTATTTTTTATTAATTGAACTCATTTTTTTACAATATTTCTGTTTGAAAATTTCACTATTGTGATTTATTTTACTTAAACTTATTTAAAATATATAATTGTTAATTAGAGAAGATATTAATTAGTATTAAAGTTTATCGGCTTAACGTTTTCGAGGATCCATGCCTCATATTCATAGCCTTCATAAAATGTATAATAAAATATGCAAATACAAATATTCAAATAAGCTAGTATTACGTAGCCCATTTCTTCAAGATCTCGAAGCAAGTGTCCTTTCTATTAATGGCATGGATGTTTCCATTGATGTAAAATGCCTCCTTTATTTTTCTTTTGTGATCATTTGATTCTGAGCACAATATTATGGGATTGGCAGGTGTGAAGTTGTATCCAGATTGTTTAGCATGCTCCAAGAATACTAATGAAAGCATTAAACGATAAATTTAACATAGCAGTTAGAACTCCACCTAATTCTAATAGATTGCTTAACAACTCTAAAGACCACATTGATCGATCGTTCACCCCACACATGGTGTACTCTATTGCCTGCCCTCAGGCTGGATGCCACGCTATATATTATGGTGAAATGAAAGCTACAATCAATACTAGACTGGGTCAACATATTTACACATTTAACAGAGCTCAGAAAAACAGCAACACGTCCTCTGTATTCTTGGAGCTTGCTAAACAATCTGGACACAACTTCACACCCGCCAATCCCATAATATTGTGCTCAGAATCAAATGATCACAAAAGAAAATAAAGGAGGCATTTTACATCAATGGAAACATCCATGCCATTAATAGAGAGGACACTTGCTTCGAGATCTCGAAGAAATGGGCTACGTAATACTAGCTTATTTGAATATTTGTATTTGCATATTTTATTATACATTTTATGAAGGCTATGAATATGAGGCATGGATCCTCGAAAACGTTAAGCCGATAAACTTTAATACTAATTAATATCTTCTCTAATTAACAATTATATATTTTACATATAGTGAGAAGTAAAGCTATATTTATTAAACTTATTTAGTTTTATCTGTTTTTTCCTCAAGATTTTGTTAAAGATTCTATAGACAATTTTACCTTCTGAAGCTTTATATTTTTATTTTTTTTAAATTTACATCATTTTGTATATTGTTTTATTTTTTTCTTTTCTTATATTACTGTGCTTCATCAGCTGCTGTTTAGTTTAAAGATTATTTTTAAATAATTTATAATTTTTATTAAAATTTATTATAATTTTTCAACTCCTCTTTCTCTTCTTCATCATCATCATCTTCTCTTCTTTTTCTTCTTCTTCATTTTTTATTCTTCTTATTATGTTTCAACAATATACTTTATTAACCAAAAAATGTGTTACATATATTTTACAAAGGCTTTTTCAAGATTACAAAAGCATTGCAAATATAATAATTATTTGTTATTATATAAACTAGATTAACATTTCTGCTTACAGTACAATTATATGAACATTTGTAATTGTATATGGTTGTTATTGGTGATACTTTTTGTATAACATAGTATTGGATATGTAAAAAAGAAATGTTTATAATCTTCGAATTAAAGTTTATTTGCCTTGAGCTTGAATGGTTCAAAGTAGATAGCCTTCTGTGGTATTGAACTATTGTAATGAATGTCTGAAACATAGTTTTTTATGTAACTAATTGTATTATAAAGCAGATGGAATGTCTGAAAAAATTGTTACTATTGCCACCTACTGTGGTTGTGATGACCAGGTTGCTGCAAAAATGTCTGGGGTGATTGTGTTGTTATCCCTTCTTTTTAGATGATATAATTTACTGATAAATGTGGATGGATACCTCCTGGTGTTGCCTAACAGGTAGGTGCAACAAGTACACCAGAAGGCAAACAGGGTAAATGTGGCTGCACTTACTGCAGGAATATGTCATTTTTGAAAAGACTGAGTTATATGGTAAATGGAAGTTAGTGGACTGCTTGTATGCATTTAACATAATCTGTCATGAGAGATAGTCTCAGCACCCATTTAGAAGTTGTTGTTGAGTCTCCTCAGCTTCATGACATATCCCACAAATGTGTTGATATCTATATTGTAACAGTCAAGTTTGTACATTCGCGTAACAGAATTCAGAATCCAAGCAAAAGAGACTGAAGCTGACCAGACTAGGACTGTGACATCCTAAGTCTGACCACACTTCAACTTGTAAGCCAGGATTCCAAGACTCAAGACCCTATGAATGACCACCTTGAAATTACACGTACCTTTTTCCACACGGCCGACATAAGTCATGGAGATGCAATAAGACTCTGATAATTAAAAGAGAGGTTCTTAATTGTCTAAAATATATCACTCAATTTAACTTAATGCATAGTTTTCACATCTATAGACTATAAATAATAATTAGAATTGGATTGAATTAGATCAATAACGAGACAGAGAATGAAATGCATTAAACTAATTATACATTTATTTACAATTCTTCTATCCATATTTCATTTCTTTACAATAGCATTTCAGCATAGAATGTATGCAAACATTGGGTAATTCAAAATAGCTTTACATAAATAATCATTAAATTTTCATAGATGGGTTTAACATGTGCCAATCTTATGAATTACTTTACAATTAATACATAATCAATCACTATGTTATGTCTATAAATCTCGATAAACCAATCTTATTAAATTTGTGGCTGTTATATAAATATTTATATTGAACTTTGATCATGAATTTATTTACTAAAATATACAATATGACTTAATAACGAGCGCATAAACCAGCTCAGGTAATGATCGATCGAACATGGCTTTCAAGAGAAAATTTCAGAATGCTGAAAGCGTTATGTTAAGGTGGGAGAGTTGGCTGCATTTGATTTTACCAATGTGCTATGACACAGGTAAACAATAATAGGAAAAGTCACTCTGTGGATGGATGAAATAACTTCAGGGTTCTTGTGACAAACGCCGGTACCCTGTAACCGATCGCCATGCTGCATAAAAGGAACATTGTGTTCAGGAATTGGCAGGGGACTTACATGCTAACCTGGCCTTGGCTCAGGCTTCGCTACTGCTCTCCCCTATAAGAGAAGATGTGCTGGCAACACTGTGGCTCCACCTTGATGTACGTATCATACGTATAGCAGCAAAATGAGAATAATTTTATAAAATAATATATCACATCCGCCAAGCAAAGAATAGTATATTTCATACTATGAAATATGAGACAATAGCATATTAGCTCTATCAAATTGGGACCAACTCTTGGGTAGTCTGATAATAAATGTCTATGCTACTAAAGGGAATATTAATACATCTGTACTTTGACATGCTCGATCTATTAGGTTACTTTTAGATAAAAAAATCTTTAAGGAGGGAAAGTATATTTCTAAGGACTTAAGAACTTAAATGACAAATATACTTATAAATACGATCAAGGCTAAATTTAATTCTTAATAAATCTATAAAGTTAAGTTTTTTTAAATGGTTGATTTTAAAAGAGCCACATTTCACATATAAAATCATTTAAATAATAAAAAATAGGATTTCGAAACAGCGCAGAAAGTTGATGCTATAAACAAATTACGCGAAGATTTTAAATAATATCTTCTTAAAAATATGAAATTAAGTGCCCACTGTTTCGAAATATTGGCATATAAAATATAATAAGCATTTAAAATAAGCAAAGAAATATAGACGCAACTGCAGTGATGTAACTTTAAATTAGACATATAATTTATTTTTAAATCAATGGAAAATATAAAAATAGATTATTTAAACTTCAACAACATTAAATTTTGATAGCAATTGACATATTTAAAATATTAAATGGATTTAAGTTTTGATTACATTTAGTTTTATAATTACTTTAAGAAGAGAGTTAGCTAACTTATATAGATATATTTACACAGAGCTTTGCGGTTTAAAAAATAAATCGGTACCGGTATTATTTATCTGGACTGCAAGGTCTTGCTGTAGGTTTGGTGAGTTTGACTGGGTGACTGGTGGCATCATCTTTCCCATTCTGTGAAGCTTGTCTCTTCTATCGGCATGATGGTGGTTCAGGCATTTCAATGAGAGAAACCTGCGTTCTCCCCTTGGAGCAACAGCAACAAAATGCCCGCTTTTAGTCGGACATGTTAAACATTTAACAAATGTGGAGACTGGCTGCAATTCTGTCTAAAAATATGGCTGTCCTCCTCCTTGTTAAAAATACAGAGTATTTATATCTTTTCCTTATCAGAATCTATCACCTCAAGACTCACTAAACTCAGGAATTTAATTAAATATTTTTCAATTTATAATCCAGATTTTTACAATCTTAGATAACTTATGTTAGAAACATTCCATAAGCTATTATTATAATTAAGATTTTTTGTTGCAAACAATTGTCCAATTTAGATTTTAAAATAACTTAATCTTATCTAAGGAGATTTTAATTAATAAATTTTGAACTAGTTTTACTTTTTACGGATTCCAGGTGTGGTCGTTAATGACACTTGTTTACAACCAGAAATCTTTTTAATTACTTGACCAGCTTTTATTTTTAATCTTACATATAGTAAAAACTCTTTTTATTTAAAAACAACCTTTTAACATTTTTTTAAAACGCAGATCTTTTTACATATTTATTTAAAATAATTTACAAACATATTTTGATATAGCTTTTAAATATATTTTCGAGAAACTTTTTCCCTGAAATATATTTAAAACAAGAAATCTTTTAACAATTTTTAAAGACATTTAATATTATTTTTAGATAATGGCTTTTACATATTTTAAAATCATGTCTTTCTTCTATATAGCACAGATTATATATCCACATACGAAATTACAATATTAAACAACAAAATTAATAATTTACTCTTAACTTAAATAATATAACGAACATTTTTAGAAATATTAAGTAAATTTAGTACGCTATAATTTTTCTAATCCTATCTAATTATAGCGTTGGTTCGCACGTAAATATATAATACTGTTTAGACAGACATGAGCGAATTTTAAATTTATTAACATTTAAATAGGTTCAAACTTAGCACAGATGAGTGTGTCATTAGGTTTGATGGTGAAACGTTAGGGGCTTGGAAAGTTATCGTTTCAATATACAAATGACAATACTGCAGAAAAATGATTATGAAAGCATATGCAGGTTAAATGTAATTAGGAAATCAAAAACTTTGGTTCTAGTGCTCATTTTTAAAGTGGTGGATAAAGCAGGTTATATGTTTGCCAGTAAGTGCATTTGGAATTGGGGGAAAGGCTGTGGTGGTGTTTAGGATTGAGTGAATATGAGCTGTAAGATATGGCATTGTAGGAGGACTTTTATCTGTAGAGGGTTACTTCCAGCTGGCACTGGAAGTTTTGGAACTGATTGATAATAGCTGCTATTAAGTTAATGACTTTTTGTATATAGAATACCCAAATGCTGTGCAAGCCTACACCATTGTACAAGGGTTGATGTTTAAGCCATTTTATGGATACTGACATGGTCTTACAAGCCCAGAGAAATTAATTGCATATGAAGTTGATGGCAGAAATGAGCACCTTTGAAAATTTGTTAATAAGTGCATATTATGTAATTTTTGTTATTGCAAAAGTATTGAACAGTTGTGTCTTGGAGTAAATGTATAGATATACCTTAGAAATTTGAGTTGGTAATTTGCAGTAAAGAATCTTGTAATTTGGTTTGTATTGTGAGTCTCCTTCAAAGGGATCCTTTGTAAAGGTAACACCTAAGAATGGAGTGGGTTTTTCTTAGAAAAATAGGGTTCATGTAGCAGTTTTTTGTAATTAAAGTGCAGTTTTTAGGCTGCTCTGTAATCATTAAGAATGGTTTGCAATATGGGGAGTTGTTTCTGAGAATACAGGAAGACAGTTATGTTAGCCATGTAAGCTATTCAGGAAATGTATTGCTGGTTGTATGGAATTTAGATTCTGGTAATTTTATTCTGTATTTATTGTAAAAGCAGATTTATGTAGAGTATAAAAAGTAATGAGCTTTGACATGACTCTTGTAAGATTGAGTGTATGGGGTTGAATAATGGAGAACTTTTATCATTAAGAGTGATGTGCAACTCATAATAAAGGAGGTTGGCAATTAGATATAACAGACTATGCAGGATAGTGGCATTTGCTTGCATTTGAATAAGTAAGTTAATTGAGATGGAGTCAAAAACTGCTTGTATGTCAATGGGACTGTCTTTTATAAACTGAGCTTAGAATTTTTATAAATATGAGTGCTGCTTGGCTGGTGAAAGAACCTTTTTTGAAAAACTGTAGACATGACAATAATGGATGGATATGTGGCTCACTTTGATCATTGATTACTTTTTCAAGTACTTTAATGACTAGTTGGGGTCCATGGAGATAGGATGGGGTTGATTCGATCATATGTAAACTCTGGTGTTGTTAGTGAAAGGCACTATGGCAATTGGATACAAACCTTTTACAACTATATATATCCTCTGAGATAAGAAATTGGCCAAATCATGAATGTAGAACATAGTGAAATGACTAAGATGACTCAAGCTGAATACAGGAATTTTATGAGACCTAGGATGACAAGAGTTTTCAATAGTGGCAATTTTGATGGTAAATTGACTGGTTTGGAAAGGCATAGTAGTTTATGGTGGTCAAAAACATTGTACTGATGGGGAAATACAGCATAGGTTTGAAGTTTATTTTTAAAGTGCAGTTATATAGGATGGATCATATCATGTCCAGTACATATACTTATATTAATTTGAAGTGCTATAGGAATCTTTGATGAGGATGGGTAACCCAAAACCCAATGTATGTATGCTCTTGTCCACATATGCTACTGAGATTAAGCAAATTTCTCTTTTTTTGATTGCAAGATAGTCCTTCAACTGTTAGTTCGCATAAGCCTGATTAAATGTTGGTGTGTTTTTTGGGTAGGCTTGGAAATGGCAATTTGCTTATGAAACTCAATGGCCAATGCTAGAAGATGTGGAGAGGTGAGGGGGACTGTGATGTTAAGTGTTGTATATTATATAATAACATATGTATGAAAGCAAGATACTTCTGAACTGGGTCTATAGCCATTTGGTGTAGCTTGTTTAACTTGATATTTATTCAGAAAACATGAACTCAGTAGTAAATGAAAGAAAGAATCACATGGATTGGTTTACATTATTGAATGAAGTTTATTAAGATTAAGTGTGACTGCTTTGGCAGAGTGGTCTGAGAATGAAGTAGGGTTAACATTAAGTTCTATTAGGTGATACAATATTCAAAATAAAAACATAAATCGATGAGTGTGTCATGCTGGTTGTTGTAAAAGTGATTGAACCAAGTGATAGAAAACTTGGGGAACTCATTAGTGGAAAATTTTAAGAATTAAAATCATTTATTTATAAAAGTTGGTTAATCCAGATTAAAATTACCTATTAATATGGTTAAGGTGTGGGCTAGTTGCAAGAACTGAGTTGATAGTTTGGCTGTCATATGTGATGATTGTAAGGTCAAGGGAATATAAATGAAGACTATGTTTAGTGCTACTATATAGTGATGAAAAGTGGAAATTATTAAGGGTTCATCAATATATAGAATTTTAAATGACTTGAGTGGACAATTGAAGATGATGAGAATACCAGTTCCTGCTGATGTCAAGGAAGTATCTTTGGAGCAAGCACAAAAGCCATATCTATGGAGGTATTAAGTAGGGTCAATTCAAAATCATCTGTAAATTTTGATTTAACTGTATATTACTATGTTACTATGTTTAATAAATTTATTTTAAAACAATAGTAATAATAATAATTATTATTATTATTATTATTATCCTCATCATCATTATTATTATTATTTCTGTACTTAATTTTCTTCTGAAATGCTTTCATCACTTAGAATCCATGATCATAATCTCTAGCATCATCTCTACAATCTCAATATCTATTCAGTATACTTAATTTTAAAAAAAAAGATCATTCAAAGTTTTGTAAAACATGCTTACACATGCATTAACATGCATACACCTTTAGCACACACATCATTAGCAGTCACATTTTAAAAAGTATGGTCATTCTAATTCCAAAAAAAGAAAAACAGAAAGACTGTACAAACAAATTTGTGAACCATTAATATGTCCACTTATATCATGCTGATCTTTTAATCTGCTTATTTGATATCTTGTGATGTTATTTTTTTTATCTTTTTCAGTAGCAAATTTTTTTCTGAAAGACTTTGGAACATTTCCTAATTATAATATCCATTATATCCTTAATTATATCTCCCAAATAAAGACAAACAATATTACATCTCTTTAAAATATTTTAAGATAATCTTTATAATATAAATAGGGGCTGTTTTTTCCATAAAAATCATGCTTATGTTTGTCATAATATATATTTTTAGAAATATGTTATTCTCAATCCTTTTCAAATATCCAGTTCAACAAATATCATCGCTACAATAAGTTGAATATATCATATGATCATCATACATTCTTTGCAGTGAATATTGCTACTGTATGGAAAGTTTTGCCTCTGTTGAAGAATGCATCAAATAGACATGTATTCTTGTTAATGTATTTTCATAAATTATAAATGTTTTAAATTAAATTTTTCTAATATCTTAATATTGCATTGTAGTAAATCATTGTTTCATGTTTACACAATAAATGTAGCAGAATTATAGCTTTATAAGTAGCTATTCTAGTTCAAATAACTAATATATTAGTGATGATATTGCCTTGTATAAGATCACATTTAAGAACTTCCAGTCTTCTAGGTAGTATAAGCAGTAAATTCTTTACATACTTATACATATTTGCATACAAGAAAGCTTAATAATATATTTTCTGTGCATTTCACAAACACATAATCTATTATCATTGAAAGTACAAAAATAATTAATTGTACAAGAGACTCGATCACCAAGTCTTACCAATCTAAATAATTAAAATAAATAAGTTAAAAAGAATTGTAAATTATTAAAAATTAAAATTTAAAGATCTTCTTCAGTAATACTTGCTAATTATTATTTTCATCATTTTCCATCATTAATGATCCATTGCATAACGAAGATCTTTCCAAGTTTAATCCCATTTTTTAAATCTCTGTTCTCCTTTCTCTACATCATACTAGCAAACCTTTTTTCATTCTTCTATCCTACATGTGATATCTATGCTTACTAATATGGACATTAAAAATTATGTTTCAAACTGTTCTATGGATAATAGTTTTCAGAGTTAATTTGCATGATCGTGGTAGCAATTTAATATTAAAATAAAATGTTTAAAATGTTTAAAAAATAATAGGTTTACTCTGTTAGACTACGATTTACTGTTAAAATGCTATCCATGATGTTATCACTTTTAAAAAATAACTTAGCCTATTTTAAAATTCAAGATAAACTATAAACTCAGAGATCATAGAAATTTGATATTTTCTCTACCAGTAACAAAGATTCATCATATTTCAATATTATAATTTCATGTAAGCAATACTTGACATTTTGTGTGTGTGTGTGTTTTTTTTTTTTTTTTCAATAGCCATTTTACTAATATTGTATTAACATAAAAATTTAACAAATAAAACTGTTATTTGTAGATATTTTGATTGGTAAAATGTTTAATGAGAGATTTTGTCCTGCTTTGTTTTATAAAGACAATTCAAGATATTTCATCTTTCAATCTCTCTTCCCCTTTTTGCTCATACATTTTTTTAGAAGGAAGATTTTCTTTAAAAAGCTCAATTTCTCTGGTAATTGTGAAATATCTGTAGTTATAACCAATCTCTTGGTGAATAATTACATTATATTGTGTGATATTTAAACCCAGAATGCAATTATGTTCTACAAATTCAAACTCAAAATATGTTTAACAATTTATTAAAAATAAATATTTTCAAGGTTACAATAATAATATAAAACAATATAGCTCATCTGTTAATTCTGCCCATCAGGTCCTTGAGTTCCCACAAGAGTATAGTGTTGAAGATGTATCTGTTCTGATCAGGACCTGGTTCTATCTCTGGTGTGTCCACTCAGATGGCTACTAATCCTTACTGATCTTTACTGGATCTCATTACTTCTTTAGTGCTTGGGCTGGTTGTTGATCCTGGTTAGTTCTGGTTAACATTTCATCTGCTTTGTCTTCTTTGAATGTTATCTAGAGTCAAAACAATTATAGTGCATATAATATTAATGACTAATTTTGTATGTGTTTATTCTATGCATATGTTGCTTCTGTATTCAATGTTCATTACACTTTATGTAAACCTGGTTAGATCCTTCTTGAGTTTGCCTAGACATTACTCTTGGCTTGACAACTGATTTTCTTGTCACTCCATACATGTAGTGATTCTGTTATATGTTGTAGGTTTGTTGAAGACTATTGGCTGTAATGTCTTGGCTGTGTGAATCCATTCTTGATCTTGTTTTGATTATGTTTATGTACTTTTCCTTGCCAAGGTTAGCATACATACACTCCTTGTTGGCTCTGTGTTGGACTTCAATGTATAACATAATCATGGCATCACCATCTTGTGTTAACTGCTGACATAATGTGTTATTTAAATTGCTAACTTTAACTAATCTTGCTAACTTCTTATTCTCAGTATTTATAGTTTACTACCAGATACAAATGTTATATGGTTATTTACTTTATATATACTCTTGTCTTTGTCCTTGTACTGCATTCCAATCTGCAGTGTAAACTATTAGTTTTTGCCTTTAGCTATAGCTATTTATTTAATTTTTATTTCAATTATTCACCTTATTATTCATAATTAACTATGTTTTATATTATAATAGTGTCATTATAAATAAAGAAAATGACCAAAAAAATATCTTTTATTTCTAAAAATAAAGCAATTTTTAATATATAAAAAGAATTATTAGCTTATTTAATAGATGACTTTTTTAAATGTAACTCAATACATTGTTTTCTACAATAAAGCATGAAGATTAAAAAAATTATATGTCATCTTAATTTCAAAATTAATGTGTAATACTAATGTTATGTTTCAAGGTAACAACATAAAAAAATAAAAAATGTATAAACTCTGTAGTAAAAATTTAAAATTTCAAATGGTTATGAATGACCTAAAATTTTTATCAAAATTAATTAGTGGAAATGAACTACAATGAGAAAAGTAATGTTATAATAAAAAATATACTAAAAAGTACATTGTAAAAAAGCAAAAATCTATAAAAACGAAAATTTCATTTCAAGAAAACATATTTAAATATGATTTTAGAAGCAATTATTTATATCTATCTGATTTATTTCCATATATAATTGATTTTTGACAAGAATAAATAAAAAAGTTATAAAGTATTTTTATAGGCATTCCTATTTAATAAAATCCAATTTTTCTTTAAAATAGAGAAAAAGAAAAAAGTAACATTTAAATGTGATAGTATATTGGACTATTTCCATCATCTATCATTAAATGTTGAATGTATGGAAAATTTTAAACTTTATTTAAACTTTTCAAATACAAACAACTGTTACTAATAACACCCAAATAGACAACACAGGTTAGTAATCACACAACGTTTTGAGTGATATTATTCTCCACTTTTCTTCAGATGTTGCTGGCCTGGTAAGTGACAATATTAGCATAGGAGTCAAACTTACGTGTTTAGATTCTTAAATATCAAATTTTAAAACAATGCTCTAATCCACTGAGCTATTCTGTCAAAGGCAACAGTCAGTAAAAATTTCATTTACTTTTCTATGAGGGTTAGTTCAAATCCTTCTGATACTTCCAATTTGTTTATTTTTTTAAAAAAAACTCCAAGAGCAAGGTTAATTAGATGCTTTTAGACATTATTGCCACATTGGGTTGAATTTATAGGATTATTTGTCATTATCATATGTACTGGTTGAAAGCCCACCCACAGTATCAAGATCGTAACTCAAAGTCGGTTTTAAACTCAGTCAAATCAAATTGAATTCAAACCCAACTCATGATCTCAGATCAAATTAATGGATGACATATATCGATGGTACATGACTATGTGCCAAGAAACTAGCTCAATGGATGATGATTTGAGACCCCTGAACTGACACTAATAACATATGATAAAATAACTAAGGATATTTATATAAGTCAACTCATATATGTATGTTCGGGTTGCCAATACAGACAGCAAGCATTAATGTTAAAATAATTATTGAATAATAAAAAAAGTTAAAAACCAAATGGGTTAATACAATGTTTAATAATAATAATAATAAATTTGTTCAACTTTTAGATTATGATTATATAGATTATCTCTAGTCTTTAAATGGAATTTATAATAAGAATGGCAGTCATTATTATATGCCAATAACTATTATGCAATATTAGGAGTATTATATGTGTCTATGCCCTGACAAGTAAGTAAAGGTAGATAAAGGTATTTGGCTGTGACAGAAATTATTATTCTAACTCTAAAGGAATGAACGTGAGATTCATTTTCACATTCGTAAATCAATTCATGAAGAGCAAGATAAGTATTTAGGGGATAACTTTAACATTTAACAGGAAACTTATTTAATTATAACTGAATCAGAATTTGTTTGACTTTAATGAAATCAATTCATCACAATTTACAAGCATGAGAGTGGGGCTTTATTTGAGCTGAGAAGTAAACAGTACTGACGTCTTATGAGCTAAAAACAAATACGAGAACTGGCTTGTCGGTGATTTAAATAGGAGGATGACTTATGTTTTACAAGTCTTTCTGCCCTATCAAGGAGACATGGAACACAGGGAAAGCCAGGTCGGGTCATAGCCGGGAACCTTTGGTGTTCCTATATAATAAATAACGAGCAAGTGAAGGAAGTGGTTTCTTCCTATGGAATTAAAGTAATAATAATATCAGCAAGGACAAGACTATGAAGCAGGAGATGGCTCGCACCAATAATGTTCGAGGGTAATTAATAAAACCCATTTATATAAAGAATGCTCTACGTGATGACCTGATCGAGGAATTAAAGTCAAATGAGCTGTTAACTAAAATTATTTAATGCAATTATAAAAATTATTTTAATTATACCCTAAACATCATGCCCTACCTGAATTTAATAGAAAGTATAAAATTTGAATTAGAATATATTGACATTAATTCCTTTATCGTCTTTTGCAAAAACTGTTTTAAGATTATGAATAAATAAATATCTGTAAACTAGATAAAAAAGATGGGCATAGGTTAGAAACTGAGCTAATAATTTATTATTAGCCATTAATAAAAGTAGCAACATTTAATAAATCCTTCAACTTGATAATTAATAGAACTGTATTAAATTAGTTCTAGTGGGCAAGAATTACTATAACTTAATATTATTATTTTCAAGAAGGAATCGTAACGAAAGAGATTATTATTGAGTTGAAGTTTTATCAGCATATAATAAAAAAAATAAGTGACATTAATAAATTACTCAATAAATATATATAATACAATAAATCAACCACCATCGTAAAAAAGGAAAGTTAACAGATATTAAATTTAAAGACTAGCGATTTAGAGAATTACTACATAATTTAAAATAGCATAAATAAAAAGAAACTTTTACAATAGATAGCTTAAAAGTTGTGTTAACTGAAAGTTCAGAACTGGCCAGTAAAGTGCAGTTCAAAAGAAAAGATTTTACCTGACCTTCCATGGCTGGATTCTTAGATTACACACAGCAGAGTTCAATTGGATGAAACGTAGATGTGCATTATGAACTTTTGAATGGCATTTGAATTGATTCTCTCACGTTTGGCAGCATGATTGGTCCAGAAAAAGTTTAGTTTAGCAGCTTCTTTGAAGGTCTTCTGGGGACTTCAGGCCCAGTAGTCAGACTCCCCAAAGTTTAACCCCTCACCATGATGGAGACACTATTGAAATTCATAATTTAAAGATGCACATAGGTTCTAGTAGCACTTCTTTAAAACAAAGATGGCCTCTCTCTCTCCAAACTTTTCCAGGCTATTTATACTATCCTCTGATGCCTTCAGCTAGAGCTTCTTTCATTATCAATGTTACAAATTTTTACTAATTGATTTTAGATACATTCCTTCGATAAGGCTTTCAAACTCATTAACTTTGAATTCATTTTCTAATTAGAAAATGAATTTATAAATCTAAAAAACGATTTTAATTAGGAACCATCCTTACATTTTAAATTATTATCCTTTTGCTAATTAATAAAACTTTCCCCATTGTCTTTGGAAAAGGATGATCTGAAAGCTTATCAAAAGAATGTAGCTTTTAATCACTAAAATTTGAACAAACTGTTAAAAAGTAAAATAAAACATTCCCGACGCAATGAAACTTTATAACGAATATATATATATTTAAATATTTATAAATATATATGCACAATCCATGCAGTTATAATATATATAAATTCTTGAATAATTTTATCATGAATTTATTAAGTATATTGATTAGTTTAAATATTAAAATAATTTTTAATACTGTTTTTTTTAAGGAAACTAGCATGTATTGAATGTATAAAGCCCATTGTATTCGGAAATTTATGTTTAGTACTAGGGTTTGAAATGGGCTACATGTGAGATATTATGAAGCAAGGATCGAACTTAGATCTGACTTCTTCACATATGAGCAGCTTCTTTGAATTTTCTTCTTCGTACCTTTTCCTCTCTCTCCAATATTTTTGTATTTTCCCAATTGAACATATGTTTATTAGTACATACATGGTCTTCTACTGTAGACACATCTGTTTTTTTCTAATCATTTACTCCATGTTCTTTTAATCATTCAACAGGATGATAGGCTCACTGATATACTTTCTTTCACATCCACATAATATTTCATACATGCAGTTTTTGTTTTTCAGCATTTCCAGTTTAGGCTTTGAAGAAGTTAAAATTCCTAGAAGTGTGGTATGACTGGAAAGCTGTTGTAATGTTATATTAACTGCAAATTTTCTTTAATTTGTCTGTCATTTTTGGTATGTGTAAATACACTACAATAACAATAATTGTTTTTCATTATTGGTTTTCTTTATATATAAAGAAGATTGTCCTTAAATTCTTAAGTTAGAGAGTGTGAAATTAATTAATGCAATTATCTTATTGTTTTTATATTGATCAAGCAGATTAATTTTTATTTAACAAAGTAAATAATTTTTTAATTTTTTAAATGCTTTCATTGAAGTTGGAGATTTGGTTTGTTTTGCTAACTTTTGATCTTTTTTAAGGTAGAATAAAATTTTAAATTTGAACTTCAATACTTGAAAATTTATATATAAGTAACTTATAACCGCAAAATCTATTTAAAACACTTATCTTTTCAGTATGTCATCTAGTTTGCAAGGTATGAAACAGAGGCTTGGACAATCTAAAAAATATTTAATAACTTCATGTATTACAGTTAACAATTATTCTTAGAACTTTCATTTGTTTTTAACAAGTTTAACCTCTTAATTTATATATCATATTTAGTATATATACATAATTATATGTGTATAATAAATCATAAATAAGGAGTAATTCTTCATGGCATATGCTTTAATAATCTCTGTGCACTATCCTATGAGCATCAACTTTAAAAGCATAAATGCATTCTTATGCATAGAGTTTATTTTTATATAAATCAGTGTTTGCTTATCAGGCTTAAATCAGGGCTTCAACCTATTGGGTGACTGGAATATATAAAGCATAAATATATAATTATATTTAAGAGTTTTTTTCTATATAATTTGTGCACCATATTTAAGTCAGAGCTTTAATCTATTGGATACCTGATTTATAAATTATCTCAGGCTTCTAATAGACTGAAGCCTTGATTTAAGCAAGGCAAGCAGAGACTGGTTTATATAGAAATAAACTCTAATTATAAGCATATACTTATGCTTTTAAATTCAATGCTCACAGAAGAATACACAGAAACTTTTAAAGCATATGCTCTGAGGAGTTACTCTTTATTTATAATATTACAAACATCTGTGTGCTTTATAAATAACATTGTGTTCCAGTATAATAAATCATAACTAAGTTTTCTATTTAAAATTGTTTGATAGTTTTTATTTTAAACAATTGTTGTTGTTTTTTTAAAAAAACGAAACTAGAAAATTCCCATTATTTAAAATGATGATAAAAAATTAAACAAGTAAACTAACTATAATTTTTTAAAACAACGATCACAAATTTTCTTCTTCAGAATAAATTTTTAAAACAATTGTTTTAAAATAAAAACTATCAAACAATTTTAAATAGAAAAGTTAGCTACTGATTGTTATACATATATAATCATGTACACATATTAAATATAATATATACATTAAGAGTATATATATATTAACTTACTGCAAAAATATCTAATGATTTATATACAGTATATGTGTAATATTTATTTAAAATAAAATTACATGTATTAAGTAAAGTTTATTTACAATATATACACATATTTTATGTATACATACTAAATATGATATATACATAAGGAATATATATGTTTTAATTTATAAAAGAAATATTTAGTAATATATATATATATATCAATTATAAGTATCCAGTTAATTTAAAGTACAATATAATTTTGCATTTTCATTTATCGTGCCAATACTAAAAATTTTAAAATAATAGAGATATTTTTTTAAATATTAAATGCTTTTATTGACTGTGCACTAAAAATAAAATAAAATGATTGTTTTTTCAACCACAATTGAAGTTTTTAGATTTATCTTAAAATAAAAGCATGGGGGAGGGGGGGTTTCAGAAATTAATTAAGTCAATCCTTTGTTATAAAAATAGGGATTGACTTTGTTAATTTTTGGACTCTTCCCATGCTTTTATTTTAAGTCAAATCTAAAAACTCCAATTGTGGTTAAAGAAATAATTATTTTATTTCTTTTTAGTGCACAGTCAATAAAAGCATTTAATATAAAAAAATTGTATTTCTTATTTATTTTAACTTTGTAATAAACATCAAACAATGTGTATATATAATAAAGCAATTCACAATGTTGATATATATATATATATATTGTAAGAAATGGAAAATCCACCCTTTTTTTTGAAGTGCCATTATAGTTTGTTTTTTTTTAAAAATCTCCTTTATTTGGTTTTTACATAAGGATTTGTAAATAGTTGTTATTGTTAATGTTATTTTGATCATTTTTATTTATTTATTGTTGGTATGTGCTTTGTTTTGTGGTGGTGTGATTTTGATAGCAATGGATATATATATAAATTCATGAGTATGTATGTATATAAATAATTATCAATGGTAGCATGTAAATTTCTATTTATAATTAGATTGTATTTTTATTTTTGGAAATTATTTAGGATGTAATATTATTTTGGTTGTTTGTGCATTTATTTATTTTGTAGATTGAAAAAATAAATTTTCCAATGTAATATTTTTTATGATTTATATTTTTGTTTTGATGTTTAACAAAATATTTTAAAACCAACAATTGCACTGTTAAAGATTTTAGGTCAGTGCATGAAAAAAAAATGAAAATTATTTAAAACAATAGAAAGAGATTGCTATGGATACAATATAAAAGATCATTATTAAAAAAACATTGAAAGGAATAAGTAAAAGCTGTACATTGTCTACTTAAATTTTTTTTTCTTCTGCCATAATTATATAAGTTATTAAACTGAAATTCATCATCATAATGGCTGGTTAGATTGATTACTTTCCAGAGCAATTTTTTGTCTCACTTGCTTATTCTATTCCTATTTTACAGCTTAGGAAAACATATGGTAATCACTGAGCAAGTGTTTGACATCTGATAAAAAAAATGCCTATGTTTTCAACTTTTAAGTTTCTGTTAATAATTCTAACCTGAATATTAAATCAATTTATTTTTTCAGCTAATTTGTTAATCTGAATAATATAAATAATATGCCAGGAATTAATAACTTCAGCAGAAGATCTATAAATTCATGCATTGTTAATATGTATACGTATTTTAAAGTTATTTTAATCTACCTCGGGATGGAAAAAACAAAAGAAAAATGCCTGAAATGATTAGTGAAGTGTGAAATGAAGAGACAGTAAAGCAAATTAAATGGGTAACTAAAATTTGGTCATTTTTTGTCTTTATTCGTTTATTTTTTTATAACATTTTAAAATTTATCTTTAAAAGAGTATATACATATGTGATGTCTAAGACTAGCTTATAATTTTCTTTTTGAATGTTTTGACTTAATAATGAAAGTCAATTTTTTAATATATATATATTTGTTTTTGTAAGAAATTCTAAATGTGAAATTGTGTGAATAGATTAGTAAATGCCAAGTTAAAATAATGATTGTAATAATATATATATATATATTAATATCATTAAATAGTTGTATTTTATTCACATTTTCATATATACATTTATTAAATGATAAATGTCATGTATAAATTAAACTGGAAAATAAATAAAGTACACTTATTTGCATAGGAGTTATATATATAAATATGCAAAATATAATCGAATCATATTTACAAATTCTATCATTATTTAATAATTGTCTTAACTCTTCAATTATTTTAGTTATATTGTTAGATGTATTTTGAAAGGTATGGATCAAATTATGGCAGTGAATATTATAGTTATAGATTAATATCCCTACATGTCCATTATTTAGAAGTTGTCTTTTATATATATTTTGCCTATACGTAAAGGCTCATATATATATATAGTGCTAGGTGTATAATAAAGCCTTGAGTTGATAAAGTTATGAAATAAATATTGAACTTTGCAGGCTAGGAGATAAGCCTTATATTAATAAGAAGCCCAAGTTGTTGATATTGATAATAATAAACATGGTTCAAAATAAGTGGAGTAAAATAAATCCTTATAGCATAGTGGGAAGGAGTTTTTTACATTGTCTTTTGTATCATCATAGATGTCAATCCCACTTTAAAGAAATGCATCTATAAGCTAAATTATTAATTTAACAAGATACTTCTAATTTATTTATTTACTGATTTATGATACTATAGTTTTATACAATTCCTATGCAAAATATAAACTTCAATTTGTGTTTATTATCAATAAATCTTTTATTTGATTTATATAAAAAAATTGAACACTTGAAAAGCAAATCAATTTTTGTGTTTTTCATATATATATATGCTATTTCAAAATATCAAATCACAATCTTGGAATAAAGCTTATACCAATTGTTTTTTATTAAACAATGACTTTGAGTTTTCGTTTAAGATTTATTAATATTTTTGTTTTCTCTTTTTAGTGCAGCAGTTATTAGGTAATCTGGTAAATTTATCATCAACTAAATGGTACTATTGTGTTTTAGTTAATTATTTTTATAAGCTATCAATAATTGAAATATTAAATCATATATAACCTTGTAATCTTGCTTTTAAATATATATTGGATTCAACAAAATTCCCTTTGTTTTCAATGTATATTTTAGTAAATGCTCAAGTTAACCCTGAGAATAAATTATTTTATAGGTCTTTCTTTGTGCTCTTGGGACAATTTCCTCTCTTCATACGTAGCTTATATGTATTATTACAATATATATATATATATTGTAATGGACACATACACCATTACATTATTTTTTTATTATTATTAAACATGAAAAAAATAAAAGTTCGCAAATAAAAACTTCTTTTTTAAGAATTAAAAATTGAAAATTAAAAAAATCATCTTAAACTCGTATATATATAAAATTGGACTAATGAAAAAAAATTATTAAAATAAAACTTTATTAAAAATAGAAAAAGTATTTTAAAAGCAAAAACTTAAAGTTTGGAAAACAAATTAATTAATGTTATCAAAAAATGGAAATGATTATTTTAATTAGTCAAAGTGAACTAGCCCTTGTGCATTTAAATGTATAAGCAATGGTCAGATAGGAAAACAATAGAAACTAATAGCAAATAAAAAGAAATCCCTTAGAAATTGGACCTCAATGAAAAGGTCTTCATCATCATAACATAATGTTGAGTTAATCCACAAAATTAATATAAAAGGAAAGGTTTAGAAATAAAAAAATTAATTAGAGACAGAGATGTGTGATAGTGGTGGTGATACATGTTAGTGCAGAGTTGAAGAAGAAGGGATTGAAATGACGCACTCTTCAATCCCTTCATTTCTGCTAAAAAAAGAGAAATGACATAATTTTCTACATTGAGGACCAGCTAAAGTAAAAGACCTTCAGATGAATCAATAAAACAGCCAACAGCATACCAATCTCGCCAGGATGTCATGACAATAAATACTGGAACCCAAATAGCAACAGTTTAAAGATGAACTTTTCTAAACATAAGAAAGATATATAATTAATGAACATTTCTAAACAATAAGAACTTTAATTATAAAACTTGTTCCATATTTAAATAATTGCAATAGAATCCTATCTGACCAACTTTATTTATTAATAGTAATTTTAATTTGATGTATTTCTTTTGTAAAATCATTTCCATTTATTTTGTTTTTGTTCTTTTAAGTTTTTATTATGATTTCTGTTTTTCGTTAAATTAAATAATATAAATGTTAAACTTAAGTCGGGTGTGAATGGCTATATAGATTTGTAAAGTTATATTAGGGATGGTAATCTTAGGTTATTTGTTTCTTAGTTAAATTGGGTCAATGTATTGGATATATTGGTATAATTAGTAGATGTAGTATGAGATTCACTATGGGCAGAATCGTTTTATACACCACACATTTTCTTTTTGCCTATGGAATGCAATCATAAGTTGGCAAAAATGACTGCAGTTCTTTCCTATGGAGTTTTTTTTATTACTCTTCTCATCAGATAGATGTAGTATTCCTATCTGATGAGAGGCAATTTCTTCTCTTAACCTATTTTGTGCTACCATATTCGTGTTACATTGAATGCATTGATATATCAGATGGATTGACATTGATTTAACTGCAAACTTTTGGCCTAAGGTTAAATAAGGATAGAATATTTTCTTTGCAAATGCAAATCTATGTAGTCTATTCATACTCAACACTCTAAATAAAAATGCATTAAATTTAAGTTGGGTATGGACGTTGCATGGATTCGTTATCAGTTACTTATGTTTGTGGTTTTCATATTCGATTAGAATATATATATAAGTCATTGATGTCAATGCGGCATCTTATGATGAATGCCATTGGGTTTCTTGTATTCCCTCTACAATTGACGTTATCTATGACTTTATATTTTGAACCGTTATGTTTATTTTGAAATGTTTTTAACTGTGTAATCTATGTAAATGATCTATACTCAACATTATAAAACAAACTTTCATAAATCCATCTGTGCGAACTTATAATAACTTATAAAAATTAAAATGTAAATTAAAATCTAAAATCAAAGTTAAAAATGTAAGTTCAATTTTAAAAATGTAAACATACTAAAATAACAATGCTAAATTTTATATATATGTGTGAAAATAAATGTTTGTGTGTATAATTACTGGCAGTGGCTTATTTTATTCCTTTTTTAATATTGAAATATATCTTAGACAAGAATTTATTATAAAATATAAATCTCTGCTGTTCCACTGAGCTAGTGACAATGGTCTAATGACCAGAATCAAAATATAAAATAAAAAGAAAATTTTTTTTTACTTACATATCTGCCTACTATATAAATTTTCTAGGTTCAAATGCTTAGTGGTGCCCTGTAATGCAGATTACATTAAGTCACCTATTCTCTGGATCGTTATAATTGGCTTCCCAACGTGAGCCGATCTTTGATAAACCACGAGGGCACTGAGTAAATTTCTTTTTCCAAAATGAAATAGTTTTATCTGGTTACATAAAGTCATATACTTTAAATCTTATAAAAGCACTGCCAGAAAGAAATTGCACATATATTAAACACAAGAAAGTATAAATAATTTTAAATTGTACTTTGTTAAAAAGAAAGTCAAAAGATTGCAATTAATATGTTTTTTTTGTTAATATATATTATGCTTTAATGTGTATAGGTGCACACAGCCACGTAAGTTTATGATCATAAATGTGGTACCTTACAATGAGTATTGTTTGGGAAGTTACTTCAGTGTAATCCTATGTAAGCATTTCAGTCAGTCATAAATAAGTTGGTGGTATTTGTAATTGTGCTGCAAATATACACATTTAAACCCGTTATTTCTTAAAACATATTTACCTCAATGCAACCTTTTTAAATAAATAATTTATATAATTTGTTTGTCATGACGTTTGTTAGAAATGAAATATAGTGAAAATAGAATTCTTGGGGGAGGAGGTGTAAATGTGATTGATTCTTCAGAAAATGATGATCAACATTTTTCTTTTTTGTATATAGTTTTTTTTGTAAAAATACTAACCAAATGTTTTTGTAAATTTTTGTTAATCGTGTACTTTAATTACTAACACTAAGTAAAATATTTTTTTTTGGTTCATTTTTTTTAAGCAAGTTTACTGATATGTAATGGGCACATACACCGTTACATTATTTTTTTATTATTATTAAACATGAAAAAAATAAAAGTTCGCAAATAAAAACTTCTTTTTTAAGAATTAAAAATTGAAAATTAAAAAAATCATCTTAAACTTGTATATATATAAAATTGGACAGATGAAAAAAATTATTAAAATAAAACTTTATTAAAAATAGAAAAAGTATTTTAAAAGCAAAAACTTAAAGTTTGGAAAACAAATTAATTAATGTTATCGAAAAATGGAAATGATTATTTTAATTAGTCAAAGTGAACTAGCCCTTGTGCATTTAAATATATAAGCAATGGTCAGATAGGAAAACAATAGAAACTAATAACAAATAAAAAGAAATCCCTTAGGAATCGGACCTCAATGAAAAGGTCTTCATCATCATAACATAATGTTGAGTTAATCCACAAAATTAATATAAAAGGAAAGATTTGGAAATAAAAAAATTAATTAGAGACAGAGATGTGTGATAGTGGTGGTGATACATGTTAGTGCAGAGTTGAAGAAGAAGGGATTGAAATGATGCACTCTTCAATCCCTTCAGTTCTGCTAAAAAAAAAGAAAGAGAAATGACATCATTTTCTACATCGAAGACCAGCTAAAGTAAAAGACCTTTGGATGAATCAATAAAATGGCCAACAGCTTACTGATCTCGCCAGGACATCAGGACAATAAATACTGGAACCCAAATAGTAATGGTTTAAAGATGAACTTTTCTAAATGTAAGAAAGATATATAATTAATGAACATTTCTAAACAATAAGAACTTTAATTCTAAAACTTGTTTCGTATTTAAATAATTGCAATAGAATCCTATCTGACCAACTTTATTTATTAATAAGTAATTTTAATTTGATGTATTTCTTTTGTAAAATCATTTCCATTTATTTTTTTTTTGTTCTTTTAAGTTTTTATTATGATTTCTGTTTTTCATTAAATTAAATTATATAAATGTTAAACTTAAGTTGGGCATGAATGGCTATATAGATTTGTAAAGTTATATTAGGGAGGGTAATCTTAGGTTATTTGTTTCATAATTAAATTGGGTCAATGGATTGGATATATTGGTGTAATTAGTAGATGTAGTATGAGATTCGCTATGGGCAGAATCATTTTATATGCTGCACACTTCGTTTTTTCCTATGGAATGCAATCGTAAATCAGCAAAAATGACCGCAGTCCTTTCCTATGGAGTTTTTTTTATTGCTCTTCTTGTCAGATAGATGTGGTGTTCCTATCTGACGAGAGGCAATTTCTTCTCTTAACCTATTTTGTGCTGCCGTATTTGTGTTACATTGATTGCATCGATATATCAGATGGATTGACATTGGTTTAACTGCAAACTTTTGGCCTAAGGTTAAATAAGGATAAAATATTTTCTTTTCAAATGCAAATCTATGTAGTCTATTCATACTCGACACTCTAAATAAAAATGCATTAAATTTATGTTGGGTATGGATGTTGCATGGATTCGTTATCGGTTACTTATGTTTGTGGTTTTCATATTCGATTAGAATGTATATAAGTCATCGATGTCAATGCAGCATCTTATGATGAATGCCATTGGGTTTCTTGTATTCCCTCTGCAATTGACATTATCTATGACTTTGTATTTTGATAGGTTATGTTTATTTTGAAATGTTTTTAACCGTGTAATCTATGTAACCGATCTATATTCAACATTATAAAACCAACTTTCATAAATCCATATGTGCGAACTTATAATAACTTATAAAAATTAAAATGTAAATTAAAATCTAAAATCAAAGTTAAAAATGTAAGTTAAATTTTAAAAATGTAAACATACTAAAATAATAATGTTGTAATTATAAATTTACTAAATGCACATTGAATGCTAAATTTTATATATATATGCGTAAATAAATGTTTGTGTGTATATTTACTGGCAATGGCTTATTTTATTCCTTTTTTAATATTGAAATATATCTTAGACAAGAATTTATTATAAAATATAAATCTCTGCTGTTCCACTGAGCTAGTGACAATGGGCTAACGACCAGAATCAAAATATAAAATAAAAAAAATTTTTTTGACTTACGTATCTGCCTACTATATAAATTTTCTAGGTTCAAATGCCTAGTGGCGCCCTGTAGTGCAGATTACGTTAAGTCACCTATTCTTTGGATCATTATAATATAAATATATATATATATAATATTAAACACAATTACCTTCAAATAATAAATATTGTTACATTTAAAAATACACATTGCTCACTTCAGTACTTCATAATACCATAACATGAAAATGAAATAATTTCCTTATTGGTTCTCCAATAGTATTTACTACTTGAAGGTGATTGTTAATTATATATATATTTATATATAAGTTTATACCCTTCCTATGGAAAAGCCATCATTTTTTAAATTAGTTGATCTAACAATTTTTTTAAAGATTTAATGTGAATTATACAAAAGATTTTAATATTATATCAATAAATGTGAAAAATATACATTGCCTATGAAAAGGCCATCATTTTTGTAATACTTTTTTTAATTGGTTGCTTTAACAATTTTTTTAAAGATTTAGTATAAATTAAACAAAAGATTTTAATATTATATAAATAAATGAGAGAAATTCACAATTGAAAAAAATGTTTGGAATAACCTGACCTGCCAGCAAGATATCTTTCTGAAATGTACACAATAAATTAAAGTATTCATAAAGCTAAATTAAAATTAAAATTAAATTTACTTGTTATATTTGATAATAAGTTATATATTGTACCAACATTGAATTGGTACATAATAATTTATTTAAAAAATTATTAAAATAAAAAATCTTTAGTAAAAGAAAAACATAAAATTAAAAATTTAAGAGTTTTATTGCAGTTTGTTTTCGTAAAAATAAGATTTAAAAGTCAAAGAGTTTTAAAATAAAAGTTGCAATTAATTAATTAGAAACATCAAACTAAAAGTTTTGAGTTTAAAGAGTTTGTCATATTATTATTATTAGTTGAAATATAATTCAAGAGTCTAAAAATATAAATCTCTTTTCATTCCAGTTAAAGAAAAAAAGTAATCTTAAAACTAGTTTTGATTTTAGAATAAAATTATATATGGGCATATATATGTGCGATTGTAAATAATAATAAAAATGTATGCGTAATAAATAATAAAATGAAATAAAAGATTATCATTAAAAAACACAGTGATGGCTATTAATTAAAATATAAAACAACAGGATTAAAAAACTTGTCTCCAAAGGATTAGCTACTAATTAAAATTATAAAAAACAACACATTTGCATGGCAACTAATTAAATGATCTTCAAAAACATAGGATTATCAAAGGAATTTCGACAACAGATATTGCCAGAGGATATTAAAAGGACAACATGTCATAGGTATAAATAGCCAATTTTTTATCAGACAGTCAGTGAGGACAATCAGTCAAGTTAATTGCATCAGAGTGTGAGTTATATCAGAATCAAGAATGCAATGTTAAAACCTTGGAAAATATATGACTTTCTCTAGCCTTAGTCCAATAATATCAGCAAGATCTGCCCATGAAATAATGTCTGTGTAACATCTTGAAGTTCCTCCATCAATGTTTAATTGTCTCCAATAATAATAAAAATGAATAATAATGAAACTCTTCAAGGAAATGTCCCAGCCAGCTGGAAATATTCATAATGGAAGAAGCAACCAAGAAGAAAACAAAGTTCTAAATCTACATTCAAAATCCTAGGTAAAACATTTTCTTATTTTCATTTATACAGTAGCCATCATATTCATTTGAATCCTCGAAGAGCCAAATTATATGAACTCTATAGCACATAAACATGAACTATTAATTTGTGTGTTTTGGATATATGTGTTTAAGTTTCAAATACTATTTAATGATTTATTATTATATATGTGAGTGTATGAGTTAAATATGTGTGTGATAAAAATACCAATATTATGTTAGTTAAAAAATTATAAAGATGTTTAAATTTAGTATAATTAATGTTAGTTAAAATAAATTGTCTTTAAACTAAAACTTTATTTGTCGGTCAATTCTTTTTACCAATTTTTTTTACCAATCTTTTCATCAATTATTTTATCAATTTTTTTCACCACTAATTTTGTATAACTTGTTATTAATTATAAGTAGCTGAGCTAGTCTATGGGTATAACTTAGGCATTGAGTTAGTAGCCATTGTTCAAAGTGCGTTGTTTATTCTTCTGAATAAATAGCTGGCACCTGTGTTTACATAAAACAAAAAAGTGCTTTGAACTTGGTGTTGAACTCAACAGTCGAGAAAAAGTTATGTCCTGGAAATGTGATGCTAGTTATATATATTATAGCTATTATTTGAACATACATACTTTCCGAATATGTTCTTCTCTGCCTAAGAGACCGGTGTTTCGATTGTCCCATATTCGAACCTGGTACAATATAGTTAGGTAGAGTTTTCTCTATAAATAAAATCCATACTTTGTTGTGAATTTGAAAAGCATTAAGTTTAACAGACAAAGTATGGATTTTATATAATAACATTATTGAAATTGTTAAGATTTTACTTCATTAGCATTTGAAATAAATTAATATATATATATATGTGCTTTGTGCACAGATAATGAAGCTATTAATTGTATGTAAAATTATCAAAATTTACCACCAAGCACTTTCGGAAGAGTTTATAGTCCCATATTCATGGTGACTTGTATTTGATTAATAACTATAATATTAATGCAAATTTTATGCAAATTCATATACATATGTTATGTGGACCATTTTCGAGAGAGAAAAGCAGGCCTCTCTTCTATTGATTGCTGATGGGTCGCTTAAAATGTAGTAAGCTTCCCTAACTTTACATTTGATGTGCTAAGCTTATTTTTACTACAACTTGGGGAAACCAAAACAAACAAGTTAAATACCTTGACATATGTGTTAGCAAAAATACAGATAGGCTGGACTACCAAATGGTAGTTAAACCTTTAGAAGTATGAGGTCTGACACATCCTAATTCTTACATGCCTTGCTCCCACAAACTTGCAGCCCTCTCTTTATTCATGTTTAGGAACTATAACTTGTGCAAATACGAGGCAGATAAAAGAAAAAACCTTATCAATTATATGACAGATTTAAGAAAAATAGGACACACTCAAGCATCTATCAACAGAAAAGTTAACAAATTCTTCTATAAAATAAACCATAACTACAATAAAAAAAGCAAACCGAGAATCCTAATCCCATACATCCACTCAACAGCCAAATCCTTATTAATAAACTATCAAGTGACTTTGAAGTCACATTCCATTCACCTCCTAACACCAATAGACTGATAAATAACGCCAAAAATAGGATCAAACCTGAACTCACCCTTCAAGTTGTGTACAAAATCACCTGCCCCCAAAGAAATTGTATGGCAACATATTATGGAGAGACTAAAACTAACATTGCCACCAGAGTAGCCAACACAAATACCTTTATAATAGAACTAAAACAAAGCTTGAAGGTAATTTGGTTTTCATTGAGCATGAGAGAGCCACTGGCCATGCTTTTCTACCCACCACAGCCAGTGTCATTTGCTCTGAAACAAAGGACATCAAACGTAGAGTTAGGGAAGCTTACTACATTTTAAGTGACCCATCAGCAATCAACAGAAGAGATGCCTGCTTTTCTCTATTTCAAAAATAGTTCACATAACATCTGTATATGAATTTGCATAAAATTTGCATTAATATTATAGTTATTGATCAAATACAAGTCACCATGAATATGGGAATATAAACTGACCTGAAAGCACTTGGTGGTAAATTTTGATAATTTCACATACAATTAATAGCTTCATTATCTGTGCGCAAAGCACATATATATATATTATTATTATTATTATTTACAGGAGCATCCTCTGAAAAAAAAAATCAGAGGCACTTCAGTAAATTTGTGTTATGGACAATCATATATTCAGACAACAGACAAAATAGGGATTTTATGTGTAAGGATGTGTGTGTGTGTGTTTGTACAGAGGTGTGCACAATTGGGTATGAGATTATAGACAAACGATTTAATAAGTAAATATGCAATGTATTTAATATACAAAATAAACAACAACAATAATATAAATATTGATAAATTAATAATTCAAGATTAAACATAATGACTATAAATAAATTACTATGTTATTCTTGGAATTAAGATAGATTAATCAATATATTATGATTTGATCAAAATTGAATATCATAATTATATAAAAGCTAATTAAAATTTAAAGGTTTAAATATATTTGTTATATTTATTTTGATGTTTATTATATATTTGTTATATTTGATAAGTAAGTTATATATAGTTAGGTATAGTTTTTTTTATAAATAAAATCCATACTTTCTTGTGAATTTGTTAGCATTACATTCAACAGACAAAATATTGATTTCATATAAGATTATTTACTGGAGTGTCATCTGAATAAAAAAATCTAGAGGGTGCTCCAGAAAAGTGTTACAGACAAACATGTGTTACAGACAAACATATATTCAGACAATAGACAAAATGGGGATTTTATATATAAGAACAAGTATGTTTATACAAGGATGTGTGCAAATAGATATGAGATTATAGACAACAACTGATTTAATAATTAAATATGCAATGTATTTAATATACAAAATAAACAACAACAATAATATAAATATCGATAAATAATAATTCAAGATTAAACTAACAATGGCTATAAATAAACTACTATATTATTCTTAAGATTAAGATAGATTAATCAATTTATTATCATTTGATCAAAATCAAATATCATAATCACATCATTAAATTACAATGGAAAATATCAATCAAGAACAATATAATAATAGTGATATTCATCTTATCTAAAAAAATTCTAGATAAATATTCATAAAAATATATGACAATTTTTTTTTATAATAAGCTAGAATTACTTAGCTAAAGTTCATAGCTTGCAATAATTTTCAGTTAAAAGGAAAATTGTTTTTAAATTTATAATAAATATATCCACATGAGTCATAATTTTTTAAATAACATTTTTTATCCCATACTTTAATTTATGCATAACTTTATTAAACGCTTAAATTGTATAATAAAAAAATGATTGAGTGGTTTATTGTTCAGAAGTTCACAAAAAAATTTAATTCTGAAAATGATGTAGCTGCCTTATGTCTAAAGATCTTGAGCTCCAGAATCTATTACTTCTATGAAATTGATTGCTGTCATGTTGACAACATCTCAGATGGCAATCACCCTATAAACTTACTTAAAATCTTAAAAATAAATTAATTATAAATAGTTTTAATTCTAAATTTAAAAAACATTTGGTTTTTGTTTTTGATATAAACAGTAAATGGGCTTTTTTATTTTATGATATTAAACTGGCTACTTTTTCTTATCCTTCGTTATGTTTTACTGGTAATTTTATCTTTTCATTTTACAGTGAAGTGAGTTTTTTAATTTAATAAAAGTTTATCTACGTTTTTGTCCTTTCTTTAATTACAGTTAGGCTAAACAATCCTTGTCTTCAGTATAAATTCACAGTACATCAATTATTTTTCAGATTTAAAACTCGGAATAATTAAATACACATATAGAAAGCTGACAACTAACAATCATGATATACTACCCTGTACATTAATTGAAGATTTAATAGAAGTTATAGTTACCTACCATAAAGCAATATTTTTATAGATATGCACATGTAAAAGAAACCACTATTGTCATAAATCTCAAATCTTTCTTTACTAAACCATGTACCTAGTATTTTTATATAGTGAAAGTATATAATTATGCAACTCATATTCAGTGAACTCGTGTTTGCAATTTCAGAATGCTGTACCTTTCTCCAATGAGAGAGAGAGTTTGTGATGGTAGAATGTCATAATTGTAACTATTTAATACGGCATTATGTCGTCATCCCAAACATGGGCAGCAGGTCTAATAGATCTAAAACAAAAGTATCAAACAAAAAAAACTCTTTAAACAGACTTTAATTACATTTTTAATAAATAAGTTAATTTTGAGAGAAACTATGCAATAGATTTTCTCTACAACTTCTTTTTTTTTTTAGTTTTTTTTTATATGTAAAGCAAGTCTAACTTTAATTACATAACTTATTTGTAATATCATTTTTAATCTTTAATAATAAGGCTATTACAGAACATTGTAATTATATTTTTAAGCAAAATCTATAATCATAATTTAAAATAGCATGCATATATTTTTTTTAAGTACAGGAAGAACAAAATACATTTTGCTTTTATTCAATATAAAATATATATTTTAATCATTGTTTTATTGGAATTTTAATAATACATCGCATCAGCACTAATATTTTGAAATATATTCACTATTACTTAAGATAAATATTTTAAAATATTATAATCTTTATGTCTTTATTTTATATTTATATGCCAATTTTATAACTAAAATCATCCATTTATCAATAATGAGTATTAAAATATTTGTAGCTATCATGAGTGATCTTTCATCTTTTTTTACTCTAGTTTCACGTGTTTACATGCACACTCATAGACACTAATATAGCTTTCTTATTAAACATGTGATCAGGATATTTAGGACACAATATAGATGTATATATTGCTTTTGAACTAAAGACATCATTTATATGTAAACTTAATAGATGGGACAATAGTTTATTTGCATAATCGCTACTAATAAACCAGCAAATATCAGAAAATAAATCTCCATAATGTCATAAATTAAAAATAATATTATCTTTTTATAATTGTTTAAAACTGGTAGTAAAATTTACTTTGAAAATTACAATATAATTTGAATTTTTTTAATAGTAATTAAATGCAGTGGATCGATTGATAATGGTTGAAAATGATGATGGTTATATTTGTGTAAAATAAATTTGTTTTATTATGAGATAAAAGATAAACTTATTTTGTATGGATGATATCATTAATTATTTTATTATATGAGTATAAAAGTAGATACTGTTTTGAAGGTGGAATAACTAACTACTCTAAACCATTAACATACTAGTTACTGTCTATTTCTATTTTATTGCATTACAAAATATACTATTTTATAAAATGGTATTAATGCAGTATAATAAATGATATACATTTCTATGGTGAATATTAAACTAATTAAACCCATGAAGTCATTTTTAAAATGTCTAATGTGTTAAGTCTCAAAGAATTGATAGTAGAAAAGCCAAAGAAGTATATGTATATGCCAGGTGAGAGATTACCAATAAATATTTTTAAAATAATTATTCTAGCACATGTGCATGTGCAGCACAAATAAAGAGTACTTGAATATTATTCCTGCTATGACTATTATTCTGGTGAAATTTTCATCCAGTAATATTTATTCAAAGTTTGAGTTTATGATATCATGGCAATTAAAATCTTGCTACAACTGATCCATGTCAATTTTGACATGTGTACACATCATCAAGTGTTAAAATATGCTGATCTGTAAGTTGTTGTGCTATTAAAACAGGCAAAACTCTCCATACAGTGGTGTCATTCAGTGCAAGCCAGAATAATCAATGGATGCCAGAAGACTTGTACATAAAATCCCTATCTAGTGCCTATCATCCAATATCCCCAGACTAGTCTCTGGCTTGTGGCCTTTGTCATGTGATGTTTGTTGTGCTATCATTATCATTTTCAACTTTACTCATTTTGTGCTATCATGTTGTCTGTGCCATCGCTGTGATTTTCAGTTTTACTATTTTTGTGTTATCATGTTTGAGGACTCAGAATTTTAAATTCATAACTGCCCTATGATTCATCTATAACTGGTAACAATAATTGATGCCCATTGTATGGTGTGAAGATCAGCTCAAAAAGGCAGCCAAAACCATCATTGAGTGGGATAACTATCTACACAGTGTATCTACAAGAAGATTGTTAGGCATAGAGAAATGAAAAATCAGAGGTCCAGATCAAATTGTTAAAATTGATTAAAGTCTCTTTACCAAACATAAGAACCAGGTCAGCAGAATACTTGCAGAACAGTGGATATTTTATGGTTTTGTAGGGAGATGGATGAAGGCTTTATAGTTAAAATTAAAAACAGGACAGCAATCACTCTTATACATATTATACTGTTTAGTCTACCCAATGACTCTTATCATTTGTAAGCAATAATGTTTTATTCTTTAATTTTAAAATACATATAGAAGTAAAACTTGTTATATTTGTGTTTTTTTTTTTAAAAAGATATTTAAAATATAATATTAAACTTACTAAAATATAACATCAAATTTACAGTTAGCCATTTGTAGATAAGGGTACAACTTCATCTTACAATTCACCATTTTTAGGTATTACACATGGTTTCTGACAGTGCAAAGCACTGTACTATGCTGGGGGAGGAAGGATAGCTTTGATGGCATGTAGTGCCATAATAAAAAGGCACAACGCACAAGTACCTGTTTTTCTATTATAAATATACATCTCCATTATTTTTTTTTACATTTGATATGATGTATTACTTCTGGTACATATTTTAAGTTTGCAATATGTTTAAAATCATGCCTAGATGGGATCTGTGAATAAATTTTATTGATTAAGTTTGTCCATACATTCATATTATTTTAAACATATGCAACTTAGAGTAATATGACCATCAAAGTTATATGTCATAGCAGGAATAATACCAAAGTACTGAATAAAGAATTAATAATTTTTATTAGCCATTCTTTAGAGTAGAGATTATCCACTTAATGAATAATATGTCTATCATGAAATTTTCACTACACCCTCACACAAAGCAGGGGTTAGTTTTTATCAGCTTTTAGCACCTTGTGGAGAGGTGTAATTATATATGTGTGTAAAAACGATGTATTATCCTTAACATCCACATTCCATGGTGAACCAGTGCTCATTAACTAGCCCAGATCACAATTTCTTACATATATTTTTATCATTGTTCAATATATAAATAGCCAATTACTTCAGTTTAATTGATATGTCAAAACTGCCCCCTCACAGCTTTGATACAAACCACTTAAAAATGGCATCCATATATATATATTTAGTCATATATTTATGATTACAATCCTACACAAGATGTTAAAAACAGACAAAAATGAATCCTGCCTTGAGTGAGAATAGTGTAGTGAAAATTACACTGCAGAAATATTATTCATTAAATGGATTAAGAATGTATTTTCTTTAAATTGTTATTGAAGTTTATATTTTTAGCTGAATATATTGCTTATCTTTTACGAATTGTTTAGTTCAATATTATATTAGACATTTATTTTATTTATAGAATGTCATCTTTATTATACTATTTTCATCATTTTTTTTACATAATATATGCTAAAAGTTTTTAGTCTGTATAATAGTAAAAAATCAATTTTAAAGTTGTCAAGTTTAAATATAAAACCAGATTACAGTCAAAATCTAAATCAATTATCAGTACCCTTCAGTCATAATTATGTTATAGCATGTAAAATATTTTTTTATTTAACCGAAAAAAAAAGGCAAAAACTAAATAAAATTCCTAAATTTAAAGACCATTTTGATACTTATCTGTTAAAATGTAAAATGTATATCTTTAAGTAATAAATTCTTAAATTAATTAATTATTAACTGGTTATAATAGGATAAATAAGTTCAAATACCTGCAACATCACATTGTAATATTGCATAAAGAAAGTTGTTTTACTGTACTAGGATAAATTGGAAATTATCAATTATGTAAAAAGATTAAGAGAGAAAGAATGATTAGAAAAAAAAGGAAAACAATTGCAAATATTTATGGCAGTCTATTTTTCATTTATTAATTTAATATTATAAATTTAATATTATTTTTATATATAAGAAATAAAACATATAAAAAACAGCCACCGCTTGGTCTCATGAGTTTCTAAATTAGCTATGACAAACAGAGTACTCTACTTATTTTTATATTGATATTTTATGTAGAGAGTTTGTAATAGAGAAATGGTAGCAATTTTTTTTCATAAAATAGTGTCATCTAGGGTAAGCTATAGTAATCAATAGATGCTAGAAGTCACGTGATCATGTGATGTTTAGATGCTAGAAAGTTGTGCATTTTAAATTCTATCCAGTGCCTTCTCATCCGATATCCCCAGACTAGTTTCTAGCTTATGGCTTTCATCAGAGAGGAGCCATAAATGTGAAAACAGTTCACCTAGATCTTTGGATCTAATGCACAGCTTATGTAAGCATAAAAAGGGTGGTCATGTGATATTATAGAAATGGTTATATATGGAAATATTCATCCATAAAGAATAGCTATGAGATTTTAACTGATTCATTACATATTTAATTATATTGGATACGAGACATATGCACACAAATAACAAGTGACAAAAGGGGTCAAATATGGTAACACTCAGTGAAATAAATATTTAATAATAATTCATTATTATTATAAGATTTGGATTTCCTTTATTAACATGTGATAATTGAACCCAAAATAAAAGACTAAGAAGATGCCTATAGGTAATAGAGGCTGGTATTGCATCAAACTTATTATCAACATGTTCACTGAAATCTCTCAACCCATACTATTTTATTCCTCTTTATCCATTTGCATCTTCATCAAGGTTTTATACAAACAGTACTATATATATCCCATGCACTTCACATGTCACTGACTGATATTTTGAAATAATTAGCATATTTTATTACTAGTTCGTATCTGGATTATTTGCTTGCTTCATACTTCTGTTTTGAGTTGAAACAAGTGATTTGAAAATCAAATTATAACATATATGTGCGTGTGTGCGCGCGAATAAAATGTGTGAAGTAAAAATTCACTTTTTTTTTTTTTTGTCATTTCAAAATGAAAGCTCTCTTCAGAAATATTATCAGTTTTATTTGTATTTGCCAAATATTTAAATGTCCAATGGCTTAATATTATCAGTTTTATTTGTATTTGCCAAATATTTAAATGTCCAATGGCTTTATTTTTTTTTTACCCATTTTTCAAAATTGTTGTATCTCGGAAAATTATGTGGATTTCTAGCATTCAAATTATTGATCAAAATGAGATTTTACTTTTATTTTATTTAGCTGAGAATCGATCCAGAAATCTTCAAACTCAGCGTGTCACTCTACCGTAAAACTAAAGTCAAAGTGTATATTAACCAAAATAAAGTACACTGGCTATTTACATATCCTAATGACGTTAGAGAATACATTAAACTTTATTACGTAGCTTTAAAGTTGAAATTGGTTAAAATGCAGTGTTCTGAGAGAATAAGATGACGAACTACTACTATTCGATGATCAAAGAAATAGTCCCTATTGTCCAGACACTCGGTGTGTCTTAAATGCATAATTATATATATGTACATGATGCAGAAATTTGATTTTCTAATGATTAGTAAGATAAAATTCAAAAACATATATAATGCTTACTAATTTAGAATTACTGAATAAAACTGCTATTATTATTATTTAGTTTAGAGTTAACATTCTGCGACCGAGTTCCATTGACTTAGTTTTTGTTTTTTTTTAACTTTGACCTTTGTCATGCTTGGCTGTAAGGAGTGTTTTTATCTGTTTTTATAATTAATTATAAAACATTATTTATAATTAAGTATTTTTTCCATAAACAACTATTTTTGATAATAAAATAGATGTACATGTCTTGCATTAGTGGTCGAGAGGTCAGTGCGATTGCCTTGCACTTGCAGGCAGTTGCCCGGGTTGCGGGTTCGCGACCCGGCCGATGCTATGACACTTAAAAAAAAATAGATATACATGCAGGTCGACTTCTCTAGATATATTTGTATGTAAATATCTATGTGTATATCTATCTATCCACCTATCTATTTATCTATCTGCTCACCCACCTGCCCGTTTGTCCGTATATCTATCTATCTGTATGTCTATCTGCCTGTCTGCCTATCTTCCTATCTATCTATCTATCTATCTAAACACATCTGGATTTAAAATGTATTTTTTATTGTAGATTCCATTAAAGATGAGTGTTCACGCTAATATTCATCATATTTAAAAATAATTTCAGTCTCATAGTATAGCACAATATTATACTGCCTGATGTTCATATCACAAACTCAGAAAACTGGACCTTAGCAAACCTACTCAGCTATATATATATAAACTATTAAATACGAATGTAGTTATTATTGGCAAGGTGGTAACGATATGAATTATTCTGATTTGATAGTGATTAGAAAAATAAAAAATTTCCATTGTAATTTGTTATGACCTTTATGACTAATGGGAGAGTTATCATACTTGTATAAGCAATAGGCTCTTGATTATCTTCACATATATAAATTATCTGCATTGTACATTCGAAAACTTTTATTGTGAGATTGATCCCGAACCAAAGGCCTATATAAATTATTATTTCTATAATGAATCAATTCATATCCATTATATAAATTAATTCCGTTCTTATATATGCAATTAATTATTGTTGTTAAGAATTTTTAAGTAGTTTAAATTTATAAAGCTTATATATATATTTAAAGCTTACTACCACTCTTTAATTTTATTAATGCTTTTATGCAAAAAAATAAAATAAACCAACAAAAAGCCTATCAGCCATAGTATATTACAAAATGTTTTATTAATAACATTTACATTTTGATGTTTATAATTGATTACACATAGAGACATTATCTTTACTATTTGTTGTAGCAAGCAAGTTTCAATTGGAAGCCAAATTTGAAAAATATATTAATAGTGATTATTATAATTATTTGTATTAATAAATATTCTACTATAGCATATTTTTTTGTTTTCTTGGGAGCAATGCATTTATCGATATTTTCCAATTATGGATGCTATTTTTAGATATATAAAATGACTAATGTGTTTTGCTATGTTATAACACTTTTAATTTGAAAATAGTTTGTCTTGTTTCTTCTTCAATTTACAAATACAATTTTGAATTCTATTCTATTCTATTACAAATACATTAATATTAATTTATAATCATGGAAGAGAATATTAAGGTTGTTCAGTATGTTTAAAATAATTGTAAGAAATGAAATAATTTACAGAACAGAGTATGACTCAGAGAACCAATAGTATTAAAATAAATAAATAATGGGAATTTTAAATGTAATTAAAATAGAAGTATGATAATTTGTTAAACAATATATGACGCTAATGCATTGAAAACATATTGGATTTTTATTATTATAAAAATTAAATTACATATCTGCTACAGTATTTTTTATGTTACTTGTAGTAATGACAAAAGTTAAATCTATTACTTATATATTCTTCTATTTGATTGATGTCAAAATGCATGATAAATAAATGACAAGAAAAAATATATTAAATCAAAAATTTTCCTATAAGTCATGATGATTACAAATGATTGTGATAAAGATATTAAATACAATATGGTTCATCTTTTAAACATTATAAGATGAAATTAAAAAGACTGCGTTAAGTAGACATTAATTAATTTGTAATTTATAAATATGGTAGTTACACATATATATTAGATCTGCTGTGATGAAACTGGATGACACAAACAAATGTCTTAATCTTTCAACTGCCTGACTCATAAAAAAATGAGTAGATTTGATGTCACTCTAAATCGGCTACTTTTTATTCCACGTATACATATTATACGTCATTCGAAAGAAAATCAAAAGTTCTGTAAGATGGTGCCCTCTTCAGAATTATTTTACAAGTAAAAAATCAATAAAAATGACCATATATGTCAAACAAAACCAAAGCACTGCCTCCTCACTACCTTTTCTTGAATCTTATTGGCTGTCCAACTTCTATCAGAAAGGAAAATGGCTGCCCAAAAGTTACGTTCATTTTGATTTTTATTACAAAAATGATAAACAAATGTTTACAACATTTTAAACAATATTTAAATTGAATTACAAATTATTATTGATAAAATAATACTAAAAATCAAATTATTTTAGAAAAATAGTTAAGATATTACCAAGAATTATTTATTTATTGCTACATATTTATCATAATGTTAAAGTGAAAGGTTGAATAGCAGTTACTTTTATTTCACCGCAATTGAATATTTTTTAAATTATAAATCAAATTTTATTTTTGAAAAGACTTTCATTTACTTCGTAATCTGACAAATTAGTAATATACTTTTTACAAATGAAACTAACGTATTTATATTATTAAAATTGAATCTATTTTAACAATAGATTTTGTTAAAGTTGTGAGTTGGCCAATTAAAAGTTTTGATTTTTAACTCATTCGGCCAATTAAATAATAATCGTTGAATTAAACCCATTTACAAATTGTAAAAGGAAAATAATTACTTTTGTTTTTAATTATTGGAATAATTAAATACAGATGTTTAATTAGATTTTCCTTTTCCTATTTTTTTTTTTAAAAAAGGCTCAGATATTCTCACTTAAATGATATCTTCTAAATTGCGACTTGAAAATTATAAAAGCCAAGGTGATTGTTGAAAATAGATACTTTCTGTTTAGTAACGTTAATGTAATTGTGCACTTCCAATTGTAATTCTACAGCTTTATTCTAAATTAATTTAGAGCTAATAAAACTATTATAGGTCTCCTTTAAACTTTTTTTTATCTCCCCTCCCTCCTGCAATGTTAGTTTATCAGACTATGTAATATTTCACAGCAGATCTAATACTACCACAAAATATAACTCCATATTTAATTCATTCATTATCGTATATTTGATTATATATATATACACTGACAATAACATAGTATAAGTAAAAGCAAAATGAGAAAATGCTAACAATATTGGACATTAGTATTAAAACTGAAATACATAAATAACGATTAAAAAAATGTTTTCTGTTTATCATTTAATAAGATGATGCACTTGTTTTTTTTGAAGGACTGTTGTAAAAATTCCCTTCACTGTATGAGATAGAACTTGGTGAAGTTTGTTTTGATGAAGTAATAACAGGATACCAACCATTATAATCTCCAGTAATTGGTGGTGGATTTATTGCTGGTGGATGATGCATCTCAGATGGATAAGGTTCTGATGGAAGAGACATTTTATGTGGGTAAGATTCTGGTGGATGATGCATTTCAGGTGGGTATAGTTCTGGTGGATAATACATTTCAGGTGGGTAAGGTTCTGGTGGATGTTGCATTTCAGGTGGGTAAGGTTCTGGTGGTGGAGTCATGGCATATGGGTAAAGTTCTGGTGGAGGTATTATATAAATTTCAACATTATTCTTTTCTCCTTTTATCTTTAAAGAGTAATTAAAAATCTAAAATAAATGAGAGAGAGAATCAAACTAAAAACATTGAAATAAAATAAAAAATCTGTTCAAAATATTTTGTAATATAAAACTATTTTCTGATATATAAATAATAAATTGAAATTACTAAAATTATTGTTTTTTTATCCTGCATGATTTAGCATAGTATTGGACTAGCAGGGTACTGGAGTTCAAAGATCTATGACCCATAGCTCCAGTTTTTCATCATTTCCAATTCTTGAAATTTTTTATGAACCTTTAAGCAATAAACTATTAGATTATTTCTTATTTTTATTGACTTCTTGATTATATTATAAACCTTTGTTTAAATCAACTCTATTATAATAGAAATCATTGTTCAAAGAATAACTCTTGATTTGAATAACAAGCATAAATTTCACATTGTAGCCTTTATAATTTAATATTTATAAAGCATAAATGACCACACTTAATAATTTTTAATGAGGTATCTATAACCATAGCAACATTCAAATACTACTGCTATTGTAAAAGTTCATACTTATATGTGATCTAATGACAAATCTTTTTTTTTCTATTTTAGTTTTATTGCTGTTATTTTCACTACTTTATTAATAGGATATATCATTATATTTTTTCCACTTTTTAAAAAAAATTTGTCAATCAGTTGAATTATAAGAGTAAAATCTATTTAAAACTGAATCGTTTGTAAGGGTTACAGATTCAACCAATTTGGATGATGAAAATAAAATGTCTTAAAAATTGCAAAATATAAGTTTAAGACTAATGAAAAAAGAAAAAAATACTTGTACTCTTGATATTTATTCCACAAAGTTGAATAAAAATTGATTGTAACATTAAAAAAATATCTTTCTTTATGTAAAAATAGATTTATTAAAGCTGAGTTTTTGTGGAATACAACAGAGAGAAAGAACAAATTTGAAAGGTTATCAAATTTTTTATAAGTAGATGATTATATCTGATAAAATGAAAGTACAGAAAAGATAAAGTTTTTATTAATATTTAGGTTTATTACTGCCTAACATGCTATTAAACCAGGAAAAACTCTCCATACAGTATTGCCACTGAGTGCAAACCAGAGTAATCGCTGTAAGCCAGAAGGTTTGTGCATAAAATCTTCATCTAATGTCTACTCATCCAATATCCCCAGACTAGTTTCTGGCTTATAGCCTTCATCAATTACTCTGGCTTGCACTGAGTGGTGACATTATATGGAGAGTTTTGCCTGTTTTAGTAACAGTTATAAGCGAGCATAAGAAATGGTGATCATGTGATGTTTATTGCCTAACATGCTTTCAATATATTTTTACTACATCATATTCATGGCATATAGTGATATGAATAAATGATTCTTTATTTCAATGTTTAATTAACTATTCACACATTCAATTTTAATTTTAATTTTAATATTTAAATATCCAATTTCTTTGAAATGGGTACAATTGTTTCTTTTTTATTAATAGACAAATGGTCACCAGCTATTACACGTGCTTCTTAATCTTTCATTTTCTATGCTCTCTCTCTCTCTCTCTCTCTCTCTCTCTCTCTCTCTCTCTCTCTCTCTCTCTCTCTCTCTCTCTCTCTCTCTCTCTCTCTCTCTCTATGTATGTATACTATTTCTGTCTTTGTTATTTTGAACCTATGACCAGTTTTCAGCTCAAAATCTGTAAATATTGATGTATGTTCTTTGTCTCTGAAGACTCTATTGTATAAATATTTATGTTGGGCAAGTCTTGTTGACAAATTGGTTCTCAACTCCCCATAATATGCAGCATTGCAAGCTGATTGGCTGCATTCTATAGACCACTTGATATGCCGATTCATTTGGTATAGTGTCTTTAGAGTTATTGATTAATTGGTTAAGTGATGGAGTAGTTAAAAAGCTTACATTAAATTCATTTTTAAATTTATATGCAATCTTTGGAATATAAGGTAAGCTTATCCAGTTTTTAGGTTCTATTTATTGGTTGGGGCAAGGATTTTCTTAATTTTTTTAATATAATCTCTTTACAATGTTTATGATTTTATAATGATTATATCTCAAATTTTGTAGGTCATGTACTGCTCTATGTTATTCTTTCTATCATATTCAAACTTGCATAGTATATGATTTCTGTGCAAGAAATCCTTTAATACCACATACATATTTATGTGATATTGGGATTATTGATATAGTAAAAATACATTGGAAGCATGCTGGGCAATAATAAAGCTAAATATTATTTTAAAAACCTATGTTTTCTGTGTGTATGTTCCTTTTATCAGATATTATGTTGGCTCAGAAAAAAAATTAGTAACAACTGAAGTAAATGATTAATAGCCTATGTATAAATAAAATTAAATTTTGATTTGTTATTAAAAATATTAATATAAAAAATACCACAACAGAGTTTAAATACAAAATATAGTAAGATTTAGTGCACCAAGTATACTTTCAGTGCTTTCTTTCATATTAATAGTTAATCTGCTGAGAACACTATTTTTTTTGCTGATTTGAATGCTATTTGATTTTTGGTTCATTCCATTTTGTGTAATAAACCAAGTCTCTTTTATTTTACTTTTGCTGTTGTTTTTTTCTTTCTTTGCACATAATTTTAATAACAACTGGATCACAAATAACAACTATGGCTGTGTTCTCTTTCATGAACATGAAAGACAGATGAATTAACAGCTTAGAATTTTATTCTAGATTTTTTATATAATAATGAATGTTGGATCATTCTAGTTCTAAGATTTGCCTTGGTCAATCTTAGAAACAATAAAAGTTGGGTTGTTCTACCATATTTATCACTTACTGGTTAACAAATAAGCATAAATTTGCTAGGACAAATTTAATGTAGGATTCAAAACTCTTATAAATTTAAGCAAGCTTATTAACACCACAAAGAACAAAATTTTAACATTGGACTGCTGCAAATTGTAGCCAAAAAGACTACCCATATGTATATTATGGTGAGACCAGGGCAAATCTGAGAAGTAAAATGATCCAACATTCATTAATGTATAAGATATCTAAGATAAAGTCCTAAACTGTTAAATCCTCTGTCTTTCATAATTATGAAAGAGAATAGATCATAGTTGTAATCTGAGGGTTAAAATTCTGTGCAAAATGATAGCAAATGTAAAATAAAAGAAATATTGTTCATTACACAAAATGAATACATAATGAATCAAAAATCAAACATCATTTAAATCAGCAAAAAATTAATGTTCTTAACAGACTAATCATGAAAGCTTTAAAGTATACTTGGTACAATAAATCTTACTAAATTTTATATTTAAACTCTGTTCAGTATTTTTTGACATTATTAACCAATAAAGAAATATATAATAAACCAATCACTAGTTTCTGAATTATCATAACTTGAAGCTGTCAAGTGAAGATGTATTTTACTTAAAGCTGTCACAGAATGTGAATTGAATTAAGTTAGCCTGATATCTTTTTCCACTAGGTCGATACTTTTTTTTTCTCAGTGATGAGGTGTTTATTCATCAAAAAAACCAGATACAGTGAAATAAATTAAATTTCAGGAGCAGCTTGGTAAGAGGGGAAGGATAGATGTAAAAAGGGAATGAGAAGTGGAGAGGGGAAATGGTGTGTAGTCCAGGCCGGTCAGAAATGTATGTCTTCATGATTGAGTCCTATAACAGAGGCTGAAAGGATGGAAGTTGGAGGATTGCCCAAGTGTCTGTGAGGAATGGAGGTGGGGCTAATTTGAAAATCTCGGGTTTTCAGAGTGCAAATTAGGTCCAAGAGCTTTTGATCAGCAGTATGTACTCCCTGGTCAAGGATAATGGTAGATCGGAGCAACCTGAGAGCATAGATAAGAAAAACTGATAATCTAATAGCTGCAAAGATCCCTATTTCTATGGATTCTTGGAGATTGAAGATGGTATTCCTGTGCGACGAAAAGCAGGAGTTGATGACATTTCTCATGCCAAGCAGAAAAGGACCTTAGTAAGAAGTGCTGGAGAGTTTTGTTGTCAATTTTACAGAGCTGGCATTTGGGAGAGATCTTGGTGAAACCCCTATGGTTGACCAAAAATTGATTGATTTTGAGAAGAAAATTGAGAAATTTTGCCTCAAGGGACCACCTTTTAAATTTTCAGATTAATTGAGCATTGGTAAGTTGAAGGAATGTTATGGACACAATGGAGAAGTCTGTGGTATGAGTAAAAACCTCCCAGTACTTTAGTTTGCTGCTGATGGATGGTATAACAAAGCCAGCCTTTTGTAGGATGTTGGCAATGAGTGAGGTCCGTGACCTAGGCCTGCCACTGGGAGGAGGAGTGTCAGTGGGTATGATAATGATATGCACAAGATTGGCAAGGAAGTGATGTAGGAGTGTGAGGATAATGTTGTGAGATCTCTGGATTAGAAGAGTGTCAATGGAGTGCTGGCCCAACCCATTGAGGTTTTTAGGAAAACCAAGTTCTTTGTAGGCTGATAGCCACTACCTTTCTTCCCCAGAGAAAACTGGTGCAAAGGGAGTTGATTTTGGATATAAAGGAATGTGTAGGTAGAACAATGCGGAGGTAGTATGCTATTTTAGGAAATACTAGAAGATTGAGGAGGGTGACTTTCCCATAAAAGAAGAGGTAGATACCTGTGATAGTAGTGCTGAGGGTGGATATGTTTTGATAGAGTGTGGTTTGGACCCGTACTCTCATGTCCCTAGGAGACAGCATGAGGGGGGATCCAAGGAAGTTGTGTGGTTTGGCATTGAAGGTGGAAGAGATTTGTTTACCAGTTGAAAGTTACCAGTCTGCTGATTTATCACTGCTAAATTCCAGCCTGTATGTTTTGGAGTACCAGGTGAGGATTTTTTGAAGCCTTGGGATGAGATCAACTAAGGGAAGGAAGACAACCACATCATCCACATAGGCAAGGCATTTTATGGTTTTTCTCAGTGCGGGAATGAAGATGCCTGGTAGGTCATTTTCTAGCCTGAGCAAGAGAGAATTTAGAAATGGGGTGAACAATGTGTTCAATGGAGAGCCCTGAGGGATGGATATGTTGGGTGTGAAGCCAGGGGCAAGTTTCCCATTCAGGGTAACTAGGATTTCTCTGTTGGACAGAAGATTGTGGAGGATGGATAGAAGGGCCTCTGGGACATTCAGGTTTCTGAGGACACCAAGGAGCAGGTCAACCCTAACAGAGTCAAAGGCTGCCTGGATGTTTAGTTGGACAGTGATGGGCCTACTATTTCGAGACCGCCTAACATGCTTGGTAGTTATCTTAAAGAGTGTGGCAGCCCCAAGAGTGGAGCACCCTTTACAAGCAAACTGTGAGGCACAAAGGGCAGGGAGTATGGATTGTTCTAGTGACTCTTTAATGGTAGACTCAATAAGTTTTATGAGCAGAGAGGTCACCGAAATGGGCCTAAGACTCTTGAGCTCAGTAGGTAGCCAATCTTTCTTAAGAAAAGGGACTAATGTTATTGGATAGAGACCCTCAATGATGTAAGCACCTGAGGCCAGCTTGTTGATCATGTTGAGAGTAATGGGGATGGTGAACTGACTTAGGTAGAGGATAAAAATGGGGATAGCATGAGGACCATGGTGGACATGGTCAGGAAAGCTTTTCAGTTTGTTAAGTGGCATTGCCTGGGTGATGCCAGGATCAGAACGAACATTCAAGGTTCATGGCATAGTGAAAGGGGGATTGTCAGCTTTGAGAAGCATGTGCTTGTAATGGTTTCTTAAATGAAGGAGCAATTCCTGACCTATGTAGGAATTGTTGCTGACCATGATGGATGAGGGGGTGGTTTTCTTCCTGTGGAAAAGCCCATCCCAGGTAACATCTGGTCCAACAATGCTGATTCCCCATGTACCTCTGGGTGCATTTGACTGAGATTTACTCAGCCAAGGCCTTTTGGGCATTTGCAATATTGAAGTTTCAGTTGGATGATGGTGCTAAATGTTTAATGGCCTACTCTCCTGGTCATCTAGTTGCTCTGAAATTTTGTCCATGGAAGACAGCAACTTGTGGCCCTCAGAAATTCCAGGTGGATTTGTGGATGACAGCTTGCAGGATTTCCACAAATGCAAACCATGCAGAGATGTGCTCCATTTGAAGGATATTGATTTTATGAAGATATATATAAAATTTCTGAAAGCAGTGCTATAGGCATATTTTGTTTGTTGAGGAATTGTATTGTTCTTCTGAGGCCAAGGTTTACTGGAGGGCCAGAGATAATGTCAAGGGAGAGGTGTAATGCCTTGTGATCTGAAAAAGGTATGGTGTGGAGTTGGGGCTGATTCAAATCATGAAATGAAGATCAGGAGAGTAGAATGTTCAATCAATGAGGGTTGATGCTTACAGGTGAGAAAAAGTAGGTGTGTTTTAGGAAAAAGCCCTGGACACACATTAAGTCCCTGGAGAAGAGATAAGCATATGTGACCTCAAGATAGGGACATAAGGAATGGAGAAAACAATAGGAATTTGGAAAATTTTTATGGTGAACTGGGCTGGGAGAGTTAGTGTCTCTATCAGATGGGTTAGGGCATGCACACTTTTGATGTTTCTTGTTAGTGGTGGAAGGGCCAGAGTTGGTAGACTCAGACAGGATGATTACTGAGTTTGAATAAGTATTCATGTCCATTAAGAAAAAAGGGTTCTATGGCAGAGCTGTAACTGAGAGTGGTGGGCTGTGAGTGAGATCAAATTTATGTGGCCTAGAGGAATCTGGAGTCTTCCTGGAGGGTAGCTGAATGCTGAAAGGTTGAATTGATATGAGGTGGAGGTGAGAGGTTAGCTGAGGGAGGGAATTCATATTTATTGGGGCTGTGCAGAGCACAGATGTGGTTTAAGCCATTTTTTTCTGGCAAGTGTTGCATTTTTTCTTTTGAGGGCAGTCCCGATTGAGGTGGTTGCAGTCTTTGCAGGTGAAACATTGTGGGCTCATCCCCTTAATCTGGATTATCAAAGGTGCTAGTTCAGCTGCTATTGTTGTGGGAATGCTTTCAGGAGATAGACCTTTTTTAAGAATGAAATTGAAATAAGGCTGTGTTGGTGAAGGTGAGACCATTGGTGAGAGGATCCCTAAGGTACTCAAATAAGGTAACTTGTCTGAATGCCTCGAAATATTTCTGTAGGTGCTGCCTCTCCATACCTATGTGAAAGTTTTTGATAAACCTCTTAAGTATGGATGGTATATTGGTATCTATTAGAACCATGAACATATTGTGTAAAAATTTTGAATCTGTTTTTGAAGGCTTGTCTTTGTATTGTGTTGTGAAACTCTATAGCCATGTATTGGTCATTAGGAAGGGTAAGGATTTTATGTATATTATCAGTTAGATTGTGGAGTTTGATAAGGTCATAGAGCTGCTGTGCTGGAAATTTATGGAGTCCACGTTGTAAATCTGTAACTGCCAGAATGGCAGAGCTGTCACTCTGGTAGCAATGAAGTGACTTGAGGAGAAGCAGTGGAACTGTCTGGTTAAATTGTTCTGAGATCACCATGTGATTCTCTGGTGTGAGTTGTTTAGTAGGAATGAAGGTTGTAGAGGTAGCTGAATCATGATTGTTTGGATTGTCCTCATCAAGGCCCCACAGATTATGAAGTAGCTCTGCTTGGCATGATTGTGATATGGTTGTATTGGGATTTTTGGTGTGATGCTGGATTCAGCCTGAGCATAGGAGTTAGCAAAGACTTGCTGTGGTGATGGATTTTTAATAAGGGATTATTCTGTAGTGTGACTGATATTAGTGGGAGTAATGTTGGCAGACTTGGTTGCGCTCATAGATTGAGATGGGGAATTATGAGTAGCATCATCTTTGGAGTAATGATTGTGTGTTCAATTTTTAGAGGATTCAGAGTTGGCTGAGGTTCTGTATTAAGTTTAGGTGTAGTAGGCTGATTTTTTTTCCCCTTATAGTTGAGGAATTTTTAATGTTCCCAGTTTTGCTTGGAGTAACATTATGATTGGTGAGATTACTTTTTTAGGATTGCTCCTTGCTTTTGATGGGGCAAGCCTCACCCTGTAGGGGAGGAAAAATCCAGAGGGTCTGGGGATGGAGATCTTGAAATAGGTTTTGTGCTGAAGGTTGCTTTGGAATTTAATTTAGTTAACATTTTTGGAAGTTTTGAATTATGTTTTTGCACATTTTTGCCTCTAGGGGTGGTGGACATCTTTAAACTGTTTGGAAGAGTTAAAAATTATATAAAGAAAAAAATTTTAGTGGAAAGCTAAAGAATTTGATTTTAAAAAACAAAGTAAATCCACACTGGAGAGATTGCTAATGTTAATTTTGTTGGCTAATACAAAAATTGATTAGAAATTTTAAGCAGTTTACTACCCCAGAGGGGTGGGTTGAAAAAAGATCGTTTTTAATGACCTAAATAATTGGAACAATACAAAAAAAAATTTGATAAAAAACGTTTTGAATGATATGAGAACTGGAGAGGAAGTGAAGAGTCTAAGAGGGAATAAAACCCTCTATGATGCATAGAACAGTGAAATTACCCATCAAACAGGGGGAAGAATATGGTTGTCTATTGTAGATGATCAGTGGTAGATACAGTGAAATAATGATAAAAATTACACTAAAAACTGATAGTCATGAATGAATAAGCACACAAACAGCAAATAATGTTCTTTAAAGGGACAAATACATATAAGAAATACCTCTTATAGCAGGAAAGCTGACTTTTTAAAGTCTTTTCAAGAGAGCTGTGAAGTAAGTGATGTGATGTGATGTATTGTGGCTTCTCCTTAAACAAAGTCAAGAATATCTCAGCAATTATGCCCAGATAAACCTATCTGACTAGGTCGATACTTCATTTACTTTTAGAGTACAATTTAAAAAAATTTGCGAATTAATTTAATAGGTCAATATTTACTTCCAAGATAATGCTTAATCATTATATAGATATTCTTTAAATTGTAATATTATTTTCACTCAGTGTGAGATCTTTATAATGTTACATTAAAAAGTTTAATATCCCATCGTAGATACCAAGCAGTATGCAATCATCATGTTTAAATGGAAGTTTGGCTATTGTTTCATGATAGGGAAATTTAGATATTTAAACCTCTAGCTTTCCTGATGATTACAGATTTGTTATTAGAACCATATATATATATATAAGTAATTAATGTCTAAACCAATGAAAAATAATTGGCTAGGAATGGCCATTTGTTGGAATAACCAATGTCATGTGAGAATAATAATGATTTTCTTACCATCTTCAAATATTAAACAAACATAAAATAATGTCTGTGATCAAAATAAGTCCTATTTATTTTGTAATTGAACTGCACTTATTCATCTAATAACAATAGTTACATTTCCAGATATATTATCTACCTATAAAACCTTTTGGTTAATAAAAGAGTCATCTGGTAAAGACAGCTTTCTTTGTAAATAAGCAAAGCGAAATCTGTCTTTTTTTTTTAAATAATAAAAAAATACAGAAACATTAGAGCCCTCACACACACACACCCCATTATTGTCTTGATTATTAGTGGAGTGACATGAATCACACTTATACAATAATCTTAACTTATTAGTTATATGCCATATAGATAAAATGCACATATCTATAAAAATAATGCTGAAAAAAAATGTATGAAAATAATAAAACACCAAGTTGATAAAATGTTTACAGTAAAATTTTGTATAAATTAAACTGTATTTAAGTACATCTTTAATTTTATATTGCAGTGTTTAATGTATTTTAGTGATATCTTGTTCAATGCCTTTCATTTTATTATATTAAATTGATGGAAGTATAAACCAGATTTTTTTTTTTTTTAATTTTACAAGCGAAAAAAAAAAGACATATGTATATATTTAGATATGAAAAAAATTATTAATTATAGTAAATACCACAACATTGAGTCTTTTAAAACTTATTATAATAAATTATAAACTTCTACAGGTCAATTGACTTGAAATTCTCGTGTGTGTGTATATATATATACTTTCAAAGATGCCTGATGCAGTTATTTTTAAACTTTCTCTGGCAAATCTTGATATTTGAATTTTCCCTTGGGTAATGATGTCTAAAATAGATAGAATATTATTTAAATTTTTAGTAAAAAAGATTATTCTTAAATACATTATTTCTTAAATTATAGATTTGGTTTTCATGAATTCATCGTTATCCTTCTCTGAGGCAGGTAATTTATCATTAAGGGCTTGTTATAGATCAGGTTAATAAATCAAGCAGTCAGCCAGATAAAGCTCTATCATTTCAGGGTTTAACTTTGTAACTTTTTTCAGCTTGACATTCTTTCCTTTCTGAATATCTATATAACATGATTAGAAAACTTCTAAAAGTGCTATGGTCAATCTTCGTATAGGCCATAACAACTTCCAATACTAGAAATTTTATAGTTTTGTATTAAGAAATATAGCAAAAAGTATTTATCTATAGTTATCATATTACTAACATTTTGATTAGTATTCAGTATTACCATTAACCTTCTGGTCAGTGTTGTACAATTCTACTTTATTTCTGGTTTCAATTGAATTTTAACTTTATGGTTCAATGAATTCTCACAATTATTTCAACAATCGAAATTCAATTAATTCCAATTCTACAACATTTGTTTGAAAATTATTTCTTTACTAACTGTCGATCAAAAAACATATTTTCCAAACTTCCACATTAGCTTTAGCCTTTGTCTAGTATATTGTTGATAAAGAGATTACTTATTAATAGTCTTTTCTGAAAGAAGTAATTACTTCATTTTATTGAAACAATATATTTATTTGTTGACAACAGACTTTTTTTATGCTTATCAATACATTTTACAATATATATATATATATATATTAAGGATTTATCATTTAATATAAATTTTAATAATTATTTGCTTATTTGGAATTTTTAAAGCTACAAAAAAAATCCCTTGACCCATATGTTTGAAAATGAATAATTCTACAAATCGAAGTATAATATTTAAATACAAGTAAAGTATATACACTTTTAATTTAGATGTAATTAGAGGGGATTTGAACCCACATTTTCATGCTCCTTTTAGCCATCCACTTCTTCTTATACAACTGATACACATGACCACATAAACTCAAAAAAGATAAATGATCTCTAATGTATACATTTTGCGCTAAACCAGCAATCATTGGTCCAAATCATCTCCCACACACATATATTCACCACTCAGTTTATATTAAGATGACAAATCTTCAAAATTTTAATAGATAGGCTTCAATCTTCTCCACTCTCCAATTCTCCCTTATTTGAGCACCGATTATATATATATATATGGGAGATGATTCAGACAAACTAATGAGAGCTGGTTCTGCACAAAATACATATATTGGAGATCATTTATCTTTTTTGTGTGTATGTGGACATATGTATCAGTTGTATACGATGGAGTGGATGACTAAAGGGAGCTTGATAGTCTGGGTTCAAATCCTCTCAAATTAAACCGTATATTTTATATAGTAAAACTCTTGTTGCTAATAATGTCCTATTTGAATGCAATTAAACTACTATATTTTTAAGTTCAGATTCCTTTTCAATTTATCCCCCCCTTTTTTAAATCGAATTTTATCGCCAAAAAATAATTTTAACATTATCCAACAATTTCTTGTCTCAGCCTAAAATTGTTTATAGTCTCATATACATTCATACAGATAAATATTCTACATAAAAATTATATTCATTTAATTTTTATTTTACCCCTTTTAAAACCGTGGCATTACAAGACAAACACCTCTAATCCTATTAATTTTTACTAACCTTTGCTGATTCATCTAACTTTATGCTATTTTATACGTTTTTCTTTCAAACATAGACAGTGTAACTCCTCAATTGTCATAATGGGAGCAAGATAAATCTCTCTTTTTTTACTAAATTATTAGATTCTGAGATTATGGAGAATGTGTGAATTAATTTGATTGGTTACACACACACGCTCATTAACACATAAACATTAAAATGTAACTAAAAAGTTTCCATGTATCTATCTAGATTAAAGTTTCAGCTACAATATAATTAGGCAAATTGAAACTGGCTATGCTATCTGAAATCACGTGATGTAGTAATAATACTAGTACTTTGTCTGTCTTATGTTTCACTGAAATCAGATCACTTTTAATTTAACTGGCTTAATTTTTTTGCTAAATGAACATTCCATGCAATCACATAATAATTACATGATAATAATGATCGTTAAATTGTGTGCATGTTTTTTTTATATGTAATTAATTTTCACATTCCAATATTTGCTAATTTTAACACTGTTAGAGGATGATTCATTGAAATTTTTGAATATTAAAATTAATAAATACTGGAATTTAAATATTAATTACATATAAAATATATATACATAATTTAAGAATTATTGGTATGCCATAATTACGATGTGTAAGTCTTGAAAAAAAAGTTTAAGCTTCACTGTTAGAGGATGATTCATTGAAATTTTTGAATATTAAAATTAATAAATACTGGAATTTAAATATTAATTACATATAATATATATATACATAATTTAAGAATTATTGGTATGCCATAATTACGATGTGTAAGTCTTGAAAAAAAAGTTTAAGCTTCTACTATATATTTAAAGATTAATATTGTACCCCCTGCCCTCAATTTAATGTTAAAAAAGTCTGTGTTCATATACACTATATAGTACATATATTAATACAGGTGTATAATAAGCCTGTATATCAGTTATTATAATTCTTATGTTTTGATTTACAATTGTCCAACTTTCTGCATTTATGACTTCGACAATAACCACTTCAGATAACGTTTTTAGTAGACAAAAAAGGGTTAATGTAAACCTCACTTATTAAATAGACCATGATAATATATAATGATCTCGATAGAAATATGAAGATATGCAAGCAGGTAGGGTATTGATAATAGTTTGAAAACTTTTTAACTGGATATAAAATCAAACTACTGATAAAATTTCAAAACATTCAGATTTAAGATGAATTAGATATAATCTAATAAGTAAACAGGTGAGCATACAACATTACTGGATCTTAAACCAGCAATCATCACATGATCATGGATTTTTGCTTTGCTTTGTTTATTACTGGATCTTATTAGCATGCTGCCCAGGGATAAGCAAGAACCTGGAGCTAAAGTTGATATATGGATTTTGATGTTTATGGAGGTTAGTGTTATATAAGTTTTATGCATTCAAAAATATGATTATAGTTTTTAAATAATTGCAAATATCTGGTAACCAAATAAATCTGAGTTAGCCAGTATTGCTCAAATATTCATATCAGACAACCTAAGAATTTTTTGAATTGATATTATACAGTTATTGTTTTAATGAAATTAATGTGAGATATATTAAAAAGGATATTAAATCAATGTCATGTGACATGATTTACATAATCTACAATATCTACTGAATAATCAAATATATGATTGTTCAAAAAATTATGATTGGAAAACTGTAAGAATAAATTTTCTATTTATTATTGTTGATTAATTTTCAAATGACAAGTAATTAAGTATGTGCAAGAAGAATTGGTTTTCTTCATTTAATGCTTGTAAAAAAGTTTCACAGCCAATTGCATTTGATTTATTTATTAATAAAGTTGACTGAATGTAACAATGTAGGCCAGCAGTCATTTTAATTGATATGTTTTATTGCAAGCATTAAGTCAAAATTGAACAAAACGGTAAATACAAAATGCAGGATTCTCACAGACTCTTTTGAACATTTTGACTGTGGAAAGTTGTGAATGTAGTTTAGAGTTAATTAGCTTAAGATCAGTAAAAATTATATATAATTCTAATATTCTGAAATAATTTTATGTCAATGATCACTAAAATATTTGTGAAACTTTGTTTATTTTTACAATATGAGTATAAATATTTGGGGCAGTGACTAACTATGACCATGCCAATATTACAAGCTTCTTAAATTTAGAATTATTTAATTAATGGAAACAATATCTAATTTTCCCTTATGTTTTTTACAATAATAATGGGTATTAAATTTAATACTTTCTTCATCACATGATAATATAATAATTTTCAGATGTTTTAAACCTGATGCAAATATTTGAAATATATTATAATTTATAAATGTTTGTAAAAAATAGAAAACACTATAAAATCAGATAAATAATTTCTTTTGTTCTATCTATTCAATATTTTTAACTATTCATCAATTTTAATTTTAGTTTTGAAAAGTACTGAGAGAATACATTTTCTCTTCAGAGATTATTTAACAATTTTTAATTTTAACATTTAAGAGAGATAAAAAATGTAAATTTTATATGTTTGTAAAGTTTTTTTTTAAAAAAAGAAGGGAAAAAGGTTAACATTTTGGGGAAAATTTTATTTTAATTGAAAAGTTTTTTTTATCTCCCCAAAAGAAGAGGTAGTGTTTTCAAAATTAGTGTAATTAATCTGGTTATCTTTTTCTTTTAGCAGAAAAAAAAAAAACAAATTAAAGAGAAATTTCAAAAAATAATGATTCTAATTTAGGTTTGGACTTGTTTTTCAATTTTAATTTTACAGAAGGAAAATATCTAAACAATGTTTTATAAAAATAAACCCAATTGTTTAGCAGTAAATTTTGACATGTAAGAGACAAGATTATGATTGGTGAGAGACGGGATTGTTCCAAAAATAGTGGTAAATCAGAAGATCTCAGAGTCTGACAAGTAAAGGTCAGTCTTACCCAAGCTGTTGGAAAAAGAGTAGAAGTTTTAACCAAGCTGTTGAAGAGAATGGGAAAAGCCCTAATGAAGCTGCTAAAGAAGACAGTAGAGAATTTATCTATGTAAAGCACACTGTAAGTTTAGCTGTAAAAATGTTTTCTAAAATGAAGACAGCCATGTGCTAAGTTTAGCTTAAAGCTAAACATCTTTTACCTTCATGTAATCTGATTCACTAAAAAATGTGAAGAGAAGATACTACTGAAGTAATCTGCGACAAAATGTCTCTATGTGTAAGACTAACTTGGAAAATTTATTAGAAAGAAAAATGAATAAATTTTTCTGTGTTAGCCTAAAATATTCTATTGCAAAATGAAAAAAATAACTGTGTACATTGACCTGGAATTAAGAAGCTTTCAAGAAGAAAACCCATATGGAAACTAAAAATTACAAGTGTGGAAGAAGGACTCCTAAAAGAAAAGAAAATCATAGTAAAAGGTATTTTCTTTAACATGCAGATTACACTTAAATTTTGAGTTTTTAAATTAAGTAGCAATTGATGATAATTAATAATTTTATTAGAGTTTTTTTAAATTGAAATGTTTTTTTTAATTTCATTTGATTTTTCCTCCAAAATTGACAAAAGTTTTAAGTAATTTAAATTTTATTAAATCTAATATTTTTTTGAAACATGTTTATTTTATTCATTTTCCCCTAAAATTATACAAAGGATTAAGTTAATTTATTTCTGGTTGTAAAGAAAAGATTACACTAATTTAAAATACTCTTATCATTGATTGAAAAGTTGTTTTTCAGTTTTTCTTATTGAAAAGAAAGTAATTTAATGAGAGCAAAAAGTAATTAATTTAATGAATAAAAAATCAAATGGTCAATCATTTTTGCTATAAGCAATTATATTTTAGTAAGAATGTATGACTTTAAATTATATTATCATATTTTTAATTTTTTTTAAATTATTAATCAGTCAGTTTTTTAAATAATTGTTTTATAAAATTTCTAATGTTAATATCTTTTTTTTTTTCAGTATCTGTTCTATGAATTGGCAGTCGATAACATGATTTCATTACAGTTGTGTTTTGGGAAATTTTAAATTACCCCAGTAAAATTATTCAAAATAGAATAGAAAAAGTTCTTATGTTTGTTTCTTTTATTCACAGTTAGTCCTCAGAGTTGTATAATTTTGAGCTAGCTTTAGAGAGCATAATAGTAAGATATATGGATGTAGGGGTTTGTGTTTGAACATCCAGATGATTTTGGATGGTGCAAAATGCATCACCTTTAAAATCCATTCACTGCATTTTGTTTTTTATTAGAAATTAAGTTTATAGTTGCCCATAACATTAACAGTACTATATGGTTAGAGCATTGATGATTAATATGGTTCATTATATCAGCATTATTTTTTTATTATAAGTGATGGAAGAGAACTTAGGTATGTGGATGCAGAGTATTATTATATTCTGCCCTGTGTTTAGTAGTAGTTAAATAAGTAATCTGTTTTGTAATGAATCTCTTAAATCTAATCAGAAGGTTGGCTATTGGTTGATGATGATTTTTTTTGTTCAATGCTGAACAATCTTTAGTTTATAACTTAGAATTAGTATAACTACTTGTAGCTATATATAGTTTTATTATATGCTGATTCTCTACTTCTATGTTTATTTTATATTTGTGAATGTGGGGACAATGATTGATTCCATTCCCCCATGATTAACTCCTTATTATCTATACAGTTACAAATGATGGCCCAACCATGGGTCCAATAATGATCAAGTTCTGGTGGTCAGTATACAATATAACATGATTATGTAACTTTGAACTTCATAAATTACAACTGAAAAAGACTAATCTGTATTTTGATGCAGAATTATTTTTAAAATGTATTACTATGAAATGTGATAAGGGTATAGATGATTAAGTTATAATTTGATTATAAATTATTAAATAATGATATCACTGTATATTTAAAGAGTTCATATTTAAAGTAGAATAGAATATCAAAGCTTGATTTTTGGAGATTGGATTAAAATTTTGACATTTGGAGTTTGTTTATTTGTACTTTCATTACTGGTGATGGATAAAGTATTTTTTCATTGGTTTGACGATGTAATGTTTTTATATAACTCCATAAACAGTTCTATTGCAACAGTATTTATCAACCCACTTTCAAATTGTTATATTTACAATTTCTCATCATGGTCATTTAACATACTCCTACCATGATCTTCAGTATCTAAGTCTCTGAGAACAGGAAAAGGCATAATTTTGTACTGATCAGCTCCTAAGGCTAAAAAGAACAGGGCTTTACAAAAATTATTGATTTATTTCTAATTTGGATTGTAGGTATTTAGTAGTGTTTAAATTGAGATAGACCTCCAGTAACTGAATTCTGTATCTATCCCAGGATTGCAAGTCACTATACATTTTTTTTTGCTACCAATGCTTATCAGATCTCAGAAAAAGTTTGATAAATGGTTTGTTATATGGACTTCTTTTTGTATGTGATTGTGTGCTTGAAATAAAAATAAATAATAATTAAAAGTAATGATAAATAGGAAATCAGTCACACATACATGGGCAAGATATAATTGGAAAACAAAGCAATGAAAATAAATTAGAGTTAATAAATAAAGTCAGATAATGAGACAATCAGGTTTAAAGAAAGATAATTAGGGATAATAATAGTAATAATAATAGGAGCACCATCTAGCCACAGACCTGGTTGCAGGTAAGAAAAAAGCATATAGTCCTTTTGTTTCTTTTAAAATAAAGTAAAAAATAAGTTCTCCCAAAAAATATCAAAAATGAGTAATTTAAAGTAAAATGATTCATATAAGAAAAGAATCTTGGGGGGGGGGGGGGTTATAAAATAAAAAAAGCAAACATTCTATAACTACAGTTCATAAAATATCTATTACTAATAAATAAGATAAGTGACTTTTTTGTATTAAAAATTATATTTTGCATCATAAAAAGACTAACAGTAAAAGGTGAATGGGGTTTTCTTTCACCAAAAAGTAAATAGGATGTTGTTGTTTTTTTACTTTGACATAAAATCAAGCAAAAATCTTAAACAACATGGTGTCAAGTCAGAAAGACAGAGAAAAAGTTTGCAACAACACAAATGGCAATAGAATTTATTCTACCACTAGCGCAAAAACTTATGCTAAAGTTGTGAAATAAATGAGCAGAAAATTTTAGCACTGCCACAGACTGTTAGATTTAGAAAACTAAATCAGGCGGCCATAAATAATTTGCATCTAATGGAAAATAATAATGAACAGCACCTCCAGAAATATGGAGTCAGAATGAGTTACAAGAAATTAATGTTAATTTCAATAGAACAATCCCTAAAAAACTTTTTGCAACCCCTAAAAAACTTTTTGCAACTTTAAAAAAAAAAAAATTCTTCTAAATCGATAGCATTAGCCATACCAGGTAACAACTTATCTCTATACAAATTCCCCAGAGAACTCATATGAAGAATTGACTAAAAAAGCAATATGGGATACGGTTTCTAGTATTGGAGAACATCCCAACTCCTATTATATTGCTATTCAACAATTCTTCAGCGAACACCAACGGTCAAGATTCCAAAATCAAATTAAAACACTGGGTAGCTATGAGGTTGTATATATAGATCAAAACCTACAAAATTATTGTACTGTAATAATAAAAAATGCTTATTTTGGTTACAATATACAGGACTTTCAGAAACTATTGAATCCATTTGGGAAAGCTATATATATATATTAAACAAATGTATTTATCAGACACCCCTATTTCAGTTTTCAGCAACAATTTTCAATTTAAAATAAAGCTAGAAAACAAAGTAAACCTGAAAGATATCCCAACTCAGACAGTAGACCAAGATGCCATACTCACCATCTATATAAAAGGGTTAAGGCTTGTGGAGACCATGAGCACCTAGCAATCAGCTGCAACACAAAAAAAATCATGAAAGTCAACCAAACATAAAAGATCAACAATGCCAAGCTCAAGGGGCTATTAATCAAACAAAGAAGATGGACAACAAGGAAGACAACATTAATCAAAAATTATCAACACACACACACAACTCAATAATAAAAGAACCAATCATACATCAAAAACAGCAATTAAGATTCAAACCCCAACCAATAAAGAAACAATAAAGCAAAAGACTCAGGAAAACACATCAGAAACAATGGCCTCAAATGTAATTCAAATCAATAAAAACACTGATAAGAGAAAATCACTGAAAGAGCAAGCAACCTCATTAAACAGTAATAATGAAAATATATCTATGTCAACACAGACAACAAGAACAAAAAATAAAACTGCAACAGAGATTATGCAAGCCATCACCCAAACTTACCACAAATTTTTCAGGCCAATATAAATCAGAGAAAAAAACCAGGCCACCCGCCAAAAAGAAACAGGGTCCAAAAAACAAAAACACTAGAACACAGCCACAGTTACACTGGCTACACATCTGAAACAATGGAACCAATAGATGAAGAATTTGAGGCACAATATGAGGACACAAGGGAGCAACCATCAATAGCAAGTCTGACTTTTGAGGGTGAACATATAAAAAATATGCAGCCTTAATGAAAATTAAGATTGCAGCAATCAATGTTAGAGGTTTAAATTCGACCTCCAAAATTAAGATACTGGATCAAAGATATATGATCGCACATAATGGTTTGCTTGAGACAAAAATTTATGCTGGATCACAGACTGACCCTGCTAATAGCCAGAAATTCACCCTTCACAACATTTAAAATTATTCACATTGATATGAACTTATTAATTACAACTTTCAATCATAAAAGCATAACAATTAATATAATTTTTGTCTACATGCCCTTCCAAAACAACAAGATAGATACCATAATTTCAAACATAAATTTAAGGCTAGCTACCACAGCAAATCCATCAATACTAATTGGAGATTTCAATACAACATACTATAATGGAAATGGTTATTTGCATGGTTGATTTATATATTTATACCTTCAATTATATTTTATACTTATACTTATTTATTATACTTTTATTTTTTACAAACTTTGATTCTTCCTTTCATTTATTTATTTCTTATTTGGTTTACTATTAGTTTTGCTAACCAAAATATCCCGGCTTAGCCTCCAACTGTAATGGATATTGTTTATTTATTTATTTAACCAACGCCATTACAATGCAAGCAGAGAGCTAATACAGATACAAATTTAACTTCATATCTATAGCCTTGACTGAACCCCAAGGCAATACGTACATATTATCTTGGCGTTATTTTTCCCAGTCAAGAACTTTCGGCGGCTGAACAAAGCAAACTATTTCAAGAAATTTAACGAATGTCCAGCACTTGCTATTTATTTTTTTTATAATTGGGACAATTCTCACGAACAATCAGCACACGAATACCTTTTAAAACAGCATTACCTTTTAATCACTAAATTATAGTTCCCTCCTGTCATAGCTTGGTGATAGGAGAATAAAGCAAGTATATGCAATTTATGAATAAATATGTTTAATAACACTCACTTATATATATAAAAAAATATATGATAACAATAATAAAAAAACACACACAATTATATAAATATGTGGCTATAATAAAACATAGTAAAACAGATCAAATATAAAATTATTTTGACGTCCTATTTGGTAGAGTACTAAATTTATCAAAATTGTTCCTTGTTTATTTATTTATGAACATTAAAATTAAAATGCATGCATGCTTTTTACCTAGGTTTTCATAATAGTTGTTTTCATGGGTATTTCTTTCAAGAGCTCTTTACCATCCAGTGGGAGATCATCCCTTTTTTTGTAGAGACGGTATGTCCACTGTCGGCTGGATTGATTTTCTCTCTCAGTTTGTGGGGTTATTTCTCGTTCCAGTTTTTTACTTCTTGTCGATTCTTTAGGTAGATTTTTAAGTTGTCAGTCACAGAAGCGACGGTCTCTCTAGCAGGTCAGGCATAGATCTTACATTGTGAGTCAGTGGTGAGATGGATTGAATACGAACCCATGTCCCTTTAATGCCACTAGCCGCACACTTCTTTCATTTTCTTTTAGCTGTTGCTTCCTTAAAATCTCTACTCGGAATGACAGATAATAATTGCAATTCTCTTACTGTCTTTCTTTTGTTCATTGTTTTTGTAAATTTTTAATTAAGATTTAGATTTCCAACCAATTCTTATCATCATGTTTCTTTATTTAATTAGTGGCTGGAATGTAGGTTTTAATTAATTTAGCTGTAATTATAAGCTTTTCCTTGTTATACATTTTCTTTGTCCGAGGAATTTAATTAGTCCAACAGACTTTAACACCTACGGACATATTATTTTTATATTACATTTAAATTTTACTTAAAAAGTTTACAATTCATTTTTCAAATTATAATTCATTTTAACTTGTTACAATATAATTTTTTAAAAGAGGGGAAAAGATGCATTTCTTTATGCATCCCCTTACCCTCTCCCACAATAAATAAAAATAACTTTCAAGCATTTGACTTACTCGTTTTTTTTTAAAAAGAGAGAAAGAGACGCATTTCTTTATGCACCCTCCTTCCATTCTCTTACTATTACAAAAATCCAAAGTAATTTCGACATTTGAATTTCAACTTTTTCTTTTCCTTCTTTTTTTTTAAATTTAGTAGCTAATCCATTTACCTTTATTACTTCTAGTTAGCTAATTTATCTAATTTTATTAATAAATATATATGTGTGATGATGACTTTATATGGCCGTCACAATACCAAGACTTCACACAACATTGGCTTCATAAAATAGCTACATCATTAGTAAGTGGCCAATGATTTTTACCACATGATGCCATCTCTTCACAATGGTCACTTCTCTTCACTAATTGATCTTAGCTTTTATTCCCCAATACTGCACCACCTAATTACAATAAAATTAACTCCCGCAGCCTTCTCAGATCATTCAGCATAAATAATTACAATCAATTGTGATCCAATCCAAACATCAACACATCCACTCACAAGAACAATAAGAGTTCTACTCCCAACAGCAACCATGGAATTCATTTACTCTGAGACATATATAATGCTAAATAAAATCAAAGATATGAACCTTGACCCAGTACAACAATATCTTGTGTTTATCGGTATACTGTCATTTAACATCAACCATTACAGATAGGCCACTTCAATTGCTATCTTTATCTATCAATACAAAACCACTGTACATAATCTGGATCAGTTTCTACATAAATATTCATACTGGGAAATCTATGATTTAGTCGACACTCAAACTGATGTGAGTGCTTCCCCACCTGTGTTAGAAATTAACAAGAAAAAATTGCTCAAGGAATTTAAAAAATGGGCCCTTGAGCTCAAATATGTTGACTTCATTATCAAAATGAATCTAGTTGCCATGCCAACAACACATTTTCTATATCATAAGAGACTATATCTGTCCATTGATCCCTTCTGTAGGCTGTATCACCAAGCAGAGGAGACACTGCACCACATCATAAACCAGTGTGTGGCTCTAACCCAAATACAACAGGTAATGCATACAGAAAGTCTGGTACCACAATCAATAAAATACTTGTTGCTTTCTTGGAGAGATCAACACTCAGCATTACAATAGCACATTTGTCTTATATGCATTCTGGAGCACCAGATGCACTTTCTTAATTGGAAAAAACATCAGACACCATCTGTCTACATTTAAAAACAAATTAGCATGCATTCAAAATAGAGACAGACTAATAACCTGTCCACTTTTATATGTGGCAACTTGGTCTCTGTTAAAACAGCCATCAATAATGTAAGTCTACCACACACTCAGTTAAACCAATATCAGTGCAATACACAACCTGTTTATCAATTTTAAATAATAATAAAAAAAGAAATATTAAAATGAACTATATAATTTTAGCAAGCTATGCAAGAATTAATGAACAATCACTCCAAATTGGTCCATACACAACTGCAATGGTTTATAATTATAAGAACTTGCACACTAACATAAAGACAAAAAACTATGTTCTTGCTTAAACTAGATTCTATAATCAGAAGAAATTCAAGAAATTGCAAATTTACATAAAGATAACAGATTATGTTCTCACTTGAAATAGAACTCACACAACTGAGATCCCCTTAAAACTGCTATATGTAATCCCATACATTAATAAATGAACTAATAAATAATGGACAATGCTTTTTCAGTTGAAACATCCATTTCTGGAGCACTCATTAAATAGCCCCTTCCCTCAATGCCATGTGTAACCCCATAACTTGATATATGTAATAAAGCCAAATAATTCAATGTAAAATTATGTAAAACAAATGCAAACAATGTAAAGTTTCTTTGAGTTAATAAAGTGCCGTTTGAAACATAATAAAGTGCCTTTTGAAACATGATGATGATGATGATGATGATGATGATGATAATAATAATAATAAAATCTGTTTTTGAGTAACCTAGGTAAGTTTTTTTTAATTAAACCAGTAATAAAGTTTTCTCTATTGGGATTGACTACGACTAATACATATTGCCCCAGAGTTTTCATTTCTTGTCGGAACAATTCTTTGCTTTCTTCATTTACAAATTCAATAGCCAGATAATGCGGATTTGGATGATCTCCCATGTGAACTATCAAATTCCATAGTTTTTTATTATTTATCTCTTCGAATAGAAGCTCCTTAGGGAATCTATAAAGCGAACAGTTTCTATCTGTAATTGCTATGACAATGGAGCGTTCAGTGAAAAAACATTTAAATGAATTGAAGAGTTCCCTAGGAAAGTCTTTTATTGCATTAATGTAGGTTTCAGTGGTTTTTGGGGTAATGTCTAGTTTCATCAGATCTCCTGCCATAGAACGATGAAATCTAGGCGCTAGCTGTGTTTTCCTTGAGAAAACCAATCGTGTATCATTTTCACTTTTTTTTATAACCGTTGATGGTAATTTTGCAACTTGTGCATAAGAACTTTTAAACGTGTCTGAGCTGGCAGACATCATGGCTGGATGTTAGACATCTAAGTTAAACTTATGAAACCATTTGGGGAGGTGATAGACTTTCAGCCTTTACAGATTAAAAATACACCCATCCCAATATTTAGAAACAATTATAGATTTAAAGTAAAACTGGGAGACAACATTAATCCTGAAAATATTCCAACACAAGTTGCAGATGAAGAAGCGACATTATTTCTTGTTATAAAATGGTCTAAAACTACAATGCTTTCATTGCAAAGAACGCTGTCATCTTATTAGCAACTGTCCGGCTTTATATTGTAATAATTGTAATATGAGTGCATCCCCCTTATATCAATGCCCAAAAGAAGACTTTCATAGTAATCAAAAAGTGACTGTAGATGAAGATGTGCAATCGACAGACCATAATATTGAGGGCGAAAATGATAATGACATTAGCAATAGTGAAAAGGTAATTCTACATACTACAGGGTCCGATAGTATTGAAGTTTCCTCCTCTCCTAATCTGGAAATCTCACCCCCTCTTAATAAAACATCTCTCAAAATAATGGTATCACTCGCAGTGTTGCCATCCCTACAAATTCTAGAAACTTCACAAATCACTAGAAAACCAGGTCGGCCACCTAAAAAAAATCAGGTAATAATCCCAAGAAACTCATGGCTCTAGAATGTGAAAGTAGTGATAATGATTCCCCTCCTCCAGTCTCTAGAAAAAAAGCTAACATCACGCAAAGTTACAATGCCTCTCTAATTGCCACATACTCATCAGAAAATAGTCCAATAGAAGAGGAAACTGATAGTATTACAAACATAAATAAAGTTTCACTTGAAAACCCATTCACAGACAGGAAAATGAGATCCAATGATATTTCTCTCAAATCTACAGACAATAATTGAACAATGCATATTTATTGATCTATTAAAATATACTACAGATTCCCTTATTAAAATATTTATTTTAGAATAAAACATTCCTATGCTAGGCTTAGAATCTAATATATACATGCACACACATACAAATAATGGATATTAAATTAGGAGTTTTTAATGTTAGAGGGTTAAACTCCCCACAAAAAATTGACCTCCTCGCTAAATGGTATGACATTGTTAAACCACAGATAATGGGCATTATTGAAACAAAAATCTACAGTGGCTCACTAATCAACCCTACAGACAAGATAAATTCCAAGGGCTATACAGCCTTCTCAAACACATCTGACACTCCATCAGTGGGTACAGGCATTATCATTGATAAAGCCTGCCCATTTAGTTCTTTCAAAATCCTACATATTGATGTGCACTTGCTGATAATTACATTTACTCATAAAGCCATTACATTAAACATAGCAATTGTTTATATCTCCCCAGGTCCCACTATTATAAATAGAATTATACAAACACTTAACTCTAGGTTCATAAATGCTATGTATCCGACGATTATTTTGGGAGATTTCAACATGACATATCAGACCTTCACCGGCAAATGGTTACATCAGCTGTCCTTTTTGATGATGAGTGGAAGAGGCTTTCTGCCGGAGAAGGCCGTGTCATTTAACAATGGCAGACATTCATCACTTATAGATCTGGTTTTCTATTCACAATCATTACATAACATGATATGCATTCAATTAAAGAATTCCCCCCTCTCTGATCATGCAGCTGTTTTAGTGTCACTGGAAATTAATTTTGATAATAGAACAACAATTAATACAAGAAGAACCATCAGAGTTATACTACCATCACGCACACCAGAATATCTTTTTTCAGAAGTATACATATATCTTCACAAGTTGAAGAATATTACAATGGATCCAGTCCAAGCATGGTGTGCTTTTACTAACCTGCTTTCATTTAATATTGATCATCTTACCAGGACAACAACATCCCCAACAAAACTACTAAAGCTTATGGATGATACCTATAAAAAAATTATTGGCACTTCTCAATCAAATCTCGATCGTCCCTGTCTGATGGCTTTAAAGAAGAAATATCAAGAATTAACAAACCATCTTGAAGAATACATCTCCATTAAAAAGAAATGGTTATATTTAAATAAGCCACACATGTATACCAGAAACTTCATTAGATGGGCACTAGGCCACCCCTCCCAGGTATGAGTTCCAGCGGCTATTAAAGTTCAAACTGAAATTGTCTGTGGAGATTTTATGTTGGAGCGGCTTTACATATTGTACAGAGAAAAATTCCAGAGGGTATCCTCTTCAAGTCTAATGGCCTTTTCACAAGATAGATCAGAAAATGAATTTAAAATCTTTTTAAAAAATTTCATTAAAAAAATAGAAGCGATGCCAGATTCATGTCATCCTGGCATAGATGGAATTCCCAAGTTTGTATACAAACATATTGATAAAATCACTGCATGCTATATGCTTAACCTAGTCTCCTACCTCACTAAAGACATCTATAAAATACAGGGCTTAAATAAAATTATGCTTGTGCCATTCATGAAAAAGAAACAATTAATCTCAAACACCACTAACCTACGTCCAATTTCAATGTGAATCAGTGATAAAAGATAAAATAAAGCCATTAATTTTGCCAAACCTATCAAAAATGCAATTTGTCAAAAAAAAATCCTCAACAGGACTATTCAAGTCAACTATAGAAACTGTTAGAGATAATAAAAAATACAATCCAGGTGTTATTCAACTAGATATTGAAGCCACTTTTGACATGATTTCCATCAGTACTCTTCTTAAAACTGCAAAAATACTCAGTTCCGAATGCATATCTAAACTTGCTTGCTAACTTGCTTTTAAACCATGAGATTTATGTTTCCCTAAATGGGAAAACTTCACCACCAATAGTGCCACATCAGTCCATTCCTCAGGGCTCACCTCTCAGTGCCTTACTGTTCACTGCCTATATCAACCCTCTTATAAAAATAATAGAAAATGAATTTTCAGGAATCTACATGCCTACCATCAATGACAACATCTCATGTATCGCATATATGGATGATATAGCAATATTTCTATCATCTCAAAAACAAATTCCCAAACTTCTTAAGATACTTAATAATTTTACAAAAGAATACAAGCTAACATTTAATATGGAGAAAGCGTGTGCATGGCAGATTTTCACCGGTAATAGCATTACTAAAGTTTTCAAAGGGAGACCAAGCACATTTCTTGTGTTCAACTTTTATTTATGACATTCACCTATGAGATCGCTCATACAGAAAAATTTGATAGGGAAAATGGAAAAGACTGTCAATTCACTCTCCAAAGCTTACCTCTCTATATATACAAAAATGACCTTGCTTAACATGCTAGTGATTACAAAAATCTCTTATTTTACTCCAACAATCATTTATACCAAGGCATTTACAAATAAAATAGACTCCTTATGCAGAAAATTATTCTGGGGAAAAAAGATTATTTCAATATCAATAAAACACCTAAGAAAACCCCTTTCACAAAATGGCCTTGGCCTTCACTCAATACATGTCTTCAGGATATAATATCTACATGTGCACAAAAATTCCCATATTTAGAAATTGCTGCCAAGATTACCTCTACAGATAGACAACCTCCTCTCCAAGGATATCTGAACACACTACTTATACCATTATTAACAATTCACACTCTTAACTTTAAACCACCACAAGCCAAATATAAATATTGGGAAGTTTATCAACTTCTACATCCAAATCAAGATGATGTACAAACTCCACTTCATATTAATAATAAACAATTATGTCGCAAATTCAAACTATGGTCACTTGATTTTGACTTTCTCCTAAAGATAAATCTAGACTCGCTACCTACACAATACTTTTTGAAATATCAAAGAAACTATAAAGATATAGATGATATATATAATCTTTGCCATAGGGACTCGGAGACACAAAACAACCTTTTTTTCTCATGCTCAAGTCTAGAAAACATTCGTGAAATTATTAGCACTTCACTCAAGGATAAAAAAATCAATATGAAAACCTTTTTTGACTCTTTTAAAAGAGGTATCTTTGCTGAAATAAGAATCTGCACATTTTTACTCTATGCTGTATGGTGTACAAGGTGTAATTTCATATACAATTATAACCCCAGAAGACATCCAACACGTTCAGAAATAAGCTGCAAACCATACGTGAAAGAGACATGAAGATTACAGATCAATCTAAGTCCAATGACACCTGGAATATACAAGAACTTATATAAAAGCACTAACAAAAAAAAAAACTATATCTAAGATGGATCCTTGTGCCAGTTTTAAAGCCAACTGACACAAACTAGATGCATTCCTGCTTTAATTTAATTGAAGTATATCTAATTGAATATTATCATATGATTGAGTGAACATCATTGATTTTGTTGAACTGTTTTTTTCTTAGATACTTCTAGTTTGATAATGCATACAGTTACTGATCAAATCATTGTACATATGCAGTTTTGTGAAACCAATTTATATGTAAGAACTATGTGTCAAATGTAACTTGTATAACCTTTTAGAATACTAATAAAGTTTATCCTTTGAGACATCATCATCATCATCATCATCATTATCATCATCATCATCATCATCATCATCATAATAATAATAATAATAATAATAACAATAATAACAATAATAATAATAATAATAATAATAATAATAATAATAATAATAATAATAATAATAATAATAATAATAATAATAATAATAATAATAATAATAATAATAATAATAATAATAATAATAATAATAATAATAATAATAATAATAATAATAATAATAATAATAATAATGGTATTATGTAAAGTAAATGGTTACATGAAAAGGGAGATAATGTGAAGCATAAATTCCCATTTATATTTCTTATATGTAAAAATAATTTAACACAGTTTTCCTTAGGATTAAAAGAGATCAAATATAGACTTAGATAATGACAAAAGCAAAATTGAAAAATATGGAGGAAGAGCATGATCAAGAAAAAAATCAGCAGCTGAAGGTTCCCAAAATACAAAAAACATAATCATTTTAATGCTGACACTACAAATTCTGAAAGAAATTAAAAAATAAAGAGAAGAGTATAATCAAAAAAACAGAACAAATTCAGATGCTACTAAAGAAAGCAGAAGAAAAAGAAGTGCTGCTAAAGAAAATAGGAGAAAGCAATCATCAATGGCAAAATATATTTTCAGAAATAAAAAAAATTAACAAAGAGAAGATAGTCAAGAGCAAGAGAATGTTTATAAAGACAATTAGAATATAAGCTAAATAATAAATTAAAATAAAAAAGAACAAGATGAGAAAAGAGAATAGGTTATACATCATGTGCTTGACATAATGCAAAAGGACATGGAAATAACAGATGAGATGATATCTATTCAAAGGCATTCATCCATAAGATAAATGGACCAAAACAATTGGAGGAAAATATTGAAAATAAACAAAACTATGTAGAAATAATCAAAATAATAAAGAATGAAAAAAAGTGAGAAGCCAATTGGAATTTTAAAATAAAAATAAAAAAAGTAAAGGATCATGTATCACAAGAGATACACAAAATGGATACCAGAGAGACATATCCTCAGTGTTTACAAAGCCAGATATTTTATTTGAAAGTATTGAATGTTTGTTTTCTGTTAAGTGGACAAATAAAATTTGTTAAGTACACCTGGGTCTCATTTTATGTAATAGATAGGTTTCTCAGAAAACACGCACAAAAGAAATCGCACAAAAATAGACTTAACTTACCTTGAAAAATGGGAGATACGTACTGTAATTTTCCAAAAATCACATAAAAGCAAAGCAACAATGTAAAATTACTTTAAAATTCACAGAAAAAATAAAATAAAATATGACTAATAAAAATTTTCAAATTTGAAGAAAATTGATACAAGACAAACTTTTTTTATTAACTACAGTATTTAATTTTATTCAAAACAATATATTTTGATGTGTAATTTACATTTTTTTCATACATGTATGGTATTTTAATCATTATCACTATTTGAGACAACAGATTTGTCGTGATGTGATGTGATGTGAGGTACTGTAGCTTCTCCTTAAACAAAGACAAGATGAAATACAACTAAAATATTTTCCAATCACTGTTGATCCTTCCCATTTCATTAAGCGATCTGAAATTGAAATTTTTGTTTACAAAGAAATTCGTTTTCTTGGGTGTTTTTTTTTTTCTCTCCGTTAGAGTAAACTAAAAGTTTAAAACAAAAATAACTTAGACTTAACGATAATAAAAAGACACTGACTCACCACTGTTGGGCAAAATTTGATTAAAATTAACAATTAAAAATTAAATTCTTATTTTTGTCTTTAATTTTTTTAATTTTCAATTCCGTTTAAAAATAAAATTTCATCGTTTAATATCACCTTGATTTCAGATCATGTTATGTAATTTTTAAATTGTTAATTACAATTAAAAATCAGATTTTAATTGTCAAATTTAATTGTGCCCACCACTGTTACTCACCTTTTAAAAATAAACTTGTGGACACTAAATGATTAATTGATTATGTACTCTTTATAAAAAGCAAAAATAGAATGTGATTTAAAATGCAAAAACAACAACATACATAGTATTTTTCATCTATAACATTTGAACGGATTTACATTATAGTCTTGTAAAATTTAATGGGTGTATATAAAATGAGGAAATCCTGATTTTAAGTGAATTGTGAACTTCTTTATTGCATAAAATCTATTACAGTACTATTATAAAGCACTGAAAATATTGAAATTATTAGATGGAAGTCGAACTCTATTTAAAGTAATAGTGCATTATTGGAGCTTGACTTCTGATCTAATAATTTTTATCGCATAAAAGAAAATCACATACAAAGATATTAAGAAGAAACATGAATTGCATAACTTCAAAATCACATTAAATAAATCCGCATAAAACGAGACCCAGGTGTATAACCTATCAAATAAAGCAATTTTGATTATTCCATATGATGACAAAAGGTAAATTGAGCTGATCCAAAAAAGATTAAGAAGAAAAGATTTTGACATTTCAAACTTTCAATATAAAATATTACCTACTAAAATAAGAGACAGAACTAAGGCAAAGAATAGAGCTGGTGAAAAGAATCATACAGATAATCCAAGGTAGGAGATCTGGATGAGAAAAAAATTAATAGCAATCCAGAGAGCAAAAAAAAAATCTGAACAAGTCACCACCCATTCCAGTCCAACTAGAGTAAAAAAAATATAACATGAAGATCAATCTTAAATAATTTACAGACTAGAAGAACTGCTCAAACATCCCTACAACATTGGATGATACCAGTAATAAGATAGCTATTAAAATATATAGTTAAAAGTAATGAGAAATGTAATGTTGTTTCCTATGTCATTGTCTCATCATTTTAAGGTTGGGGTATTGTAATATTTTGGGAAATTGCCAACTCTGGCTATGCCAATATTATAACTTTTTTAAGTTTAAAATTATTTAATTAATGGGAAAATAATATCCATTTTTTCATGTTTTTTATTATTATTATCATCATCATTTTCTTCATCACATGATATGAGAATTTTCAAATATTTTAAATATAATGTGAATATTTGAAATGTGTTATAATTTATAAATATTTATAAGAGAGAGAAAACTACAAAATCTAATAATTTCTTTTATTCCTCTCTTCAATAATTTTTACTATTTACCAGCTTTAATTTTAGTTTTGAAAAATACTGAAAGAATATATTTTTTTTTCAGTAAATTATTTAACAATTTTCAATGCTAATATTTAGGAGAGATAAAGTAGAATCATTTTTTATGTTTGTGAAGTTTTGTTTTAAAAAGAAAAGAAGGGGGAAAGGTTTAACATTTTTTGGTAAATTTTATTTTAATTAAGAAAAGTTTATTTTTGTCTCTCTCCAAAAGAAAAAAAAGTGTTTCCAAAATCAGTGTAATTAATCTGATTAACTTATTTTCTTTTGGCAGAAAAAAACTTAAAAAGAAATTTCAAAAAACTATAATTCCAATTTAAGTTTTTGACTTGTTTTCAATTTTAATTTTGAAAAAAATATCTAAACAATGTTTTTGTAAAAATAATCCAATTGGTTAGTAGTAAATTTTGTCATGTAGGAGACAGGATTGTGATTGATGACAGGATTGTTCTACAAATAAGAAAATCAGTAAATCAGAAGATCTGTGTTTGGTAAGAAGGCAGTCTTAACCAAGCTATCAAACTTCTGAAGAAGACAGTAAGAGAATTTAGCTATGTAGAGTACACTATAAGTTTATCTGTAAAAATATTTTTTAAAATAAAGATAACCATGTGCTAACTTCAGTTAAAAGCTAAAAATCATCTACTTTCATGTAACTGGCTTCAGTGAAAAAAATGTAAATGAAAAGATACCTCCAAAGTGGTTTGAAACAAACCTTATTTCCAACCTATGTGTTAGTCTGTCATGGAAAATTTACTAGAAAGAAAAATTGATAAATTCTTGCTGTTTGTTAGCCTAAAATATTCTATTATAAAATGAACAAAAATAATTGTGTACATTAATCTAGAATTGAGAAGCCAAATCAGAAATTACAAATGTCAGAGGACTAAAAAAATATAAATCCATAGTAACAGATATTTTCTTTAATGTGCACATTACATTTAAATTCATAATGAAGTTTTTAAATTAAGTAGCAATTGATGTTTATTTTTAGTATCTTTTTAAATTGAAAAATATTTTTTATATTTTATTTGATTTTTTTTTTTTAAATTAAAAAGGGAGAGGTTAAGTAATGTAAATTTTATTAAATTTAACCTTTTTTTGCAACATTTTTTATTCATCTATTTTCTCTCCAAAATTATACAAAAGTTAAGCTGACTTATCTGTGATTGTAAAAAAGATTAAGCTAATTTAAAATGCCCTTATCTCCTATTTTACTTATTAAAAAGGAAATAATTTAATGAAAGCAAAAATTAATTAATTTAATGAATAAAAATAAAATGGTTAATCATTCTTGCTATATGCAATTATATTTTTGATAAAAATGTATGAATTTAAATTATTATATCATGTTATTTGTAATTTTTTAAAATTATTAATCAGTTAGTTTATTAAATAATTGATTAAAAATATTCTAGTGTTGATGTCTTTATTTCTCCAGCTATCAGTTTTGTGAATTGGCACTGTGTGTGTGACTTGATCTCATTATATCTTAGTGATTTAGGGATTTTTTAATTATTCCAGTAAAATTATTTAAAGTAGAATAGAGAAAGATGTTATATTACAGTCTTATAATCTTGAGCTAGCTCAAGAGATTACAGTGGTTATTTATATGCTTGTAGGAGCTTATGTTTGTGTTTGGACATCCAGATAATAACTGGATGATGCAAAGGTGTCTCCATCAAAGTCCATTCACTACATTAGGTTTTTCATTAGAAAATACATTTATAGCGGGCTAGTACATTAACACTACTATGTGGCCAGATCATTGATTATGATCAGCATGTTTCAGTATCTCAGCAAAATAAAACATATTTATTTTTTAAAATATATATATAAATCTATTTCCAGTTATTGATGATTTATCATTTTAATCATATATAATAAAAATGTATATTCATGACTATAAATTCTAATTTATCATACTTACCAGGAATAATAAAAAAATTAAAACCATTTTCTAAATCTGAAATAAGTAAAAGTTTAAAGATTAATAAAAAAACATTGTGTGAAAAAAAATGTTATGCAATAGTTATCATTTATACAATGTACAAATTAATTGAATCTATCTTGACTCTCTGTAAATTGTTCTATCTATCTATTTATCTATCTATCTGTTTGCCTCCCTATCTGTCTCTCTATATTTCTATCTATCTACCTGCTTACCCAACTACTGATTATCTACTTACCTACCTATATCTACATACTTGCCTGACTCTCTACCTACTTAACTACTTATCTATATATCTATTTATCTATCTTCTGTCTATCTATATACCTACTTATCTGTCTGTTCTATCTATCTATATCTATCCACCTATCTACTTATCTGTCTCTCTGTATGCCCTCTACTTACCTACCCACCTTTATCTACATACTTTCCTACCTTTCATTCTACTTGCCTATCTACCTACCTACCTACCTATCTATTTATCCATCTATCTATATGTATTTCTATTTGTCTATCTGTCTGTCTATCTATATATATTTATCTATATATTTATATATCTACCTATGTATCTTGTAGTTCTGTAGTTATATGTTGGATTATTTTCATAATCTAAATTAAGTGCTAAATATTTTTGGAAAAATTCAGTATTTATTGTTGCTTTTCCAAACACATTGATGCAGGTTAGTATAGGGCATGTGAGTGAGATTATTATCCTATTTTCTTTTAGTCTGAGCTAATTAGTAATAGCATGGGAATTATTTTATATTCATGAAATCTTTCAAAGACAATTTCAATAGAAATTTTATACACTTACATATGATGATCCTTCTGATTTTTGTACTTTTTACTTTCAAGAGTAAAATTAATAGGTAGTTTCCAAATATTATGGATTATCACATTAATGTTTGGAAATTACTCATTAATCCTGTTATTTAAAAAAATAGAGAAACCAATATGTATCTCATAGATAAGTACCCAAAATTTTACTCACTATTAATTACTATTGCCAGCATAGCTTAGTTGATTAGAGCATCATCTAAATTCATAATTCATAAATTAAAAATTTCAAAAACAATTTTCTATGCTAGCACAGCCACTAATCATACCACTGACACATGAAAAAAAAAAGAAAAATAATATGTTTTGCATCAATCTGCCTATTATTTTTATCAGGTGAATATATTGGAAAAGTATAAATAAAGTTTCAATTTTTTTTTAAATATTTAGGAATTCAGTTAAATGATGAGAATAGTACAACTTATAAAAATTAGTAAAATATCACTATTACAAACTTTATCAAAACAGGCAACACTCTCTATATATATTGCCACTCAGTGCAAGCCAGAGTTATCAATGGATGCCAAAAGGCAATATGTATAGAAAGTTTCATCTGTTTTGATAACAGTTATGAGCAAGTATAGGAAATAGTGATCATGTGATGTTTATTGGCTTATTACAAACTTTCAGATAAATATTTACCTTTCTATTAATTATTTATTGAACTATTTCTATCATCTATTATTAAGAAGTGAATGTCTTTAGAAAAAATTTAAACTTTATTCTTAGTGGACTAGAGTATTATCTTAAAATGCAATATTCAAGAATAAAATAGATTACTTCCCGTTATATATAAATAAACACAAAAGCTTAAAAGTGAAGTTAAAAAAGAGAAGTTATAAATAAATATAATAAAAATAAGCTAAACGTTTTCGAGGATCCATGCCTCATAATCATAGCTTTCTTAAAAATACATAATAAAATATATGCAATGATATATAAATTAGCACGTGTTATGGGATTGGTCCACATAACATGTGCTAATTTATATATCTTTGTATATATTTTATTATGTATTTTTAAGAAAGCTATGATTATGAGGCATGGATCCTCGAAAACGTTTAGCTTATTTTTATTATATTTATTTATAACTTCTATTTTTTAACTTCACTTTTAAGTTTTTGTGTTTATTTAATATTCAAGAATCTAAATATCCAGGTTTGATTCCCATAATAGTACTGTCACTGGTCAGATAAATAACACTTGAAGAAGAGAGAAAAGTATTATTTGAAATGTTGTGTTAATTACATATCTCCATGCTATTATTAACAATTGAATGTATTTAGAAAGTTTTAAAAAAAATTGGAAATAGTGCAGCAAATAATTAATATTAAATTTTCATCACCACAAACCTTCAGACAAACATTTATTTATCTGTATATCTGTTTGCCTATCTCTTTCTCTCTCTATTTATCTATATTTTATTTGTATGTCTATATATCTTTCTGCCTATATATATTGTAACAATATTTATCAATTAATATAAATATGGTTTTTGTAATTATTAAACTAATATAAAAGATATGTATTTGTAACTATAATTTGTAACAATTTTAATATGTCACATTTGTAACCATAATAAATATTTAGATAGGGAAAATTATTAATTATTAGATATATGCCTATCCAACCATTTGTAACTATATCAATTCATAATAGCATAGATAAAGAAATTATAGAATCACTGTGCTACTTGAAAATATCAGCATTAAAGATTCTTGGTATTTATTTATATATTGGGGCAGTCATCTGAACAATAAAACATACTGGCCATTGTCATCTAATAAAAATAATATTAAATATAGCAACTGAATAAAAGTACCCACTGTGAGATTCCTGGAGTGCCTTATGCTTATCTCCAATAATAGGTTCTTCTAACAAAGAATCCTTCCTATTCTTCTTTCCAAATATATAAGACCATTCATGGTCATATGCACACACGGGTGCTATTCATGATAACTTATAAAAAAAATATATTTTATAAAACTAATATTATGAAGTTGGAAAGGGATGATATCACTCTTTATTCAGTTTAGCTAAGTACATGTGTTTTCCCATGAGCGCCACTAGATTGTTTTCAATCTAGATAAGTATCTATTTATAGTGTACTTGAGTTCAAACTCATTCAGTACATATTTATTACACATGACTTGGATGACTATTGAACAAAAATGACATTCTTATATTTTATCTATATTGATAAAATTACAAGATCCCAATATTACCAAAGTTTATACTATAGATCAAAGATTCTTATAGACATTGCTAGCTCATTAGCGTATATTGATGAACAGACATGTATAATCCTATTAATGGCTTCCAAACAAGCATGTGAAGACCATTATTGATATTGATGGCCATTTAACTAAATTATTTATCACAATAAAGGTAATAATGATGATGATGATGATAATAATATCATAATAATGATTATAATAGTGATGTCATAATAATGATTATAATAGTGATGATGATACCAGTCATGGCTTATCAATAAACTCACAACAATAAATTCATCTTTATAAACTTATAGGCATCTATTAAAATTATCCTATTTCATACTGGGATTTAATAATACTAATGGTGATGATTGATCATCATGAATCTCTTTGCATAATATTCAATTTTATATAAACCCCTATTTACTAAAATATATTCATTATGCTAAACATTAAATTTAATGATTATAATTTATTAATGATGATTGATGGCGATCATAACTTTTATATAGTATTATTTGAAACATTTTTTAACTAATAACATGATATCCATCTTTGATGAGGATGATCTAAATTCATGGACACAACACAATTTTAGCTTTCTATGTTGAACTATAATTATCAAAATTTGGTTATTCTCAAGCATAATCCTTAAATACCTAAATATCAACATTCTAGTTTACCTATTATTTTGCGAACGCTTAATATTTGCAAGTGATTGCTCAATATATACGAATGGTAATACTTAATAACTGCGAGCAATGATGATGAATTGAAATGATAGAATTAAGAAAAAAACAAAACAAAACACAATATTCTTAATAATAACTCGGAAACCAATTAAGATATATAATTATATTTTATTAACACTACTACTCTTTCTTTCCTTCTTTAAAGTCAAATCGACAATTAAATAAATGGTTTATTAATATAAAAATTTATATAAAAATTAATAAAAAAAAATTTATATAAGTATAAGCAAATAAACTTAATATATAGGTTTGTCATTTTCTTGATATCTCAAAATAAGCTGACTTAAATCAATATAAAAAAAAAAATACATATTCTATAAATGCTTATTTAAGAATTTTCTTACTTATCATATCATAAAATAAATTTCAGGTGTAACTTGTATATGTTATTTCATTTCCATTCAAATGTAATGCCCTACTTTTTAATTTACTATTTTAAACTAATCATATATAACCTATTCTTTGATGTGTTTGGATAAACAGTCACACATTCATGCATTCGGTAATGTTAACATATATGTTTAAAATGTATACCCAAAAACTACATATATAAAAATATCTTTTTCTTTTGCAACCTTATAGCGAAAGAAAATAAAATACATATATTAATTTTTTAATATGCAACAAGATAAAATAAAAATAAAAAACATTATAAATGCATATATCTATAGGTTGCTCATTATCATTAACAACTGAAGAACAATTAAAAAAAAACATTTCAACATTACAATATATAATAAAAAAAATAATGAAAAATTTAAGTTTAAGGATTTAAACTATGTTTGTGCTATGTTGTGAGATATTGCAAATAACTATAGATAAACAAGTCTTTAATGTTTCTGTATCAAAAAAGAAAATTGCTTTGACCAGTAAATTAAGGTTTACTTTTAATAAGTAAAAGAATAAAATCGGTTAAAGAAAGTTCATATTTACCCGTCTACTTTTTACTTCTTATTAATGTCCTGAATTTGAATTTTAGACTGCTTTTCTTTGCTCACCAACAACAACAACAAAAAAAAAAGTTATTGCAGATACTTTTAAGATAATGCTGAATCAATTGACTTTCTTGTTTCTTCAATTCCATTATTATTCACTGTCGATTGGCTTCCTTCTACCATTTAAAAAAAAAGTTATTATAAGTACTTTGAATAAGTAGGTACCGGTGGATTTGCTTGTTTCTCTTCTTTAAAAAAATAATTGTTGTCGACACTTTAGATGATTGAGGTAAATCAACAAAAATTTGATTTATGGCTTCAAACTTGGTTCTACATGGATGTTATAAATTTTCTTTTTCTTCTATTTCCTCTTCTCCATTCATTGGAAGGTAATGAGCTTTTAATAAGCCAGGAACTAGAAATAAAGCATTCCATATAGCTTGTGTGGTTGGCTTCAAAATCTGTCATTTTGTTGGTTATTACTGGATACATGACTTCATAGATAGATCAGTGATTTTGACTCATTCTGTATTAATCAGGAAGCAGAAAAAATGGTTTAGCAATGCAGAGGCATAGTCTTATGCATAACCAAATATGTTAATATCATTTTTATAATTATTACTAGCTTATAATAAATTCAATCTTGTTCCATTTCTATCCTCTTCTTTCCCACTGCTGGAAATTGCTTTATATCAATGCACATTTCATTTGCTTTTTTTTTTTCAACTTTCAAAGAGTGAGAAAAAAAAAATTAAAGCGTTCACTCTCTTTTTAAAAAAAAAAATCCCCGCTTACATTTCTGCTTAAGAATAATAACAAGGAAGGACCGACTGAGTTGAGTCTCAAAATAATAATCATAATTTGAGTGACTCTCACTCTAAAAAAATTTAAGACTAACTGATCATCTCTTTTAAAAAATTTATGACCGACTGATCATCTCTCTAAACAAATTTATGATTAACTGATTAAAAAAAATTGTTTTAATCGTTTATATCGTGAATTTCAACCAAAGAAAAAAAACATCTGGAAATCTCTATCTTAAAAGAAAATCAAAGCTTCACAAGTTTGACGGTCACAATCAATGACGACTTAAAATTGATCGCTATCGCTATCCACATCAAAGCACCTCTTTTGTAAAGATAATCTTAAAATACAGATAACAATAAAGCTGGCCATCTATAGCCATCAGAAATAAGTGTAAAAGCATCTTTGTGTTTGTACAGATCTATTCATTGTTTCACACGTGTACAATTTTTATCTCCTAATCTAACAATTTTACACCTTTCTGATTTACTCTATTTTAACAAAATGAAAGTTAAATAAATTTAACACATATTATTTAATAAAAAAATATTATATAATAAATCACAAAAAGAACTGCTTATTCATAATAATAAATCTATACATATAAATCTCTGTATGTATAAAAGAATAAAAAAAAATTTTTTTTTTAAATAATTGAATACTATATATATCTACATTTGCCTCACCCCCAAACAAAAAAAAAATTTTGAATATAAAAAAATTGCTTAGGTCATGAGTGCCATTGGTTTTAGGCTACGTACATTATATGTGCCTTTTACTCCTTCTGACGATTCTAGTACAAATGCATTTTCCCCTTTTCTTTCCTTGAGCATGAATGGTTCTTCATATATATTATAGAACTTTTTGAATGTATGCTTCTGCGGGTCTACTTTGCATTTGCTGATGGGAATTATTCCCAGGCCTACCTATGTTTGGTTTACTAGGTTTCATGGGATAGTGTCGGCCTAGTTGGTTGTTTATAATCCTAATGGTGGAGATCTTATAACTATATCTTTCCTCCATCCTAGAATAACCTTTCATTTTCCTTTCTGCAACTCCCAGGGCATACAATAGGTCTGCCACTCTCATTGGGGAGTGCACCTCATCCACTATCATATATATATTCCCAGGCATTCCTTTGTTTGGTTTGCCAGGTTTTGTGGGAAATTGTCTGCCTAACTGGTTTGTTCCCATTCTCATATTGGAGACTTTATAGCCATAGCTCTCCTACTCTCTATGATAACTTTCAGCTATCCTTTTGGTAGCTCCCAATGTCTCAAACTTGTCTGCTACATTTATATATATATTCCCAGGCATTCCTATGTTTGGTTTGCCAGGTTTTGTGGGAAATTGTCTGCCTAACTGGTTTGTTCCCATTCTCATATTGGAGACTTTATAGCCATAGCTCTCCTCCTCTCTATGATAACTTTCAGCTATCCTTTTGGTAGCTCCCAATGTCTCAAACTTGTCTGCTACATTTATATATATATTCCCAGGCATTCCTATGTTTGGTTTGCCAGGTTTTGTGGGAAATTGTCTGCCTAACTGGTTTGTTCCCATTCTCATATTGGAGACTTTATAGCCATAGCTCTCCTCCTCTCTATGATAACTTTCAGCTATCCTTTTGGTAGCTCCCAATGTCTCAAACTTGTCTGCTACATTTACTGGGGCATATACATCAGCAGCTATCTTTAATTCTATAAAACTAGCTTTACTGACTACATCTTTCCTGAGGTCAATTTGTTCCTGTACAGTGGCTACCTTTATTTCTAGGTTATGTATCTCACTGTATATATCCTCTTTGGGATTACATTGCTCTTGAACAGCAGCTACCTCATCATTTTCATATAGCTTGATTACAGTCACACAACTCTTGACTTCTATCATACATATCTTTACATCCCATTTCTCTTGACTGGCTGTCCATGCCTTACATATATTTCTTCCTAGGTTTTCTATTTTTTGAGTTTGTTGACTTATATCTAGCTTCATTTCCTGAGCTTGTTGTTCTAGTTTATTATCTAGCCTTTGAGATTGTTCATCAAATTTCTGATTTATCTCTTGTTTCATTTGGTTTATGCCCTCTTTCATTTCCTTCATCTTTTGTGATTGATGATCAAATTTCTGGTTTATCTCCTGTAATTGTTGATCGAATCTCTGATTCAGGTGATTCATGAAAATTTGCATCCACTCACGATCACTCCGCCTTTTTCCTCCCTTCATCCCTGCAGTGGCCATTTCTTTTTGATTTATTATATTCTGATTTATTCTGTTCTGATTTATTGTTCTGCTCCCTGATTTCCTATACATCCAGAGTCAAACACCTTTATCTATCCTCATATACCTTAAAATTTTCAACCACTCTTTCTCAGCCATAATTCTCCCCATCAATCTATCTATATCTTTAGTGCCTTTAATTAACTTAACCTCCATCATCACTCTTTTTCCTTTACCTATATATGATTGATAAAGTATGAGGTCATAGTACTATTTAAAACATTTATTTAAGAAAAAGCTATCTCTGTATTGGTGTGTCCTTTTTATGCCATCATTTATCTAGTTTTTTATGCTTTTATAAAACTTAACTCTCTCTATGCCCTTTTTAATACACTAAGCAAAAAAGAGAAATTACTTATATAACATATGTGCTGAGATTTATAATAGAGTTCACATCTCAAGTTATTCATATACTCATCTATCCTTCTAGAGATCTGACAGATACTGACAGCCAAAAGAATGATTAGCAATTCACAATCATGAGATAGACAAAAGAATTCAATCACTGCACTTAAAGCATATAATGTTCCATGAACACTCAGATGATCACCCCAATTCAATCACTCTAAGCTACTACAACCCATAATAGTTTATTGCAAACACTGTTCCATTTCCCTGCTTGCGTCCAAGTCTTAGGGGCTTTAATTTGTCAAATACTGCCTTGCTTATTTTTAAAGTCTTAGAGGCAACAATTATATATCAGTAAAACAAAATACTGCCTTGCTCTCTCTGGAGTCTTAGAGGCGAAATATTATGTATCAGAAAAATTATGCCTTGCTCTCTCTGGAGTCTTAGAGGCGAAATCATGGCAGGCCTACTGTTAACTGCTTCATGATAAAATAACTGATATTATAATCTGGGTTGGAGCAGTGAATGAGATAAATCAATCACCAGTGGCATGAATACATCACATTCTCAAGGCAATGACAAAAATTCTCCATCCATCATCACAACCGTAACACAACCAACCAAACTCCAACAATCAAATATCCAATCCAACCTCCAAAATCATAAATTTTCTATAACACAAACTTTTCAAATATGAACAAAATTATTATTCCACACTTCAAGGCTATTAATATTTCTATGCTTATTTAATTGATAAGCAAAATATATAAAAAAAAAAAAACATTGTTATTAACTTTAACACATTATAAGTTGTGATATCATTATATTTTAAAAATTGAAACTAAGCTCTATAATGACTGTATTCATTTATCATCATCAAAAATGCAATAACAGTAATCATCATCATCTAAACATCAGGCCAAAATATTTGTATACACTAATAATAAAAAAATTGCACAGAAAAAAAAATATTCTTTTTTTTTTTTTTAAAAAACTATACATCTGTCATCACTATATACTACCCATCTCTCATGTATGTGGGGTATTTCAAGCCCTTATTTGGCTTATTTCGAGCCCTAGTTGGTGCGCCATTTGTAACAATTATTTATCAATTAATATAAATATGTATTTGTAATTATTAAATTATTATAAAAGATATGTATTTGTAACTATAATTTGTAACTATATCAATTCATCATAGCATAGACAAAGAAAATATCAGCATTAAAGATTCTTGGTATTTATTTATATATTGGGGCAGTCATCTGAACAATAAAACATACTGGCCATTGTCATCTAATAAAAATAATATTAAATATAGCAATTGAATAAAAGTACCCACTGTGAGATTCCTGGAGTGCCTTATGCTTATCTCCAATAATAGGTTCTTCTAACAAAGAATCCTTCCTATTCTTCTTTCCAAATATATAAGACCATTCATGGTCATATGCACACATGGGTGCTATTCATGATAACTTATAAAAAAAATATATTTTATAAAACTAATATTATGAAGTTGGAAAGGGATGATATCACTCTTTATTCAGTTTAGCTAAGTACATGTGTTTTCCCATGAGCGCCACTAGATTGTTTTCAATCTAGATAAGTATCTATTTATAGTGTACTTGAGTTCAAACTCATTCAGTACATATTTATTACTGAAGCAATGGATCTGAAGTCCAATCCATGCTTCACATCTTCCTATAAACTTAATTAGTATTGTAGACCTGAATTAAGTTTATAGTACGATATCAGCAGGGTTTTGCATTAGAGTTAAAAATAATTATGCTTATCAAATGTGTTACATTTAAATATTTTGTTTTAAATAAATTTCATTCTATTAATAAAAATTGCTTAACCTATTAGTCAAACATATATATACATCTAGCGTATATATATGAGTTAATGCAAGATTCTGCTGAAATAAAATGCTTATTCTACTATAAAAAAATAATAATATATTGTTGTTAAAATGTTGTTAAAATATTTCGTATGATTTGATTTTGAGATAAGCCCACCAACATTTCTAAAAGAATGTATATTTTAATTAGTTAAGCCCATTCAAGTCAAATTAAAGATGGCCTTCTCTTTCTTTCTTTTTAGTTAATAGAATTCAAACTTTAAAGAAAGAAATTTAGAGTAAAAAAGTAAAAGTTATTTTTAGAAAATGTCGCTTTGAAACAAAGGAGCATGGGGAGGCTTATCAAGATCTCAGATCATACAAACAATAGAAGGTAGCTAAGAAAAAAAGTTATAAAAGGGAGAGAACAAAAGACTAGATTATTCAGATTTGTCCTTTTGAAGGATTCAGTTGATATCAGATTTTGCTATTGCAAGGTTGATTCAAGATTTTGCTATTGCAAGGCATTCAGATTTTGCTATTGCAAGTTTCATTCAGATCTGCTATTGCAAGGTGCATTCAGATTTCTCTTAGGAGAACTCTGTCAGATTTTGTTCGTGATTTTATTCCCAAAAGTCTACAACTGTTGTCTACAAATCATGAAGAAGTTTGAACCTGCTCAAGCTAAAAATCATATAAGTTTGATAGATTCTACTATGCTCGGCTAGGCAAATAAATAGCTTTGCCTATCGCCGGGGTTCCTGAATACCATCCAAAATGCCATAGTATCCACTCAATAGTCATCTGAACTCTGTGCCGTGTCTGAACTTTTCGTGAAACCATACTACATAATTTCATTGTCCGGACAAATACCTGTCGACGGTCGGATCAAGCCACGAACGCCGTAGGGAACATGACCAAGGAAAAAGGACGGTAATCGTATCTCCTCTATTGAACTATTTATTATGCTACCTTTTGTTCATATATTTTTTTTTGCTTCATTGAATTATATGTATTTGTTATGTAACCATTTTTATTAGACTAGTCTTAATTATATATATTGTGTGATCATCTATCTATATTTAACCTTTTTCCCTTCGCTATTCTTCGTTACTAACCTGTGTAAATATTTAATATTCCATTGCGGTTAAGTTTAATAGTTAATTTTTGTTCATTTAAAATCTCTTTCCAATTTTATTTATGTTTGTTAATTAAATACGAGTCAGTTTCTTTTGTGTGCCAACTTGATCTCTATGATAACGCCTCTTTTGTCCGCCATTAGCTTTACGTATATCTGATTTAACTATATACGTTTTAAATAATTTTTAAACATTGTTTTAGCGCAAAGCAATTAGAAATGCTTTGCGAAAGATTCTTTTTTTATTGTACTTTATCGAGAAGATCGAGTTGACAATTTTATTAAAATTGGGAAAAGATTTAGACCGCAAACCTATTAATCTGTTTTTATTGTCTAATTAGTTTGTTTCATTAATTTAGGGGAATAGCGGAGGCCATTAAATCATTATTCATATTTTAAAGCCATTAATTAAACATATTATTTAACTATCAAAAGCTTGAGTTTCCTAATTTTATTATAATGCTTTATTTTACTTTTCAATGATCCAGGCACGCAAAACACGTTTCTTAGTACTTTTATTGCACATTTAACTATTTAGCTCTTTATGTGTTTCCAGTCCATGTCTCTACCGCTGTGCTAAGCTTGGCCGGTTGAAAAATAATTTATGCATGGCTCAGATAGTGTTGTTTGTTCGTGATCAGGCCTCGAGAATAGGCGAATGAGCAGAGGTCATAGTATTCTTGATTTAATATCTCGCGTATGAGTGGCCCCGAGGTACCTTCGCCTAGTATTCGAACTGGGTTAAGCCAACATACATCATCTGACTGTCACATTACACATGACTTGGATGACTATTGAACAAAAATGACATTCTTATATTTTATCTATATTGATAAAATTACAAGATCCCAATATTACCAAAGTTTATACTATAGATCAAAGATTCTTATAGACATTGCTAGCTCATTAGCGTATATTGATGAACAGACATGTATAATCCTATTAATGGCTTCCAAACAAGCATGTGAAGACCATTATTGATATTGATGGCCATTTAACTAAATTATTTATCACAATAAAGGTAATAATGATGATGATGATAATAATATCATAATAATGATTATAATAGTGATGTCATAATAATGATTATAATAGTGATGATGATACCAGCCATGGCTTATCAATAAACTCACAACAATAAATTCATCTTTATAAACTTATAGGCATCTATTAAAATTATCCTATTTCATACTGGGATTTAATAATACTAATGGTGATGATTGATCATCATGAATCTCTTTGCATAATATTCAATTTTATATAAACCCCTATTTACTAAAATATATTCATTACGCTAAACATTAAATTTAATGATTATAATTTATTAATGATGATTGATGGCGATCATAACTTTTATATAGTATTATTTGAAACATTTTTTAACTAATAACATGATATCCATCTTTGATGAGGATGATCTAAATTCATGGACACAACACAATTTTAGCTTTCTATGTTGAACTATAATTATCAAAATTTGGTTATTCTCAAGCATAATCCTTAAATACCTAAATATCAACATTCTAGTTTACCTATTATTTTGCGGACGCTTAATATTTGCAAGTGATTGCTCAATATATACGAATGGTAATACTTAATAACTGCGAGCAATGATGATGAATTGAAATGATAGAATTAAGAAAAAAAAAAAAAAAACCCACAATATTCTTAATAATAACTCGGAAACCAATTAAGATATATAATTATATTTTATTAACACTACTACTCTTTCTTTCCTTCTTTAAAGTCAAATCAACAATTAAATAAATGGTTTATTAATATAAAAATTAATATAAAAATTAATAAAAAAAAATTTATATAAGTATAAGCAAATAAACTTAATATATAGGTTTGTCATTTTCTTGATATCTCAAAATAAGCTGACTTAAATCAATATAAAAAAAAAAAATACATATTCTATAAATGCTTATTTAAGAATTTTCTTACTTATCATATCATAAAATAAATTTCAGGTGTAACTTGTATATGTTATTTCATTTCCATTCAAATGTAATGCCCTACTTTTTAATTTACTATTTTAAACTAATCATATATAACCTATTCTTTGATGTGTTTGGATAAACAGTCACACATTCACGCATTCGGTAATGTTAACATATATGTTTAAAATGTATACCCAAAAACTACATATATAAAAATATCTTTTTCTTTTGCAACCTTATAGCGAAAGAAAATAAAATACATATATTAATTTTTTAATATGCAACAAGATAAAATAAAAATAAAAAACATTATAAATGCATATATCTATAGGTTGCTCATTATCATTAACAACTGAAGAACAATTAAAAAAAAACATTTCAACATTACAATATATAATAAAAAAAAATAATGAAAAATTTAAGTTTAAGGATTTAAACTATGTTTGTGCTATGTTGTGAGATATTGCAAATAACTATAGATAAACAAGTCTTTAATGTTTCTGTATCAAAAAAGAAAATTGCTTTGACCAGTAAATTAAGGTTTACTTTTAATAAGTAAAAGAATAAAATCGGTTAAAGAAAGTTCATATTTACCCGTCTACTTTTTACTTCTTATTAATGTCCTGAATTTGAATTTTAGACTGCTTTTCTTTGCTCACCAACAACAACAAAAAAAAAAAAAAAGTTATTGCAGATACTTTTAAGATAATGCTGAATCAATTGACTTTCTTGTTTCTTCAATTCCATTATTATTCACTGTTGATTGGCTTCCTTCTACCATTTAAAAAAAAAAGTTATTATAAGTACTTTGAATAAGTAGGTACCGGTGGATTTGCTTGTTTCTCTTCTTTAAAAAAATAATTGCTGTCGACACTTTAGATGATTGAGGTAAATCAACAAAAATTTGATTTATGGCTTCAAACTTGGTTCTACATGGATGTTATAAATTTTCTTTTTCTTCTATTTCCTCTTCTCCATTCATTGGAAGGTAATGAGCTTTTAATAAGCCAGGAACTAGAAATAAAGCATTCCATGTAGCTTGTGTGGTTGGCTTCAAAATCTGTCATTATGTTGGTTATTACTGGATACATGACTTCATAGATAGATCAGCGATTTTGACTCATTCTGTATTAATCAGGAAGCAGAAAAAATGGTTTAGCAATGCAGAGGCATAGTCTTATGCATAACCAAATATGTTAATATCATTTTTATAATTATTACTAGCTTATAATAAATTCAATCTTGTTCCATTTCTATCCTCTTCTTCCCCACTGCTGGAAATTGCTTTATATCAACGCACATTTCATTTGCTTTTTTTTTTTTTTCAACTTTCAAAGAGTGAGAAAAAAAAAATTAAAGCGTTCACTCTCTTTTAAAAAAAAAATCCCCGCTTACATTTCTGCTTAAGAATAATAACAAGGAAGGACCGACTGAGTTGAGTCTCAAAATAATAATCATAATTTGAGTGACTCTCACTCTAAAAAAATTTAAGACTAACTGATCATCTCTTTTAAAAAATTTATGACCGACTGATCATCTCTCTAAACAAATTTATGATTAACTGATTAAAAAAAATTGTTTTAATCGTTTATATCGCGAATTTCAACCAAAGAAAAAAAAACATCTGGAAATCTCTATCTTAAAAGAAAATCAAAGCTTCACAAGTTTGACGGTCACAATCAATGACGACTTAAAATTGATCGCTATCGCTATCCACATCAAAGCACCTCTTTTGTAAAGATAATCTTAAGATACAGATAACAACAAAGCTGGCCATCTATAGCCATCAGAAATAAGTGTAAAAGCATCTTTGTGTTTGTACAGATCTATTCATTGTTTCACACGTGTACAATTTTTATCTCCTAATCTAACAATTTTACACCTTTCTGATTTACTCTATTTTAACAAAATGAAAGTTAAATAAATTTAACCCATATTATTTAATAAAAAAATATTATATAATAAATCACAAAAAGAACTGCTTATTCATAATAATAAATCTATACATATAAATCTCTGTATGTATAAAAGAATAAAAAAAAATTTTTTTTTTTTAAATAATTGAATACTATATATATCTACAATATATATGTTATTCCATTTATCAATATATTTATATACTTCATAACTATATTAATAATAATGGGATGAAAAACTTTTGATTCCATAGACAAAAGAATTGAGGCTACATGACACATAATTGTTTCACATTGCAAGCAATGACTGAGTACTTTTAATCGCTCAAGACATTCAATTATTGATTGGTAAATATGTAGCTATATTATAAAGCAAGGAAGAAACCACTTAAATCTTGCCTACCAGAGGTCACCTTTTACAGATATTTTATTTGAGCTAATGACTTAATTTTCTCAAATACTCTTAAGATTTTGTGATAAAGCTATCTTAATTATTTAAATATATGGTCTCTGATCAAAAATTATTTATTTCACATATTCAATTTTGAATTAATTCCAGAAATCTTTGACCTTTTGAAAAATTTTGGTTTATACCAAAACAAAGTATCACAAACTTTTTATTAAACAATACAAGAACTCAATGATTCTTCTTTTTCACCCTAGATTCAACTTCACTAAACCATATGTAAGCAATAAACCTAAGACAATACACTTCATGATTAAAATTTCTTGCTTATTTATTTTTATATTAAATTGAAACTTTTTTTTTAATTTATAAAAACATCTTGAATTTTTTTCTTCTGTTAATTGACACATAGCCTATTTAGCTACTCCTTTAATTATTGGCTATTAAACAAGTATGTTTCTATTAATAGTTGCCTATTAATAACTAGAGAATAAATATAGTAAACAATACATATTCGCATTATAGCAATCCTGCGAATAATGTTTTCTTCAGTGTTTTTTTTTTTTGTGGAAGAAACTGCTTGACCTTTTTATAAGTGCTATCATAAATTTATACACAAAATATATAATATCCAAATAAATGTTAATGAGGAACTAAAACAAATAAACATACATTAGACATTAACACATTTATAAAAAATGCAAAACATTACATTCTATTTTAAAAGTTAGAAATTAAAGTATAATTACTTAAACAATAAATTAATTATTTAAAATTCTATTCAGCTTATATTTATCAATTATATAAATTAATATAAACCACATTTCTTGTTTATTAAACAACTTTAGTTGTTACTTGATGTTCAATCATAATTATTTTATTTTTCTGATTATTTTTTTTAGGAGGAAAATTAATTGCTTAATGTAATAACCGTCAAGATTTAAAAGATTTTGAAACTCTTTTAAACTATTAACAACAACAACAACAAAAAGAAAAATAAACTTCTATATTAATTAATAAATATTAATGAGAGTTTATTTTTGATATATTACTATGATCAATATGGCTACATTTTAAAAGCAGAACATATGAAATAATGAAAACTTGACCCATAGAAGTGTCGGTATTTTCTGATGAAAACCAGTCCTATGGTTGAAATATTAAAAATGGCTCTAAACAAATAATTGTTTTGTAAGGGTTTTTTATTTATATATTACCTTCAATTAATTTATGTATTTCTTATTGTCTTCATACATACAGACAGACATTTTATTTATAATACACACATATATACTTAGTCTTTTAAAATAAATAATATGTACAAGGATGAAAAAATGATAAGAAATGGATGTTATCATACGAACGAAGTATTAAAAACAAAATTTCAGTGACATTGTTAAGCGCAGAATAAATACATATGATCTTAAATACATGTATTTACATATTACAATATACTTTACATAAAACATCTCCTATACCATTATCTGGTAAATTGGATAGGTATAGCAACTACTTATCAAAGAACAATTAAAGCAAAGTATTTCAGGTACTCTTCTAGATGTGTTTAACATTTCCAGCTATACTATAGCAGCTTGCTCATGTGAAAGTATGACTACCCTTCCAGATTTACCATGACAGTTTGCTTCATTACAGGTTTAATATCTAGAATCTTTCAGTTTAATGGAAATATGCTTCATTGCTTCAATGATATTGTGAGCAATGTGTGTACTACCATTAAGTTCTGACATTCATTTGATTGTTGCATGGATCTATCACCAAATGACTGTCTATTTATAGCAATATTTTCTTCCTTGATGGGTGTAATCAGATTCACTGAGCATATTCACTTTAGTAACCTGTTTTTGTCATTGGCTATATCTTATCTACATACATATAACCATTGATCTATAGTGATGACTGCTGAATTCAATCAAGATATGATCAAAACTGGTCAAATCCATTACTTAAAAATAAGTTGAACCATAATATTCTCTGCACTTTGCTAAAATTAGCCCTAGAGAATGTAGCCATTTAAATATACTGGCAGTTGTCTTATCATTCCCTAACTTCTTCAGATCTAATACCATTATATTTAGGTTAACTATCTTTATCCAAGGTTCTAATGTCTTCAGTCATAGTCCTATTGTCTTCAACCATAAACACAGTGCCTTTATCAGTAAATATGAGGTCTTTATCATCATCTCCGATATCATTATATCTTGTAGACTCTTCACTGCTGACTGAATCTCTGCCCTTGTAATGAAGCTGTCCATCCATTGTTTGAACAATCACTATCTTCAATCCTTTTATCTTAATCACAACTTTTGAAAACCTATTTAGTGGTTTCATGATATATGCTAAATAAAATAGATGCTTATCTGAACTTTAGTACTTCTATTTTAATTTTTTCATTAGTTTGATTAGGCCTAAAAACTGATAGGTTATGAATCATATCTAGGTAGTTCCTGTTTAATTTTATTTTTGTGAGCTGTTTCACTTTAATATTATAAATTCCAAGTGACTGAACCAGTCACAGTCTAATAAATTGATGTACTTACCAGCTGACACAACAAAAGAAAGTAATTTTAACTCTATTTGATGCAAGAGTGATATTCTATTGCCTTGACAATCAATAATCACTCATTTGCTAGGATGCAGACTTTGATTGTTTTTATTCATGATAGGTCAAATATTTTTGATACAATAGACACTGCATAGCTAGTATTCAATTCCATTGTTAGTGATATATCAATAATTATACTATGTTTCAAGGTTGAATCAATTTCTCTAACATTATTTATACAGGCATTGATTTTATATGATTTTACATTGCATTTCCATCCCTTCTTTTCTGAACAACTAGTTTGTTCTTTTTAAAACAAGCAATAACTATGTGACCAACATGCTAGCAATATCTACACCCTGCATTCCAATGTGGATATTCCATAAGTACATGTTTTGGTTTGTCACATGTGCAACAAACTTTCACAATGTCATCATTAGTAGATGATCCCCTAAGCTCATTCTGATAAAAAAAGTTTATAATTGGCTCACTTTTCTGATACATACCTTTAATGCTAGGATTATCCATGTCTGAATCATCATAATATTAGCCAGAGTTGCTTGTAAGACTGTAGACTCAAAGATAATATTTGGATCCATTATTAGTTTTAAATCTGCCCCTGATTATGCATTATGCAAATGTAATGAACTCTTAGTGCTTATTAAAAAATACCTGAATTCACAATTAAAATATGTTTCCTGAAATTAGCAGAAAAATCTCTCATTTTCTTCCCTCTGTTTGTGTACAAAGATTGAAGTGACATTTCTGCACTGTTGTTAGAACTTTGGAGCATAAAAACACTGACAGTAGAGATAGTGCTTTCTAAAATTTAAGCTTAGCTGGGAGTTCTGGAGCTGCCTGTGGACATAGGATCTTGCAAATCTGCACACAGGAAATCATTGTGAGTATAGCTAGTTTTTAATTCATACTATTAAGGTTTTCATATATATAAAAGCAAAAACAATCAATATAGATTGACCAATTTTCTAGTATCCACCTGTCTAATGATTTCAAAACATATTTTAGTCATGTGAGAAAAAAGTTTTGTGAATCTGTTGATATCAAGAGAGCAAAACTGTGTGACTGCTAAATCTGTTGTGTTTATATAAACTCATAATAAATACAGACTTACACAAATATAATTAAATATTTATTAAGAACTTTTATATAATATATATTTACATATATTTGCAATATATTTTACATAAAACATCTGCTATAGTATTCATCTGATAATATCATCAAACTACAGCTTTGTCTCTTCTAGGTGTAACACTTCCAGCTGTACTGTGGCAGTTTGCCTCATATGTAGGTACTGTGACAATTCCAACTGTACCTTGCCAGCTTGTTTCATGTTATGTTTAATATCTACTGCTTTAACAATATTATAGACAATGTGCACCCTGTCATTTAGCTCTGGAAGTTATTTAGTTGTGTCTGGCTCTATCTTTAAATGAACTGCCTATTTATAGTAATGTCCCTTTCTTAATGGAAGCAATTAGATTCACTAATATTGTCATCTATCAGCCTGTTTCTGCTATTGTGATATTTTATCTAAACTTACAATTATTGTTCTATAGCAATGAATGTTGAATATGATCAAAATAAGATTGAATCTGAATAAGTCTATTACTTGATGGTAAGTGGAGCCATAACAATATTTGCATAGAAATTTGGTAAAGACTTTAGGATTCTCAGTGAATATGAATAGATTAAATAATAATACAAGAGATAAAGTTGATAAGATACACTGATTTAATATATATATATATATTTTAATACATGGAAATTTTTGTTTATAATTTTAACTAAAAAAAACTATAGTCATATATTAATAAAATAAAAACCAATCAGCTGAGGGAGATAATAAACTGTCAGCACTTTTTGCACTTACATGAAATTATCTTCTAAGTGCTGTTTTCATTGTTACCCAGAGATAAAGCACTATAGTAAATATATATATATATATATATATAAGCATAAGAAATCAAAGTATCACAAACTTTTCCAGTTTCTTATTTATAATGGATCCTTATTTATAATACTCTTGTACTTTACTTTTATATAACATCTAGGAAAGCATTTAGAAGAGAATTCCTTTTAAGTGCAAAAAAGGGCTGACAGTTTACTATCTTCCTCAGTGTTGGGTACTAGACTATGGTTTTTTAATTAAAATTATAAATGTAGTATCATATTTTCATCAATAACATTCATTATATATATTGTATCCTAACCGACCAATCAAGTAAAGTACAAAATAATGCTCTGGCTTAACTCTGATCTTAATATAATAAGAAAAAAGTATTAACAATATCTTAAGATAATTTCTATCATTAGACTACCTCAAACTGTATTAATTAATAATATATGGTTTGATTAAATAAATAAATAATATATATATATCCATGAAAATAATAAATATATGAACTAACTAAAGGAAAAATAAAAACAATAAAAACACAGAATTACTTCTATAAAACTGCTTTAATATTTCAACCAGCAGACTGGTTTTCATCAGAAAGCAAAATGGCTGCTTAGAGAAATTAAATGCTAAAATATTACAGACAATTACGTATCAGATAACAAAACTAATTCCTATAGGCTAAAAATCTTTAAAAACTTTACATAAAAAATATATATGATTTACAAAACTTTGTATAAAAAATACTAAAAAAATTATTTCACAAAAAACTTATTTTAAAAAACTAAAACCATACATACATTATTATTATATATTTAATATATCAAAAAAACAATAAAAATATATTATTATATATGAACACACTAATAAAACTGTATATATATATTCTACTATATGTATTTTACTATATATATCTTATGCACCTATATATTTATTCTACTTTGTGCTAGTCCACCTATAAAATAATTATTTAGGAAATTAAAAAAAAAACAAATCCCTAGGAAAACAGGTAATTCAAAGATGTGATAGTACCTATATTCATATTTATCCCATGAGGATGTAATGTCTTAAATTTAAAAACAAAAAAACTCTCCTTCTGTTTCCTTTTTCTCATGGAAGAAACATTATCTTCCAATATAACCACTCTTAAATCATCAATTGAGTGATCAGGTAAATTGAAATGTTTAGAAACTGGTCTATCTTCATTTTTATGTAAAATATCAAACCTATGGTTGCTCATTCTAATATGTAGACTGTTTGCTGACTCACCTATATAACGACACAAGCATCTATTACATTCTATTAAATATTCCAAGTTTATACTCTTAAAATTGACATAGTTGGGGATATACCATTTAAAACCATGAATTGTATCTCCCTGATCCATCTTTGTAACAATAATATGTTTGCATGTAAGACATCTCTTATCCCCACATGAAAAACATCCCTTTTCTGACACAAAATTAGTGCCAAAAGCTGTCCTTAAAAGTCTATTCCTAAGTGTCCTATGTCTATGATATACAACTTTAGGTGGATAGGGAAAAACTGATCTCAGATAATCTGTGGAATTTAATATATTAAAATGTTTCCATAATATTTGATTAATATTTGGCAAATCATCATTGAAGGTAAGAACCAGTGGTATATTTATCAACTGACTCTTTCTTTTCTTAGATAGAAGAAGTTCCTGCCTGTCAACTTCTGAAGATTTTACCACTTCCCTATCTAACAGTCCTTTAGGAGATTTTATATTGATAAATTTATTATAGAAAACCTTGTTATTTTGCTGAAGAAATCCCTGATCACTGCAAATTCTTTTAATCCTTAAAAATTCACTGTAAGGGATATTAGTCTTTAAGTGCTTATGATGATTACTATAAAAATGTAGGTAAGCATGATTATAAGTTGGCTTCCTATATATATATATATATATATTACTACTAAGAATACCATCACTACAAGTAATCTCAACATCAAGAAAATAAACCACTGTTTTAGAAAAATTCATTGAAAATTGTATATTATTATTAAAAGTATTTAGATAATCAAAAAATTATGAAATTATTCTTCATTGTATGGCCAGATCATAAAGACATCATCAATATATCTCAGCCAAGTATGAGGTTTAAGGCTAGCCTTCTCAAGTATAGAGCTTTCCAATTGAGCCATAAAAATGTTTGCATAATTTGGTGCCATTTTTGTTCCCATTGCAGTACCTTGCCTCTGTAAATAATAGATAGAGTTAAAAACAAAATAATTATTCTTTAAGATTAAATTCACTAATTCAACAACAGTCTTTGTGCTGATCATATTCTTTCCCTTTTAAAACAGATTCAATAGCTCTAATTTCATCTTCATGAGGTATATTAGTATACAATGATGTAATGTTGAATGTCACCAAAAAACATTCACTCGATAGTATAGATTTGACATTTTCTAAAATAGAAAGAAAATGGGTTGTATCCCTAACATAAGAATCAAATGATGGAGGAATATCATGTATAAGACTATCTACATATGCTGACATTTTCTCAGTAGGACATCCAATGCTTGCTACTATAGGTCTACCAGGACAACCAGGTTTATGAATCTTGGGTAGAATGTAAAACTTACTGGGTTTATTTGAGTTTGGTAATATAAAAATTATATCTATCCCTATCAAGTAGACCCCATACTCTCATATACTTCAGGCTGGATAGCACACCTTTAAATAATTTATCAACAATAACCTGTGTTATAGGTTTATAAAAATTTCTTTCATTTAAAAGAAGCAAGGCTTTATTCATGTAATCATCCCTATTCATAATTACTATTGTTCCACCTTTATCAGCTGGTTTAATAATAATATCTTCTCTCTTTTCTAAATTATACAATGCATTTTTTTCAGCTAATGTTAAATTGCTCTTATATTTCTTGTGTTGTTTCTGCTTTATTGCTTTAAAAATATCCTGATAAACATTATCAATATATGTATCAAGTAAAATGTTTCTCTGATGTGGAGGTGTCCTCTCAGATTGTATTTTATTAATGGTATTGCATTCATTATTTCCAAAAAAATTCTCTTAATCTAAGTCGCCTAACAAAATTATCCAAATTTTGATGTATTTGAAATTCATTTTTTTGGTAATACGATCGAACTGTTGGGCAAAAAGATAAACCCTTATTTAATAATGAACATTCTGCATCACTAAGTATTTCATCAAATACCTTAATAATATTGCTGTCTTTCTTTTTAATTAGATTTACCAATATCTCATTATATGCATTAAACTGTTGATTTTCCCGAAGATTATAATTATAATTACGCGCGGAAGAATTAGTAGACACATGAGTCACAGATACATCAGCACTATTAGGTAAATTGAATTGTTTTTTTTTTTTTGCTGGCCCTACAACAATACCAGCTGAATCTGAAAATGATTGGACAACACCTGTTTCCAACTCCTTAACTGTTTTAAATCTAGAAACCTTTGAAATATTAAAAACATCAAAAAACTTACCAAATATAGAATAGTTATTTTCTCTAAAAAAAATAACCTGACTTCCCAGAAAAATCGCTCACATTTTTAAACCAATGACACTTTTTTATGAAATTTTGTTACCAATATCCTTTCTTTAGAACAAACCCATTTTTGTAATAATTTTTGTTCATCCAATTCCATGACATTGTGAATATTAAAATCTATAATTTCCTGTTCAAGTATCTTAACCCTAATCAAAAAAAATCTTTAAGCACATACATTAGTTTGATAGATGTTTGTTCTAATATACTATTCCATTCAACTCTATGTCCCCCCGGAAGATAATCTATGTTAGAATTAATTTTGATTCTCCAACCTTTAGGAACAACATTATTATCAATGAAAAATACAAAATTATCAATGTGCTGCCTGTATCTTATTAACTTGTCAAACAATTTCCTAAGTTTAAGAAATATTATAAATTGTTACATTTTCATTTACCATTGTAAAACTCCCTCCACTCACAACTTTGACACCATCCATTTCAGATAAATACACTAATGATTATTACTAATCATTTTCGAAACTGAGTGATAAATGACCTGGGCCAACTGATGAGTGCTGGTTCAGCATGAAATGCATCTTGGGGGTCATTTGTCTTTTATTATATCTTTATTTATATGAATTTGAAAAGAATGGGGAAGTGTGGAGGTGTTTATTATATCTATAGAAATATTATACTATGTAATGTTGGTCACTTATTTGTATCTAGCTTATTATGATCTTGTCTATTCTGCAAACGTAAAGATGATCGCTTAGGAATCAGTCCTGTATTAATCACTGGTACCATATCTTTCAGATGCATTTCCAAACAAGATTTATCATGACCTGCTTCAATCTCTAAACTAAAAATAGTGTGCTGGTGTGCATCAAAAAATAAATTATTACTTTGTTGATTATTACTATCCTCTTGTATACCCAGTTCCCTACTAACAGCATCCATACATTTGGAGTCACTAATATTACAAATATTTTGTTCAATTGCTAAATTACAATCAACATTTTGTTTAATTTCAGAAATAGTTTTGGTTAAAAACTCCTTCTGTTGGGAAATGTTAAAAATTAAGTCATCCAAAGAAAAATTAAAGGAAGTATCTTTCATTTCCATAGAAGTTTCTTTTTAGTATTTTTTATACAAAGTTTTGTAAATATATTTTTTTTTATGCGAAGTTTTTAAAGATTTTTAGCCTATAGGAATTAGTTTTGTTATCTGCTACGTAACTGTCTGTAATATTTTAGTGCTTAATTTCTGTAAGTAGCCATTTTGCTTTCTAATGAAAACCAGTCTGCTTGTTGAAATATTAAAGCAGTTTTAGAGAAGTAATTCTATGTTTTTATTATATATATATATATAATCATGAGACATTTGGTGAAAGGTATAGTTGTTGGACTACATTGCGAACATTTCCCCAAGGATATAATCTCAATGACATAAGAATACTACCCCCTTTTATTTAAATAATAATGTAAGTCTATAATATCCTTATGACTTTAAATTATTACAAATAATCTAATATATAATACTAAATAAATTATAATCTCTGTTATAAAATGTAATCATCTCATGTTTTTTAAATAAAATCATTAATTAATTTATAGTATCCTGTAGTCAAGTATGATGAGAGATTAAACATCATCCTCAACTACACCTTAACCATAATAATAACAACAACAATAAAATATAGTATTCCTACACTCAATTAATAATTTGTACTGTATTTACTATTTAAAAATCAAAGATGATGATGATGATAATAATAATAATCCAATTCTCTTATTTATCATGTGGCATATTAAAAATATGGTATAATCTGAAATATGTGGCAATAGGAAATATACTTAATCTTATGGCAGCAATTTAAATAATAAATTATAACTATAAAATAATATTATAATAATATGATATGTCAGTATCATATTCTGAATAATAATTATCATTTAAATAAAACATTTTTATTTATGATGTGCAAAATATGTTATATGTTCAATTTTGAGTTCTGTGGATCAAATTTCATGGAAGTGAATAGATCAATAATAACAATGACAAAAGTTTTTATAAAAACAACTTTAACAAATTTATTCACATTGACAACAAAATTTAATACAAGAAATATACAGTTAAATATTATTAAACAAGTATTATACTAAAAAAAAATTTGAAAGAAAATTATATACAAAATTATGCATAAAAATAAATAGATTACATACTACTAAATAGAAAAATTACAAAGTATAAACCTTCACTCTGGCTTTTTCTATCATAAAGAAAAGATCCAAAATTTCAATATTTCTCCAATTTATTTTCAATAAAATAAATAAAATAGTAATATTTCTTTGTTTTCATGAAATATAAAATAAGATATTTTATAATATTTAATTAGATAAAATATATTTAGGTTCATTTTATATTCACAAAATATATGTCAGTGGAATAATGTTTGTTCATATATTAAAATACTTTGCTTGGTCCCACTCTAAGTTTTATTATATGTTTCCTGTTCAAAAACATAAAATATAAAACTTAAATAAAATATAAGCATTCATAATACACTCCACATTCTTCATTTTGATGTTTCTTCGTAAAATATGCATTATTTCAAAAATATTGATTTATGAAAAATCGAAAAATATCAAAAAACATTTGAAAATATATTAGGAAAGTTATGATTCCTTTATCATTTTCATCATCAGCATTAAACATTCAAGTTCATTTGTATTCCTACTTAATTCAAAACCTATCTTGCCTTCTTTTTAAAACAGTTTACCATTCTAAGTTTATTCATTATTCTACTTTCGGAATACTGAACTCCGTGATGCATACTAATAAAATTAAGATAGCAATATAATATATAGAATATGAAGGAATAACTACAGTAATGATTCAATAGTATAAAATAATTCATTAATTCACATGGAAAAGCAGTGTGAAATATCAGGTATGACTTAATCTAATACCCATAGGAAATAATGTTTTGGCTTTCTTTTAGAATGTACAGATCATCTAAATACAAATATCAAACACTGACCATGGAAATAACATACAATAATACAGGGCTATGTTAACTGTATTTGTATAACAACTACTTTGATATAACATAGATTAATCCTCCTATCTTCTTGACATACCCTACAAATATAAACATCCAGGGTTTCATTTCCTACTGCCCTGTTCACTATCATCTAAAAAATTCCAAATAGATTTAAACAATCTACATCGCAAAATAAACTAAGCAATTTTCCCAATAACAAACAAAGTTAACACATTAATTCATCAAACTATGAATACTTTAAGAAATGGTTTCACACACTTAAGCTTAGCCACAAATACAAATGACTTTGATAAAAATATATTACTAATATTCGTATATTTAAAATAAATATAATATGGTTTTACTTTTAAAAAATCACACAGAATTATGATAATTAATAAAGTTATAATGAACTTTATTATAAAAAAAATATGCATGTTTTTATTTATAGCTTATATCTCCTAATAAAAAAATTTGAATGTCTTATTAATGCACACATCCGTATATCTATTCATCCTTTCAACATAACATGGATCTTTAAATTAACAAGCAATTCTTAAAAATATATACCATATGATATTTACAATAATTAAAATTATCTATGTGATTAAAATATTACCACATTCTGATGTCTTCTGGTCCAATTACATAAAAATATTTAAAAAATCAAAGATTCCATTCACACAGTGCTCATTATAAAATATACTTTAAAAAAAATGTTCCAAGATTTTAAAAAATGTTAAATTACTTTAAAATTAAGATTATGATAATCAAAAATGTCTACTAATGCAGCTTATAAAATATAACCTAAAAATAAATTCAAATTCTAATGTTAGTATTCTTTTTTTAAAAAAAAAACATTTAAAACCTAATAATAAAATTCAAAGTTACACATTTCTTCTCTTCATATATATTCTTCTTTGAAAAATTCTGCTAATGAATTGGGGGTTGCACAGTCTCTAAGTAATAAAGATTGTTCTAAAGATTTTCTTTCTAATGCTCCTCCCTTGGTGTGTAGAAATAACAATAAAAAATAAATGCCAACTTACAAAATCTGTAAAAATCCTTAAAAATATTGTTCATCCTGTTGTTAAAAGATATTTAATACAGTCCATTTCTGCAAATCTTTCCAGGATAATAATTTATTCAATAGTATTTTAAATCCATGTTGAAAAAGTAAGTCATTTTTCCTCCGTGCACGTATGTATATTCCAATTTGTTCAGAGACAGATGCATCATTCATGTTCATATTTATTAAACACATAATTCTGAAATAAACAGACATCTTTCCATTTTAAACTCATATTCCAGTAAAGCACATAATAAGGTAAATAAATAAATCCAGGTTTTTAAATATTAAAAAGGTTATTTATTCCTAACAAAATATATATCTTCCATTAACAATTTTTCTTCTTCTTTTTAAAAAATATACAGCAATTAAAATAGCAGTTGGTCATATTATAATGTTTGCTTATTTTATATAGCATTTTTAGCAATTATATTTGTATATAATTTATCTTCAAAATATCTTGCTTAACAAGTCCAAATATAAAATTTGTTTCAAAGATAAATATTATTAACTGTAATCATTCAAAATAATGTTATAAATACTATAAAGACAGTGATATATTTTATAGCTCATCTTCAATATCTTTTAAAATTCACAGGTAAATTGTGTTTCTGTCTTTTCCAATAATTTCTATTTAAATAATGTCTTTTAAAAGTTTTTAACTTTATAAATATAGATGTATACATTATATGTAATATACTTCTAGGTAATATTCATATATAATTTTAAAATACTCCATGTAAACAGCTATTTAAATTCTCATATAGCACTGGAAAAACCATGCTTCCATAAACTCTTCAGTTTTTCATCTCCAATCCTCCCATACAACGGACTATAAGTTTTTGATCCATAAATTACTAATGAATTTCAACCAAACTTCAGAATAATTTACTGATAGGAAGTTTAGTGGATTTATTCACACATATTGTTGAACTAAATATTAATTTTCTTTATCCTTTTGACTTTTTTTTTAAAATAAAAATATATTAAAATTTAGATAATTTACTGTTAGTTTTTACTATATTACTAGCCTATAGTAATATAACTTGATACTATTTAACACAATAATTTTTCTAACACAATAATTACTACTCTAACAATTTTTAACCACTCAAATTAGTTACACACAGTATTTATACCCATTTTTTAAAAAGATTTGATTGGGTAAAAATAAACAGACTACAAACTCATTTACATATTTCTAATTAAGAAATTTTAAAAATTGGAAGTAAATTAATGAGTCATCTTTTAAATGAAAAAATATAAATATTTAATTCACTAATTTATTTAATAACTCTATTTATCCAAACAAAATACTTTAAAATAATACATTTTATAAATTTTTTACTAATTTCTTAAATTATAAGAAAACATTTAGTTTAAAAATATCCATTTTAGCTTACATTTATTAGTTTAAAATACCTTTAAAAATTAAATAATATTTATTTCAGATTTATCTTATCATGCTCAAATGCTTCCATTTTTGTCACTAATTTTAGAAAATAATTTAAAAACTTTCTCCAAATTCAGACAAGCATTACACACACGTCATGTCATCTGCTTTCCAAAAAAATGTTGCAATTTTTTGAAACTTATTGTCTGAAATAAATCTTAAATGAATATTTAATTACAAAATAATACATATTAGAAAATATTAAATATAATAATAAAAATTTAGAATACTAAATTTTGACATTTTTCATAACAATGAAAAAAGTTGAAACATTTGGTACACCATAAAATATGTAAACTTTAATAAATAATTATTACACAATTTTAACTTACTTTAAAGATAAATTTAATAACTTATTCAACTATTTTAACATTATATTAAAAATTAGTATTCTTCAAATGTTTATTTAGCAAGATATTAAATATATTTCACAAGTATAACTAATATCATTTACTTTAACCATAAAATATTAAATTATTCTGCTTTCTTTTTACAATTTTTACATTTAAAAGTTTTAAAATATTTTTTGACTTCTTACCATTCATTTTAACAAGTTTTAAGACTCTTTTAAATATTACTATTACAATTATAACACATATAATTATCTCGATTTAATTTTTTTAAGAAATTGACTTTTTGGTATGTCTAGCCTTAACAAAAGAGTATAATAAACATATTAAAATATTTTCATCAATTACATTCATTATTAATATATATATATTGTACCAAGATCGTAGTTGGTACATAATAATTTTATCAAAAAATTATTAAAATAATAAATCAATAAATAAGTTATAAAAATTTAAGAGTTTTATTGCAGTTTGTTTCCGTAAAAGTAAGATTAAAAAAGTCAGAGTTTTGAAATCAAGGTTACAATTAATTAATTAGAAGGGGAGAGGGGTTTTCTTTAGAAATGTCAAACTAAAAGTTTATAAAAGAAATAAAGAGTTTTATTATTATTATTGATTTAAATATAAGTTAAAAGTTTAAAGACGTAAATCTCTTTTTATTTAAGTCATCTTAAAATGAAATAGTAAATGGATCTTAAAATATATATGTGCGTTTGTAAATAGAATAAATGTATGTGAAAATAAATGTTAAAATGAAATAAATGAATACAGAAGATTATCGTTAAAAAACACAGCAATGGCTATTAAGTTAAAATATAAAAATATATCTAAAACACAGCGATGGGCTACTAATTAAAAGTATAAAACAACAGGATTAAAAAGCTTACCTCTAAAGGATTAGCTACTAATTAAAATTATAAAAACAACACGTTTGCATGGCTACTAATTAAACAATCTCAAAAACATGTAGTTAAAGGATTGAGAAAAGAATTTCGACAACAGATATTGCCGGCGGACATGAAAACAAAAACATGCCTTATGTATAAATAGTAAATTTTTATCGGACAATCAGTTCAGTTCAGAGAGTTAACCTTTCCGAGGGTCACTTCATTATTGGCCAAGTAAGGTAAAACTCTGAAACTTTTAATTGGTCAATTGACAAACTCTTTGATAGAAATATTTTCATCTTTTAATATATATTAATTTTAGTTTCGTTTTCAAAAAGTAAATTAATTATTTGTAATGTTAGGAAAGTAAACGAATGTTTTTTTCAAAAATATATTTTTATTTGTATTTTATAGAAATATTCAAAAGCGAAAAAATCAAAGAAAATATTATGAGCAAATTACAAGCAATGCAAACGTCATTTATATTCCCTCCCAGATTTACATCAAGGAATTTTTTAATAATTTTTTAGTAAAATCTTAGCATTTTTCTAAAAATAATTATATTTTCAGCATATTTTAACCAAAGTACATTATAATATGTAAATAAATGCCAGAAAAATATTCTAAAACATTAATGCTTGTTTGAAAATTAAATAAACAGCTTGTGGCAATCTAAACTCTTGACAGGATGTCAAAATTATTGCTATCACTGGTTTCTTTTTCAATTTACAATTGTGTAAAGTATACAATTTTTTAATAAAGCCTTACTACTTTTGTAAAATAACTATATTTTCAGCAGATTTTATGAAGATAATTTATAATATGTACGAAAAATAATAAAAAAAAACACTCTAAAACATATATTTTCATTTTCAGCGGTGAAAAAATATTTATCGGAATCATCAGCCAATAAGCATCGAGAATGGATGGCCCAACCAATCAGCATTGGCCTTCTTCTTTTGTTAAAGTTAAAACACTCCTAGTATTGATTTTTACTTGTAAAATAATTCAATAGAGTGCAGCATCTTATGGGACTTTTTCTAAACTTTCCAATGAGTATAAATACGTCACCATAGCTCAAAAATGCACGATTTAGAGCGATCCAAAGCCTCTGATGCAACAATGCATTGAACCCCATTGAAAGGTTAAGAGTATAATTTAAATTGTGCAAATCAATCAAGAATGCAGTGTTAAAACCATGGAAAACATGTGGCGGTCTCTATCCTGAAGCCCAGTAAAACAGCCAAACCTGCCCATGAAAATAATATCTGTGTAACAGCTTAGAAATCCTCCATCAATGTTTAACTGTCTCCGAGAATACCAACTAATAAGCATCAAATCTCCACAAGAAACTTCAAATCTAACCAGTTAGAAATATTTCATCAAAAGCAGCAAACAGCAAGATGCATCCACGTTCAAAATCCTAGGTAAAACATTTTCTTATATTCATTTATAAAGTAGCCATTGCATTCATGTGAATCCTCCAAGAGTTGAATTATATGAACTCTATAATACACAAAAATGAACTATTGATTTGTGTGTTCTGAATATATGCGTTTATATTATTTAATGCTTTATTATATATGTCAGTGTGTGAATTAATATATGCGTGATCATTAGATAAAACACCAGAGTTATGTCATTAAAATTTACAAGAGTATTTGGAATTAGTATATTGTGTTAATTAAATAAATTGTCTTTAAACTTAAACTTTATTTGTCGGTCAATTCTTTTCACCACTATTATGAAACAATAATTGGTTATTGATTAAAAATAGACTGAGCTAGTCATGGGTGTAACTTAGGCATCGAGTTAGTGGTCAGTGTTTAAAGTGCGTTATTTGTCTTCTGGATGAATAGCTGGTACCCGTGTATACAAAACAAAAAAGGACTTTAAACGTGGTGTTGAATTCAACAGTCAAGAAGAAGTTATGTCCTGGAAATGTAATGCTAGTTATATATTTTATAGCTATCGTTTGGACATACATACTCTCCGAGTATGTTCTTCTCTGCCTAAGTAATTGGTGTTTCGATCGTCTCATAATCGAACCTGGTACAATATATATAAAGCATGCTAATATCTCTAAACCAAGCTTATTTTTTATGATAAATGCTACTAGAGAAAGCATTCAAATAATATTTCTCTAGGATTCTCCCCATCCTCAGATCAGTTTTTATCTATGGATCTCTTCAGTGAGAATCTAGGATACCAGATTAAAAAAACAACTCAAGCTAAGTATATATCTAAAAGTTAACTCTTAAGAAGATCTGAAATTTTTAGATATCTACAAGTCTTTAAATTCAGTTCTCCAACTGAAATAATTATATGGATCTGAACTTAATTTAGATACACCATATATTAATGGGCTTAGTAATATAATTTAGACAAATCCCCCAACAGCAATATATTTATGCTGTGTGATATAGTCAATCAGATTTTCCAGATCTATACTAATGGCAAACTAAAACAGACTTAAAGACAAGAATTGCTCATATATAGGCTAGCAAAAACTTGCTTTACAAATGTGTTAATATTTTATACTCATGAAAAAAGAATATTGATGTAGGTTTAATCCAAGTATTTTTGAGATAATTTGTAAAGAAAATATAAGAAAATCAATAATCTTGGTTTATGTAAAATAAACCCATATGGAATAAGAGAGCCAGTTGTATTCAAATGAGTAAAGTCAGTTTTTAAACGGTTATTTAATAATAAACTATTACAATAATGATAACCAAAATATAATGCTTACTACTATTTACTCATAATCTGTTATATGGCCATTTCAACTAATAATTTCTGGCTTGTTTTCCTCTGTCTCAACAGCTTAATAGACAACATCTGTGCAGCTCTTACTATTCAGACTATAGAATCTCTGTTTTGGGCTGAGAATTTTTGTATTTGAGCTTTTTCTTCTGCTTACTGTTTATTTCACTTTACTTCACCTGTGTCCATTTTCAGCTTAAACTTTAATGTGTCAGTCTCATTACAACTTTGTTATGGATATAATTTTTATATATTCTAAATTTGTTACCATTCTCTAGTTTTCAATATTCAATTATCTCTCTATCCTCATTTTATTCATAATGATTTTAACACAAACTTTTTATCAGTAACAAATTTTTTTTAGTTAATTTGATCAACAAGTTTTTTCCCCTCTTATATAGTAACAAAGATAATTTATTTCTGAGTTTCTTGCCCACTACCAGTTTGGCAGGTGACTTGCATGTAAAAATTGTAGGTAATGAATATTGGTAAAGCAAGACTATATAAAATATTTTTTGAAAAGCTGTAGTCTCTGTCTTTTTCAAATTTGTTTAACTTGCTAACAATGTTTCCAGTCAGACTGTAGATTCAGAATGGTAGAGTGTGTGCATGTGTGGATACTTCAGATCTTTAAAATAATTATTTTTTGTGTCATGAAATTGATTTTATTTTCAGACACCCAATCCCAGACAATCTATGGTTTGCAAAGATCCCTTCTAATTTTTTAATGGTTTTATCAGCTGTAGTGTTTTTGACCAGATGATAGTCTGACTACCTAGAGTAGACATCGATTAAAATTAAAAAGGTGTAACCTTTGTAGGGTCCTGCATAGTCTATATGGATTCTTTGCAATGGCCTATTTGCCTAGGTACAAGAAATATACATCTTCAGTGGTAATTTCATCATTGAGTGTCACACAGTATTCTCTTTCACATACTTCTCAATGCCTATATTAAATTAACATATTAGATATAGAAAAAAGCTAAATTATTAGTTTGTTCTACATCTGGGTTATGAATAAATTTACAAGATGTTTTTTTACTGGGTCGATATTAGAACTCTCTATTAATACACAATCTATAAATTAATAAAGATTCACAGGCTTTTTAGATGTTAACAACTCTATGGTTACCAGTCATACCCAATCCATTTCATGGGTGCACTTTTCTATCATATCAGTGTCTTGTACTCATGTATCTATAGAATCAACAGCCATTTAAGTACTGTGAAGTTCTTCTTCATCTGAGATTCTTGATAGAGCATTGATATGTTTCATAAATGTGCATTATTTATATATTGAATTATAAAACATTATTTCTTACCAAGATTTATTTGGTGATTATTAATGATTATCTAATAGCCTCAGCAAAGAATTATTGTAAATGATGGTACTTTCTTATTTTCTGTCCTGCCACTGCTAGAGACGTCATTACAGAAGAAATTTATCAAGTTTTTTGTAATTTATCTCACTTTAAATTTATCATTTCACATCTATAAATGATTTGCCTTTAAAACTGAATATTTTATGGGCCATTCATCATTATAAACTAAATGATATATTTCTGACCAGTCCAATTCAGAAGATTGTGTATCAAATGAAGTAATATTTTTATACCAAAATAAAGTTTTTATTGCTTTGATTGAAGTATCTGACCACATTTACTTTTGATTTTTTTTTAAATCATAAAATGATTTGGCCACAAGGCCTTTTCTTTTTAAAAAAAATGTAGTTTATGAATTCTTGGAATGAGTGTATTATTTACTGTTCAAACTTCAATTGATGACATTCTTTTTTTTTATCAGATATAATATTGCCTGAAAACTGTATTTAATTTTGTTCTGCACAGATATTTTTCCACATTTTAATTTAATGCTTTGAATTTCTCTAGCTTTTTGTAAACATTCAGAAATTATTCACACAATATTTGCACTAAGTTTGGTAATATCAAAATATCATCAAAGTATGGTATAACTTTATCTAACTCCTTTAGTAGTAAATCAAAGTTTGCTTGGAAGATATTAAGTGTGCTGTTTATTTTAAATGTATTTAAACAAGTCTATATAAATTGTCAGTGTTAACATTTTCACAAATATGTCACTGGTGAAAATCAGGTGAAGAGTATAATTCTAATTTTAAAAAATAAAAAGCTTTTTTGCATCATTATTAGGATTTCCATTCATGTTGGAGGCAAATTATGATTCTTTATTCAAATATTTATTTGCTATTATTTGGTAATAGCAAATTTGTATTTCTCAAGTATGTGAGAATATTATTATTAACTAATTTCAATATTTTTTCCTTTATTTTCATTATCTGTTCAAAAAAAACTTTATACCACAACAAATAATCAGATAAACATTCTCAAATAAGCCTATGTCAATTGGATGTTTGTATTTATTCCTGTTCTTTTATAAATGTTTAGCAATTTTAGTTGCATGTCTTGAGATGTGAAATCATTTGTAACAATGTTAATTTTTATCCCTAGCACTATTGATGACTGAACTTTTTATGTTTAATAATATATAGTATCAGGTGATTATCTCATTATCTATTTTTATAGCCAAATCAATTTTCAATACATTAACTCATTTCTCTTGTGCTTTGACATTTGTCTTTTGAAGATGAGAGGTATCTGGATGTTATCAGAAATGTTCAATTATTTCTTGTTAATAAAAGTATCACTGATATACCTGGACCCTCAACGTAAATTTTTTAATTCTTTACTAAATGTATTTTAATTGTAAAGTTTGACACAATATTTTCTTTATTTGTATAAAATTTCTAGTTATGTTTGTAAATTCATTTTCTGGTCTTGTGAGAGACTTGTTCAAGGTAACTTTCGATCCACAATTTGAACAGTGTTTCTCTTTTCATTTGCACAGAATTTTTGGATGGTCACATTGGCCATTAACAATATTATGAATTTTTTACTAAATTCTTATGCCTTATATTTTTTTTGCCATCTCCCCAAATTTATGGCTTTATGAATGTCTTTTCTGGTATTATGATCTTGAAATTCCATGTTTATTCTAGAATTGTTTTATATAATACATAATGTTTCTCAATATTTGTTTCACCAAGAAGCAACTTTCTTAACTTATCATTGAACAGGGTTTTGTCAAGGAAATTCCATATCTGCAATATTTTGAGAGAATTTTAAGGGCTTCATTAAATTCCTTTTCTCATTTCAGGTTTTCTGCTTGTTGTAGAAATGCAGTCACTGCTATATATCTTGGTTTCTATGAGCTAAAATAATTGCCCCACCCCCCCATTACTTGTTCAAAACATAATTCTTCTGGACTTGTTTGTGATTTTGATCACTTTGTTGCCCAAATGCTATCTTCTATCTTATTTAGTATAAAACCCTTTCCACCTATACAGTAAATAGCACCCATTTAATGACATTCTCAAAGTTAAATTCTTCAATATTATTTTGCCCTAATGACACCATATTTACTTTATATATTTTCAGGCTATTGCAATATCATAGGTTTGAATTAAGGAGATAGTGATTGCATTAGTACAATACTATATCATATAATGACCCTGGGTTTCAGTCAATAAGATCATGACTGCACCATTGCAATATTTGGTCTGTGCATTATTTTTACACACTTGAGTGTGTGACTGGATAAAGAAAATTTAATAGATAATGTGGAGGTACATCATTTAAAAATATACAGATTTATCTACACTTTTGATGATTAATAGCATAATTTAATACATACAATAATATTTGCAGAGTCAATTACAATGAACATATGATAAGTATCTATATGCATAACAAACACATTTACTTACCATATCATAGTTCTATATAGGGATTTTTTAATTAAACATTTAAACCGAGAAAGCTTATATAAGCGTTATTTTGCTATTTTACACGTTTAAGGAGTTGAGTCCCTGGGTTAATTTTCCCATGACTGTTTTCACTGTTTCTAGTAAAATTGAAAGCTTCTTCTCAGAGCAAATATCTCCACTTGTCTATTCGGTAGTTGTGTTTGGTTTTACTGCTCTCTAGAGTCAAAATGTCAATCATTTTAAGATGTGTTAAGTAAAATAATTAGGGATAATCTCGATTAAGAATTAAAAAGCTTGCTTTGCTTTAATTATGCCATTTAATCCATTAATTAATTTTTTCTATTATTAAAAGAATATATATTTTTAAAACAGGCAAAATTCACAATACGTATTGATGATCATATATTTTTATCAATTAAAAATAATCTCCCGGTATTTTCTGGACTAATTTTTATAAATAACTTGTATAAACGAAAACAATATATAGCCTGATTAAATTAAGTATTAAATTACAATATTTTTATTTTTTTCGACCGATTGTTCGAGTCGGATTTTTATAAATGCATTTATAGAGGGCGCGGCTAAAATTTCTTAATTTTTAAAGCGTGATTTAATATTTTTATATATTATTTAATTAATTAATAGCCATAGTTCTACTTTATCTTTATTTTTTTAAAAAGCGTGATTTAATATTTTTATATATTATTTAATTAATTAATAGCAATAGTTCTACTTTATCTTTATTCTTTAATATTCAGTGTATTATTTCACAATTTAAATATCAATATTTAGCAAATTGCTTTAGTAGATTTAGATTAACATTCTTGTAAAAATTTGGTATTGAAGTTCTTCCTTCCTGCTAATTTATATCTAGAATGGATAAAATGGTTTATAACTAAATATTTTTTCAAAAATTGTTTTCATTCAGTTTTAATCATCCCTTTCGTTAATTGCTTGCATACAAATACCCAGCTAATCACTCGTATTTAAATTCTAGCAGTTAGTTTTAAAAGTTAAAAAAATCTTTTAAGAAGTAACAATAACTGAGCATGCTCAGTTTAATTGAATTTGAAAATATTGTAGTCTAAATATTATTAAGTATAAACCATGAAAGTGATTAGACAGATTAATAATGCTAACAAAAAGATTTCAAATATACACACATAAAAAATAGAAACCTCAACAATTTTTTATTCTTTAAATATTTAGTGCAAAAAAATTGATTATTAATACAGTATTTTAAAATATAGTTTGGTAAATTATTTTTATAGGTTATTGAAAATCTAATGTTAGATGATAAAAATTAGCCCCGAAGACTGCTTTTATATCACCTATTGTATTCAATTTCGTTTGGGTTTTTTTTTTTTTGCTTCCGTTTTCTATTCATTTTATTGAACATTAAAAAAAATATTTTCACACATTCCTTCTATAATCTGGAATGTTGGACTATTTTCTAAAAAAAAATAGCCTATTTAATATATGTTATCAGTTAATATATTTTTAAGCTTCTAATATTAAGGATAAATATTTATGAAATAATTTGGCAAAGGTTTAACATGTACGGAAGCCACTATATAATATATAGAACACCGATATAATTGAATGATTATTTCTCTATGCTACATAATGGTTAATGTCCAATCGGAGATTCAAAACCAAAACACACTGAAAATGCTTGAAATTTAAATAATCTGAAATTCCTTAGTAATCTTATTATTTTTTCTAGATATCCCTGTCTATAACAAAGCTTTAAATACTTTTATTACATTTATAATAAAAATATATAAAATATTCCTCTTTAACTCCATTTCATAATTAATGATATTGTAATCGAAATTTATATCATCCCACCCTCTAGTTTAATTTTACATACTTAATTAATATATAAATACAACAAAGCTACCAACACTTAAACAATACCATATCAATAACAATCAACAATCTCAATCTGTTGTCAAGGCACCTTCATTTAATCATTTTGTAATGGTTACTCTATTTTCTTTTGATCACAGAGGGTGCCACCATGTCAATGCATACCTGTTTGAGAGAAATAATATTGTGTTTGTGGATGTATGGGATTGGTTTATTGGAAAGAGGGAGTTATATAGTAAAGATGGATTGCACTTAGGAAAACAAGAAAGTGAAGTTTTAGGGAGTTTGATATTTAAAGAATATAATTCGGGAAACTTTTAAAGGGGTGTGAGCTTTTAAATTGTAATATTATCAAAAACAAGACGAATGGAGGGAAAAAAAGAAATAAGCAAAAGATGGTTGATGTAGATATAAATGTAGATGTGGAGAGGGAATGGTTTTGTAAGATTAATGGTAAGAAAGGGTGTTATAAACGTAATGGAGAAGAAAGAATCAAAAGAATTTATAAAAGAATAGTTAGGAAAGAAAAAATTGTTAAAATTGGGTTTTTGAATATGCAAGGTGGTAGGAGACCAGAAAAGTGGCTGGAATTAAATAAAGCAATTGAAAATGAAGAGCTGGAGGTATTAGCAGTAGTGGAAACTCATCTAAGAGAAGAAGAATAACCTATTTTGGAAGAGGTGGTATGGCAGGATATAAACAGAAAAGAAAAAGAAAAAAGGGGTGGTGGTATAAGTGTTATATCGAGGAAATATTTAAATATTGTTAAGTGTCAAGAGCATTTGTGGTTTGAAATAAGGTTGGGTAGACAAGAATGGATGGTGACTTTAGGGTATATAGCTACTGGAGATAGACAAACTGTAATGGAGTGGAACAGTAGTATATATGAATGCCTAGTTAAGGATATACAAATTTTTAAAGAGAAGGGGAAGAGAATAATGGTTATAGGGGATATGAATGGACATATTGAAGAAATTGATGATGTAGATAATAAGAATGGTCAGTTTTTGAAGGAATTTTGTCAAAGAGTAAATTTGAGCTTTGGGAATTTATCAAATATGTATGAGGGACAATACACATGGTCTAGGAATAATGTATTTCACACAATATATTATGTATTGGTAGAGAAAGTGGGAATGAATAAAATACAGAAAATTAAGGTGTTTGATAATGAAGAGAGGGTATGTAATAGTGATCATAATTTTATTGTAATAGAAATGGTTAGTAATGTGATGGAGGTTAGAAATAAAGGTAGAAATAATAGTGAAAGATGTGGATGGAGAGTGAATGATAAGAATAAGTTGGAAGAATATAAAATAAAAGTTGAAGAAACCATGGAGCAGATGGATGGGGATGAGTATAAGGACTGGTGTGGTGAAATAGAAAAAGTGGCAAATAGGGTTTAGGTTGAGAATATGCAGAAGAATAAAAGTAATAAAAAAATGAGAGTTAGTAAAAGTGTAAAAGAGAGGAAAGAAGCATGCAGAGAATATAAGTGTGCTATTAAGAACAAAGAAAGTGAAAATGATATTAACGCTAAATGGGGAAAGTACTTAGAAAAGAAGAAGTTGGCTAAAATGGATAATTATAGAGAGAGGATGAAGTTAAATAGTAAATTGTTAGAGTATATTAATAAAAGTGGAAGAGATGGGAATAAAAAATTTTGGAATTACATTAAAAGAAGAAATGTAGGGGAAAGAGAGATAGTATTAATAGATGAAGAGGGAATAGAATGTAGCTCTAGAGAAGAGGTAGAGAGAATCTTAAATAGATATGTAATGGATATAGAAAAAATGTTAGATGTGAAGGAAGTAGTGATAGAAAAAAATGGAAGCAGTTAGTAATGGGAATATTAGGTTCACAAAAAATGAATTGAATGAGGCAGGGAAGAGATTGAGAAGTGGAAAAGTGAGAGGTTTAGATGGATGGGCAGCAGAGATGGTAATGAATTTAGGGCATAGAGCAAAAGCAAAGTTATTATCATGTTTTAATAAAATGGCACAGAAGACAGTTTTTCCGGTTAGTTGGAGTAATACAAGAATAAGATTATTATTTAAAGGAAAGGGTAAGGATCATAGAAAGTTAAATAATTATAGACCGATAGTGGTAACATCAGTTTTATATAAAGTTTTCTCATATATGGTAGCTGGAAGAGTTGTAAAATGGATGGAAGAGAATAATGTAGTGGGGGAAATGCAAGGAGGTTTTAGGTCAGATAGGCATATAGGAGATAGTTTGTTTGTAGTTACACAACTTATGGAGATGAGTAGGAATTCAGGTAGATCATTATATATGAGTTTTATAGATATAGAGAAAGCATATGATAGAGTAAATAGAAATAGATTATGGGTAAGGTTAGCCAATTTGGGAATGGATGAAGCTTTAGTAAATATTATTAAGAAATTATATGAAAATAATTATTATACTTACCAATTAGGGGATATAGAATCAGTTAAAGTTAAAAATGGGGTGGGATTAAGGCAAGGATGCCCTATGTCACCTATTTTGTTTTTGTTGTTTTTGAGTGAAATGGAGAAAGCAATAGAAAGACTAGGAAGAGGGTAGAGATACCATTAATAGGTGGCAAGGGAGTATATATTTTGTCGGGTCTTTTTTTTTGCAGATGATATCTTTTTGTGTGCAGAAAGAAGAGAAGATATGGAAATTATGTTGAGGACATGTGCAAGGGTGGGTAAAGAGATGGGGATTAAATTTAGTGAAGAAAAATCAAATATAATGATGGTTAATACTGGGGAAAGAGAAGATGTAGAATTTTTATTGGGGGATATAAAGTTAAGTGTGGTGGATAGATATAGGTATTTGGGAATCATCTTATGTAATCAGGAAAATTGCTTGGATGAATGGGAGAAAAAATTGGTAAATGAAGCAAAGAAAAGAAAGGGTTTGGTAAAGAAACTAACAGTATTTTCATATAATAAATATGATGTAGCTAGAATAGTATGGAAGGGAGTTGCAGTAGCAGGGTTAACATATGGTAATGATGCATTATGGGTTAGTAAAAGAGTTTTAGATTATTTAGAGAAAGTACAAAGGGAAGTAGGAAGACATGCATTAGATGCAGAGATGTGGACAGCAAAGGAGGCAATTCAAGGAGAAATGGGATGGTCAAGTTTTTATATGAGAGATGCAAAAAGTAAAATGAAAATGTTTGGTAATTTGCAGTTTATGGATAGTAAAAGAATAGCAAAAATAGTGTTCAATTGGGTTATGAGTAAAGGGCAGGTAACAAGATGGGTGAGAAAGGTAATGCGGTATGCGAAAGATTTGGATAAAGAATTTATATCAATATACTTGTATAAAAGATGGGATGATTGTGTTAGGAGGATTGTTGAGTGTTATAGTGGTAAGGAATGGGATAAAAGAATAGAAGCATTAATAAAAAATAGGGAGTTGGAGAGATGGAAAACTAGTATGGAGGGTAAGAAGAGTTTAAATATATATAGAAGTAAATGGAATATTGGATGTGAGTTAATTTATGATAATAGTAAGGAAAGTAGTTTATTATTTAAGGCTCGAATGGGATCTTTAGCAACAAGAGAATATACATGTAAATGGAAAACCATGGATAATTTAGTGTGCAAATTGTGTAAGGAAGGTATAGAAAATATTAGGCAACTGTTGATTGAATGTAAATGCTTGAAAGCAGAAAGGGTACAGATAATGAAGTTATGGGAGAATAGACATGAACAAAGTGACTATACAGAAAGTGAGTTATTAGTTTTTATGTTGGGTTTGTGAAGAGATAAGGGGGGTTTAGATATAAAGGCCATAGAGTTGACAAAGATTATGTTGTGGAAATGGGATGGGGCAGAATATGGGAAGACTTGAGAGTGGGGAATGGAGAATAAAATGGCTAACAGGTTTATCTGGGCATAATTGCTGAGATATTCTTGACTTCGTTTAAGGAGAAGCCAAAATACATCACATCACATCACATGTTTCATGCATATATGATTAATCATCTGAGAGGATTGATATAAAGTCTGATTATTGTGTATAAAAGTGTAAATTGTGATCAAGAGAGTGAGTTAATTGAAATTTGAAAGATTGAAAATTTCTTAAAGGCTAGAAAGTTTTTCGTGCAACATTTTATATATAGAAGTTTTAAAAAAAATTGTTAAATGTGTGTTAGTGTAAGGATATTTATAACAAAGTTGTATGTAAGTTTAATCGTTTTTTAGTAAGTTTGCTACTAAAGATTTTTTTTTAAATTTAAGAGCAGTGATTTATTTTGAGAAAAAATATAACATTTTGGAGACCTAATGTCGGAAAACATGTGGTTATAGATTAATCAGTTTTGAAAGAAAGTAAAGTTCTTATCCTTCTGTGCAAGGGGGTTTGAAGAGTAGGAGAAGCAGTATAAAGTCAAATATAGAATAGGTGACTTGGAAAATAAGGAATATGGATTGCATTTGTATTCCACAATGCATATATAATCAGCAGAAAGAAACTAGGCATGCTCTGGTAAGAGGGTACCTTGTGTGATGAGGTTTATCACTTGAAATGTTTGAATAAGACTAGGAAGGATGTAACAGGTTTATGATTATGCAGACAGTGTGTAAATGTGATAATAAGAAAGTGGTTTCTAAGTGTAGATAGTCTAAAGAAAAAGTCAGGGGAAAGGGGGAAAATTGTAGTTGAGGAAGATAAAACAGTATGGTTTAAGTGGAGTGTCAGGAGATATGGGTGGAGAAATTAGTAGTGCAATGGAGCTGGTTAGCCAAAGAATAAGTAATATAGAGGAAGAGCTGAAGGATGTAGAAGCAAAATTAAAATCATTATAGATGAAGTGTGAGCTGATAAAGGAATTATTGAGTAGGAATGATAAGGATGAAGTAGATGAGGAGGTCCAGAAAGTGTCAGAAAATGTTATGGATGAAGAAAGGAAAGTAGACTATAGGACAGTATTTATAGGAGATAACTAATTAGAGAATATGGGGATATAATTGCAAGAGAAAATAACAGGTATGTAAGAGTAAGTTTTCCTGGAGCTAGAATTAGGGATGTGACATATGAAGTAAAAAAGCAAGATAATAGAGATGTGTATGTTATGGTAGGGACTAATAATTTATCAAAACCATGAGAGAGAATAATGGATGAGTACATAGAATTGATTAGAAAATTGAGTAAGATTAAAGAAAGAGGAGAGATAGTTGGACTATTATCAAGATTTGACAAGAGGTATTTGTTACATATGGCATGTTCTATAAATGAGAGATTGGAAAAAATTGTGTGAGAGAAATGATGTTATGTTTGTGGATGTGTGAGATTGGTTTATTGGAAAGAGGGAGTTATATAGTAAAGACAAATTGCACTTAGGAAAACAAGGAAGTGAAGTTTTAGGAAGTCTGATTTTTTAAAATATAATTTGGAAAATTTATAAATGGGGGTGGGGTTTTAAATTGCAATATTATCAAAAAGAAAAAAAATGGATGGGATGTAAGAAATAAGCAAAGAGTAGTTAATTTAGATATAAGTGTAAATGTGGAGAGGGAATGGGTCTGTTAAATTAATGGTAAGCAAGTTATTTATAAATGTAATAGAGAAGAAAGAATCAAAAGAATTTATAAAAAAGTAATTAGGAAAGAATAAATTATTAAAATTGGGTATTTGAATATGCAAGGTGATAGGAGACCAGAAAAGTGACTGGGATTAAACAAAGCAATTGAAAATGAAGAGTTTGAGGTATTAGCAATAGTGGAAACACATCTAAGAAAAGAACCTATTCTGGAAGATTTGGTATGGCAGGGTATAGGTATTATATCAAAAAAATATTTAAATACTGTTAAATGTCAAGAACATTTGTGGTTTAAAATAAAGTTGGGAAAAGAAGAATGAATGGTATCTATAGTTAATATAGCTACTATTGGGGATAGACAAACTATAGTGGAGTGGAATAGTAGGATATATGATTGCCAAGTTAAGGATATACAGAGTTTTAAAGAAAAAAGGAAGTGAATAATAGCTATACGAGATATGAATGGGTTTATTGAAGAAATTGATGATGTAAATAAATAAGAATGGACAGCTTTTGAAATTTTTTTGTCTGAGAATGAATTTGAGCATTGGAAATTTATCAAATATTTATGAGGGACAATACACATGGTCTAGAAATAATACATTCCACACAATAAATTATGTATTGGTAGAAAAGATGGAATGAATAAAGTATGAAAAGTTAAGGTATTTGATAATGAAGAGAGAGTATGTAATAGTGATCAAAGTTCTTCATAATAGAAATGGTTAGTAATGTAATGGAGAATAGAAATAAAAGTAGAAACAATAGTGAAAGATGTGGATGGAGAGTGAATAACAAGAATAAGTTGGAAGAGTATAAAATACAAGTTGAAGAAACCATGGAAGAGTTGGTTGGGGGTTAATATAAGGACTGGTGTGATGAAATAGAAAAAGTGGCAAACAGGGTTTTAGATTAGAATATTCAGAAGAATAAAAGTAATACAAAAATGAGAATTAGTAAAAAATGTAAAAGAAAAAAACATGCAGAGAATATAAGGTGCTATTAAGAACAAAGTAAGTGAAAAAGATATTAATGCTAAATGGGAAAAGTACTTAAAAAAGAAGAATTTGGCTAAAATAGATAATTATAAAGAGAGAATGAAATTGAAAAGTAAATTGTTGGAAGGTATTAATAAAAGTGGAAGAGATGGGAGTAAAAAATTTTGGAATTACATTAAAAGGAGAATTGTAGGGGAAAGAGATAGTATTACTAGAGGATGAGAGAATAGAGTGTATATCTAGAGAAGAATTAGAGAGAATATTAAATAGGTATGTAATGGATATAGAAATGATGTTAGAGGTAAAAGATAGAGTGATAGAAAACATGAAAGCATATAGTAATGGGAACATTGGGTTTACAGAAAATGAACTGAATGAGGCAGGAAAGAAATTGAAAGGTGGAAAGGCAAAAGGTTTAGATGGATGGGCAGCAGAGATGGTAATGAATTTAGGGCATAGGGCAAAAGTAAAGCTATTATCATGTTTTAATAAGATGGCACAGAAGAAATTTTTCCAGGTAGTTAGAGTAATACAAGAGTAAGAGTATTATTTAAAGAAAAGGGTAGGATCATATAAAGTTAAACAATTATAGACTGATAGTGGTAACATCAGTTTTATATAGTTTTCTCATATATGGTGGCTGTAAGAGTTGCAAAATGGATGGAAGAAAATAATGTAGTGGGGGAAATGTAAAGTTCTAGATCAGATAGGCATATAGGAGATAGTTTATTTGTACTTATTGTACCGGTCAGATTTGTATGTTCACGTAACAAGATCTAGCATCTAGGCAAAAGTACCTCGAATCCAATCATGCGCAAGATACACAGGTCAAGAACACTCATAAACTCTACCCTATTTGTCTATTTCCCAGATCTATAACATTATGAACAACAATCCCGATGATATCGATTTAATTTACTTCTCACCGACAGCATCGCTCATCGGAGACACAAAAAGACTCTAGGCTAAATTTTAATGATAGACTAACTTAAAACACACTATAATCTGGGAGCAGCAAAGGTTCATGACTTAGCATATTAATTATGTATTTAGCAGAGATCATCTAGTCATATGGAGCATAAATAATAAATGGATATTAAAATTAAATAAAAGAAAGCAATGGTTCAAGTGTTGATGTATATAGTTTAAGATTTATTAGATTAATAACAAAAATTATGTCGAGTTATTTATCCGACATTAGCCTCATATACATATATTTAATTCATATTTTACAATAACTTGATATTTGCAGCTATGCCAATAATATAGGTATATGACTTAAGGAATTAGCGCTATTGGAGTGCATTATTAAAATACTATTAACCCCCAGAGAGATGAAAGGAGCATTTACTTGATTTAAAAAGAAAATAATTTTACAAGCAAATATTACATTTTGTTTTATTTAATATTATTATTAATTTGAGTTGTAAATAACTAATGTGTGGGATGGATAATGAATAATTATATAAATGATACTAAATTTATTGCATTGATACGCATAGTAAACTAATGGAAATGTCTGTTGAGAGAAATCATCACATTATGACTTATGGCTATTTCTGGGCGACTAATAATACACTGAAAGGCGGTGTGTGCATGGTGGCAGATTGGGGTGGTCCAATTATGGATCCTGGAGTGCGCTTCATGAATTTGATTAATGAAATTTACCGATTTCCTCTGCATATGTAGGCAGGATCGGTGTTGAGATGAAGGGTGGTTGGCTATGCCTTTATCGGGCTGGATTTTCCAGAGCGATTCCCGTATAAAGCATGCACATATGACCAAGTATGTCCCCAGGGTGGTTTTACAGCCTGGTTCAAGGACATTGAGAAACGATGATGGGGCTCAACTTAGTGAATACCTCCATGTGAGAGAGAAGCACGAATATATATAAGATGAAGTGGCCTATATGCATGCAACACTTAATAATACAATATAACTATAACTTTAAAGATTATCTAAAACTTATTTACTGCCCATAAATTGTGAAATACCTGGCATAATGGTGTGGTTCTTCGTTAAGCAAACATGAATAATAATTCTAATTAAATATAAAGCTAAGATCTGAAGATCCCCCCCCCCCTACATTATGTTACTTAATATTATTCATAACTTCCCACACATTTAATAAATCTCAATCTCTGTTAACAAATGCCTTTATGAAAATATATATATTAATACGAAAATAAATGGGTGGTGGTAATAGCTATAATGGGTTTTACATATATAATATAAATTAATAATAAGAGAGTGCATTATTTTTTTTTTTTTCATATGTCATAGCATCGGCCGGGACGCGAACCCACAACCGTCTGCAACCAACTACTTGCTTGCATGGCGACTGCGATGGAAAATATTTATGAAACAGATGTCAATCTGTTTTTTTACAGTAAACATAAAAAATAATTAGTTTGTTTATCTAAAATCGTTAGCATCTGGGCAAGTCGAATAAGACTTGTTTTGATTAAGTTATAAGTTATTTACCTGATAAATGATGGGTGGGGAAAACGAAAATAAATTATATTCCGGCGATTTTAGAAATATCATTGGCATTTCTTTTTAAAATATAAATACATAAATCTAAACGAAAATAATTTGCCGCTTGGGAATAAAAGAAAAGAAACCATTTTATAAGAGGCTTAATAGTGATTAGTTATATAGAGTTATAAGAATTACATATTTTGAAGACATTTAATATATATATGATTGGAAAATATAATAAATATTACAGAGAAGGCAGGATTTGAGAATTACGAGTGGCTAAAGTTCTTTTTACCTTGCTATCTGGAAGAGCAATTTTAATACGAGTCAGTCCATCGGTACTGGTACACTAGATCTAGGGTAGCATTATTATATGGTAGTTAGCATTTCACTTTTACTGGAAAATATATAAAGTTCATCAGTATGGGATGCAGAGCTTTGCTTATGGGAAAAGCATATCAGAATGGAGGGAAAAGGTGAAATTTCCCCTATTCGCTGCAGATTGACGGACATTAAAACAGACATGGATTATGTATAGTAACATCATAATTTTATGATCTCCTCCTTCCTTGTGGATTCAAATCCAGCAGTATATATACTTTTATTTTAAAGATGTAACTTAGCAACTACTGCTGGACCTGAGGCGGTTTAAGTACTTACTGTATATCTGGAATAATTTAACTGGATATTTTCTTATCTGGTAAGACTTTTGAAACAATGCAATTTTGTTATCAGTTTCTCGAACGATTGTTTTAAAATAAATCTTATGATTTTAAAACAAGCTAGCATGGACAAAATTTCCACTAATAGGTTTATTTTATTATTACAAAATCGTAATCTTTTACTTTTATCTAAGGGATCTTCCAGGTAATTGTTTTTGAGAGACTTTTTAACAAGATTGCATCATTTCTGGCTACAAAATTACATATGAAAAAATAATAAGTTTCATATATGATACTTTATATATAACATAACTTTACTAATTTATTCGCAATCTCCTACACTGAAATATATATAGATTTATTACTTACGCGTATACACATGAGAATATTATTAAATAAAAATATTTTTAGATTAAAATGCATAAGTGTTTATGTGATTTATGTTAAAATACTAAGCAAGAGGAATATATATATATTATTAAATATGTATATACGTGCGTGAAGGTGGGTTTGAATATAGTTAGATGGTAGGAGATTGGATGTGGGCTGTGAAGCAAGGATCTGAGCATCAGATCTGCTTCATTATACAACTTATGGATATGAATAGGAATTCAAGTAGACAGTTATATATAAGTTTTATAGATATAGAGAAGGCATATGATAGAGTAAATAAAAATAGATTATAAATAAGTTTAGCAAATTTGGGAATGGCAGAAGCTTTAGTGGATATTATTAAGAAATTCTATGAAAATAATTACTATGCATATCAATTAGGGGATATAGATTCAGTTAAAGTTAAAAATGGGGTTCTAAGGCAAGGATGCCCTATGTCACCTATTTTGTTTTTGTTGTATATGAAAGAAATGGAGAGAGCAATAGAAAGACTAGGAAGAGGGATAGAGATACCATTAATATGTGACAAGGGAGTAAATATTTTGTTGGGTCTTTTTTGCAGATGATGTCTTTTTGTGTGCAGATAGAAGAGAAGATATGGAAGTTATGCTGAGGACATTACAAGGTTAGGTAATGAGATGGGGGATTAAATTTAGTGAAGAAAAATCAAATACAATGATTAATACTGGAGAAAGAGAAGACGAATAATTTTTATTGGGGGATATAAAGTTGAGTGTGGTAAATAGATATAGTTATTTGGGAATCATATTAAGTAATCAGAAAAATTTATTGGATGAATGAGAGAAAAAATTGATAAATGAAGCAAAAAAAAGAAAAGGGATTTATAAAGAAATTAACAGTGTTTTCATATAATAAACATGATGTAACTAGAATTGTATGAAAGGGAGTGGAAATAGTAGGATTAATGTATGGTAATGGTGCATTATGTGTTAGTAAAGGGTATTAGATTATTTAGAAAAACTACAAAGGGAAGTAGGAAGACATGCATTAGATGCAGATGTGTGGACAGCAAAGGGAGCAATCAAGGAGAAATGGGATGGTCAAATTTTTATATGAGAGATGCAAAAAGTCAAATGAAAATGTTCAGTAGATTGCTGTTTATAAATAATAAAAGAATAGCCAAAATGTTATTTAATTCGGTTATGAATAAAGGGCAGGCAACAAGATGGGTGAGAAAGGTAATGCAATATACAAAAGATTTAGATAAAGAATTTATGTCAATATACTTATACAAAAGGTGGAATGATTGTGTTAGGAGAATTGTTGAGTGTTATAGTATTAAGGAATGGGGTAGAAGAATAGATGCATTAATAAAGAATAGGGAGTTCGGAGATCTAGTATGGAGAGTAAAAAGAGTTTAAATATTTATAGAAGTAAACAGAATATTGGGTATGAGTTAATTTATAATAATAGCAAGGAAAGTAGTTTATTGTTTAAGGCTCGAATAGAATCTTTAGCAACAAGGGAATATGCACATAAATGGAAAAATATGGGTGTTTTAGTCTGCAAGTTGTGTAAGGAAGCCATAGAAAATATTAGGCATCTATTAATTGAATGTAAATGTCTTAAAGCAGAAAGGGTAAATAATGAAGTTGTTGAAGAATAAATATGAACAAAGTGATTATACAGAAAGTGGCTTATTGGTTTTTATGCTGTGTTTGGGAAAAGATAAGGGAGTTTTAAGATATAAAGGCCATGGAGTAGACAAAGATTATGTGGTGGAAATGGGATGGAGCAGAATAGAGAAGAATATGGGAAAACTTTGGGGTGGGAAATGGAAAGGGAAGTCAAAGTGGCTAACAGATTTCACTGGGCATAATTGCTAAGAGAGTCCTGACTCTCTATAAAGAGAAGTCACAGTGCATCACATCACACCACATGGAAAATTTAATTTACTGTGATCAAAAGTTAATGATAATGGTGGCTAAATCCAGAGAGATAACAAGAGATCATAACTATTGTTCAGACAATTAAGAAAATCAAACTAGAACAAACGTTAGTTAATATAATTTTAAAATTTATTAAGTTTATAATAATAATTTTATATTTTATTAAAGTTTTAAATAATGATTTTGTTACTGAGATATATTTACAATGGATGTAGATTTTGCAAGTTTTATCAAAGCATATACAGGAAAGAAAATATTAAATGCTCCTGTAGACAACTTACTTTTCTCAAAGTTTCAAAAAAGGAGGTAATAGATTTTCTTCAGCTGAAGATTCACCAAAGTAATTCTGGTTTCCTTAATCAAAAAGTTTTTTTAAAATGAAAACAAATGAAAGATTCTTGCATGAATCAACAAAATTAATGTGGGTGAGTGATCACTAGATTATTGACTAGTGATGTCATAATGTCCGCAGAAATACTGCATGGCCAACCACATTGAAGATTTCTAAGTTTGAGTGAAATGCAACAAAATCAAATATGGTATGTGAATATGACATAGTATGAAATTTTAATGTATGGGAAAATAAAATCTCTGATTCAATGACAATAGAAATATTAGGAAATACTCCGATGTTGGTAATTTAAAATTGAGAGAAAATTAAATCTCTGATTTAAGAAAAACAGACAGAATCTATTGGTGAAGACCCAGTCAAATGAATGGCCATAAACTTAATTGCTATAATTAATTTAAAATGTCTCAAAAGGAGATGGGCAACAAATTCAGAAAATTATTTATATCTGCCCAAGTGTTCATTAAAAAAGTGAAATAACAATTATAAATGTAAATGGCTTTAAGAAACAAACTCTCAATACACACTCAGACATATAATAAAAGCACAATACCAATACAAGTCATCTGATGGCGTTGTTAGCCAAAACCACATTAATATGCTGTTTACAAGGCCTTTTAGTGGCCTGTAAACAGGAATGACTGTGGGGGTTGCTTAAGTGGAGAAAAAACAATGCAGCATGCTACACAAACTAGTCAATGACTTCTTAGCTGAATTTATGTGGAGACTTCTCCACAAGGGAGATCTGTTCTTGACAATTATAAAGAAAATGACAAGTAATAAATGAGTTGTCTGTTATTGCTTTTGTTTAAATGTTTGAATTTTTTTGTTTTTAATTCCAAAAAAAACATTTTCTTCACTGAAATTTTGAACATGTTGGAAACATTGTTGTTTGTTAATAATTTGATAGCTCTTGAATGTTTATAAATATTAAAATAAAGGTTTCTTATTTATTTGGTTGAAATAATAAAAAAAATTGTTAAAATATTGTTGTTTGTTATTTATTTAATTTAACTAAATTAAATACATTAATTAAAAAAAAATAACATCAGAAAAAAAAGGCCAGGTATTGTTATATTTATGTGTATTAAACAATGTAAAATGACATCAAGTGGCTTGTATCATCTAAAAATTCAGTACCTAAATATATAGCATTACCAAAAAAATACAGCACACATCAATAATAAAAATACATATAATAATTATAATAAAATGTAGATTACAGATTGAGCAGAGACTTAGATTAGATTTAGCCCTGGTAAGAATATAAAAAAAATTATCTTGGTATTGGAAAGTTCAGTGAGTACCCACAGTGATGCATAAATTTTATTGAGTGAAGTCTTCAATCATCTTTCTCTTTAAATGGTGGTGAGTAAGAGGCATACTTGGAAAGCAGTTCTAGCTTAGGCAGGCTTTTAATGCATTATTAGAAGGAACAGTTCAGAATTCAGGATCCATCCTCGGTCTGGCTTAGCATGGCATTCTGGCAGTTTGAATATACAAGATCTGGAATTCACCATCTGGCAAGTGACGTTATTAATTCAAGCAGGTAATTCTGAAAGTTAGATAAAAGTCTGAGCAACAGGAATACAAATATAACTTCTGATGGTGGGTCCAGAAAACTAACTGCACTGTATTAAACTCTTTGGCCATAGTGAATTAATCTAGATCAAGACAGCCAGAATAATAACATCCAAAGAATAATAATTCAGAAACTCAGGTCTATTTACATGCCACTTTATCTCCCATGTAATCTTTTTTTTCATGTTAATTAATTAGACATATTTTCCCAGAGTCAATCCCTATCTCATGCTCAATCTTAATTAATATTTCTGACCAGGGCTTAACTTATTAAAAAAAATTAATACAAAATTAAATCTCTACTCCTCAAGACAAATTAAAATAAATATTTAAGCAACAAGAATGTAATCAACTTTTAGTTTGATTTTAAAAAAACTTTTCAAAAATAAAACAAAGTGTTCATTTTTTTAAAAGTTTCTATAAAATAAACTTAAACAGATTTTAAATTACAATTTTGAAAACAAATTTTCGAAAGAAAAATAAATACATATGTATGTTACTATATACTCATAAAAAAATAAATGTCAAAATTTAAAATAAATGTAAATGTTGTGATGAAACCTTTGAAGCAGATACTATCTGCTCCAATATATATATATGTTAAAACGAAGATTTGCACGGGTTAAATATATAAAATACATATTTTGTGGGTTCATCCGTGTTAAAAACTTTTAATATCAATATACTGATGTTTCGAAACCAAGTCAAAACAACAGTATATTGATATTAAAAGTTTTTAACACAGATGAACCCGCAAAATATGTATTTTATATATATATTAACACAAAATGATTTGTTTTTTGATAAAGACATGCATAAAGAACTAAAATAAAAATAACAACAACAAAAAAATTGAATGCATTAAGCTTTAATATTCAATCTACAACTAATTACTGGACATTTCCAAGATATCAATTTATTTTCTTTATGCTCTCATTATCATTTATGTAAATTTTTCAAAAAAATCAATGCTGAATCTTTCTATTTGTAAAATTTTCACTATCATAGAAGAATAAAATTTATCAATAAGTTGATATTTTAAAAATTAATTAATTAATTAGCTATATAGGATGGATATTTCTGTATTTATGTACAATTTTTATATTAATGATTAATATAGCATCAGTTTTTTATTCATGAGTCTATATAGATAATAGCTAACAAAAAGATTACTGAATATAGTTTTTCTAGTATTGCTTTTTTCCTCTCTAAAACAATTTAAAATTCTTATATAATTCTTATATGCAATATTTTCTATTTAAAATATACATCCTGTGCTATATATGATATATATGTATTATAACATTTATTTTATTATCTTAAATGAGAATAATTTATGAAGTAAAACACTGGTTTAAAATTTATTTGGATTAGATAATATCAGCTTATTTGAACTATCTTGCTTATAAAACATCTGAAAATTATTATATCTGCTTTGATTAATTTTTTGACTTACAACATTCTAAAAATCAACATCTGCATGTTTGAATAGTAAACCAACATGCCTTTGATACCACTTTAGATAATATTTTTAAGTGTTTGTATATGATGAAATAAAATATATTGACAAAATAATGTACAACAATTTTTGTTTGAGTAACATATTTTGTACCACACTTTTATGTTTCAGTATACAACTTGATTTATTTTACTCAGGTATATTTTTTCAAGTCTAGTTCATCATTTGAAAGACTGTAGATGATTTTCTATAATATTCTCATTTACCTGCCTTTTGTGTGTGGACATTGTTTTTGAATAATTATATGATATAGCCTTGTCAAGTTTTTTAAATTTGTTATTAATTTCTTATTTTTCTTGAATAAGTAACATTGTTAGATCTGATGATATAAATTTCTGTAAGCCTTTTCTATGACTTTTATTAAGATTAGAAGATGACTTGTACTGTAATAAAGTATCTTTTGCAATTCAGAAATTTTTTATTTGATTTTAAGTCAGGATCCTTTTAATCAACTCTTGTTATTCTTTATTTATAATTACTTTTAATTATAGTATATGGATATAGTGCAAAGGTTATAATCTTAATGCAATATTTTGTGGATAATAATGAATAGGTTGCTGAATAGCAATATATTGGTCTTAAGGCAAAATTATAAGAAAGTTCAGGTATATGTGTATAGTGAATTGGTTCTATTATTTGTAAGGTGCTACTATGCTTGCACTGATATATATATATATATATATATTATATTTAATGTTTTTATAGTTATAAGATATAGATAAATTATTATTTTTGGGACTAAACCATGTATTATTTGTATTACAAACTGATATTTCGACAAACTAGCATGGGTATAAGAGCTTTGGTAAAAGCAAAATATCTCAGTTGAATCAACAAATAAGCAACAAAAGAATAAAGTATATTCATGGAATGGATAGAAAGTTCATGGAACTTATTCATGAGAGATATTGAAAGTTTATTATTAGTACAATTAAAATCATCCACCACACTGAATCATTCTCTGTTTCTGGATAGTTTTTATTGTTTAATTCTTGATGAGAATCCAATTGTATGGATTTATAATCAAAAAAAGCAAATGATAATACTATATAATTTAATTCCAGAATCACTCTGAAACCTTGTTGACTTTTCCCCTGATTTTAATCATTAAAATACTTTCAATTGTTGCATTATTAAATTTTTTGATTTCTTGTTTGTCTTATATCTTTTATAGATTCACCTACTAATTGTGTTTTAATATTAAACTGTTTAGCAGCAAAGTGCTGTGACGCATAGTCATTAGTCCAATTCTGCAATATTGCAATCTGAAATTCAAATTTATCTCTGTAAATCTTAAAATATTCAGATCACAAATAGACTTATGACATATTTTTAGATAACAAGCTCACAACTAATATAGTTGGTAATCTAATATTGGTTAGTAAATGCTATCTAAGCATTTAATAGTTGGAAGTCAAAGTTCCAAGATTATCCAGAATTGATCAAATTAATATCAAGGAAGTGTTTGTAAAAAGAAAAAATAGCCTTCTCTATTAATGAGGAATGAATCAAACTTCTTTAAGTATGATTCTTTGATGTATCTGTGTCCTTAGTTTACACTTTCTCTATGACATTTCAGTCTGAAAAATCACTTTATGATGTCATGTACTTTTAATAGTTAATTAATTTATCTTCTTGAGATTTTATGAGTAATAAACATACCTTTATATCCAGATATAGATATCTTTTTATACATATCAGTACCTGAAACAGCTTCTAATAGTACCTACTGTAATTCAATTACTATGAAATTTATTAAATGCATTTATTAGAATTTTCAGTCTTATTACATTTTAATGATTGGTATTCATATTCTTTCAAGATGATTATATTAGGCATTTATTTAATAAAAGTTTTTATTTTGACATTATTATACTAAAGAGTGACTTCTCATTTCATATTAAATGCTTTGTTAATGTTTGTAATTTGGTTTATAAAAATATTTATTACCAAAGATCAGTATTCCACTGCCTAATCATGAAATAATGAATTTTATATTTGTTGTATAATTGATTGTTTTTTTTTAAAATACCATATCTTACACCAAGATTTTTAGCAAATGGTTTTTTATTTTTGATATTCAGATGCAAATATCTGAGCAAAAAAGATGTATTTATATAACCATGTCTAACAAGTTCAGAGGGTTTAACACCACAAATAAAACATAAACTTGGGTCTTAGCAGTAATTACTATCAATCTTAATGTTTTAATAAGTTTCTAAGTTACATGACTATATTTCAAAATCAATTTAATTTGGGGGAAGTTTTTGAAGGCAGTTCGTCATAATGTTGATTTTGAGTTTTATTTTTATTCAAATTTCAAGCTGATTCACTGACTTTATTAGTTAGTTATAACAGTTTTTTATTAAACCGTAAGGATTTTTCATCCCAACACATGCAGCTGTATTGTTTTTTATATTGACTCAACGATGTCTTGTTGAGTATTGAGAAAACTCTCAATTAAGACCTAAGATAGAGACTCTTCTCCTTTTTTATATATATAATTTACCTTTTCTAATTATACCCTTTTAAAATGAATACAACAAACAACTTATTTAATATAAATCAATACTGAGGTGGAACTATTTTTTTTCTTTATTATAACACCATTTTCCAGTCATTGGACAGTATCAGGTAAAAAATAAAAATATGAGCTTTACAAAAGATAATAGAAATGATATGTACAAAACTTCATAACAAAATAAATTAATGAATAATTCTATGATCAGTTACTTGGGAAATCAAATAATGTTTTATATAAAAGGGTAGTTTTAATACAACAGTTTTATTTAATTGACCAAACTGTATTGTATTCTTTTTATTTGGGAATCTTTAGCTCTTAAGTTACTTTATTCTATTACAGCATTATGTGAGAATGTAATTTAATAATTAGTGAAACATTCATACAACAATATATAATTTTGGATAAATAGATAATATCGCTATAGTATTATACTATTAAGATATATAATTCTAATTTTTTTTTTTTGTATGTGTATGTAAGTTTGTATTTGCTATGAAATGTTTCAATGCTTGCATAAACTTTGCATATATACTATCTAGATATATTAAGTTTGATTGCATGCATGAAGATTAGAATTTGTTTCCAAATTATAAAATAAAAATAATAAATCTAATAAAATTATGTATTATCTAATCCAGAAGGTGCATACATTTTGTATATGTATAAAATTGCTCTCAGTGAGAAGTGTAGATTAAAAATTAAAACAATGGTAAAATAATTATTCTAATTTTATAACAGTAAAACTAGCTTAACTGGTTGTAATTTGAACCTTCCAGAATGTAAGACTCTAACTATATCATTGAAATAATGTATAATTTCAAAAAGAAAAATGCATAATACACAATTATCTTAGTATAAATCAGAACATCTCTTATGTTAATGGCCTAATTATCGTCATGTGTTACAGTACTTATTCTAGTTTTTATTATGATAAAAATTATTAAAACAGGCATGGTTTAAAAATTATTATAAATATGATACTTGTTATCTCTTTTTCTCTTTTATATATATATATTTTTTAATTAAATCAACATGATTATATATCTATAAACTAAACAAAAAATATTTTAAATGATACTTACACTATGTTACTTATCATTGATATTACTGACTTACTTTAAACTGGAAATAATCTTCGTGATTTTGTTTAATAAAGGAGGAAATGACATTAATCCACTTTTTTTTTTATGTGCTCTATATTGAATTTATTCTTATCTATTGAAAAAAAGTATAGCCTTTAAAAACACTGGAATTTTTAATAAACATAAACAATGGAATTTTTCTGAGGCAAAATACCACTCACTACATTCAATAAAAAATAATAAAGAAAATTTAAAACATAAATTAATCTATTGCAATGAAATAATTTTTTTAAAAAATGATTAAAAAAAATATTAAAATTAACAAATAACAGAATAATAATAAAATGTACACATTCTAAAATTTCGTTTCTAAAAGATTAACAAAGCTTTATTAAAATGAATGAATAAATAAATATTTTGCTGCAATTTAAAATCTTATCTAAGTGCAGCAACGGCAATCGCAAATAGTTCTGGCTTTCATCCTATTCAAGAATGTCGATGAATCATGTCAGGCTATTAAATAATATCGTTCAGAAACTATATGGTAATTCAAAATGATTTGTAACTGTTCAGAGGCTATATGATTGAGTGCTCACATTATCCGTACTTTAGCACTATCACACATTCACATATTGTGATGAGATTTTGGGGGATATTTTTATCCTGCCCAAATATTTGGTGCCATTTCCATTTAAACAGCGTACTATCACTTGTAGAACAGAAAAGAAAATTATGATTTTTTTTTAGTATTATCATTTTAAATATTCTACACAAGTATACAAGTTATGAGCAAAAGATCACTACTCGTAGCAAAAAAGACAATATTTTCAAATAAAATTTATCATATGCATTCATTAAAAAACACCTATCTATCAATTAAATATTATATTCATTATCATCAACCATTATCAATCCACTGCAGGATGAAGGTCTCTCCAAGATCAATCCATCTTTTCCTATCTTTAGCTTCTCTTCTCCACATCACCCCTGATCCATCCATCTCACATGTGGTCTCTTTCTGGATCTTTTACAATCTCTTGGAATCCAGTTTAAAATTCCAATTGTCCATCTATTATCATCTCTTCTAGCAATATATTCAGCCCAGTTCCATTTCAGTCTTTTAATTTTTTCAATGAGGTCAGTAATACCTGTTTGTTCTCTTATCCATATATTGCATTTTCGATCTCTTCTTGTTACTCCCAACATGCATCTCTCCATACTTCTTTGAGTGGTCAGAAGTCTCTGTATTGCTCTTCTATTAAGTGTCCAAGTCTCAGATCCATAAGTAAGAACTGGCAAAACACATTTATTAAAACCTTCCTTTTTAAACACATAGGCATATTTCCTTTTAGTATCAAGTTATTTCTACCAAAAGCACACCAACCAAGTTTAATTCTATGATTAATTTCATCCATTACGTTTACATCTGTATTAATAATCTCACCAAGGTATTTGTAACTGTTAACTTCTTCTAACTCATCATAATCAATCTTTATTTTCATATTTTGAGAAAATCTATTAAACATTACTTTAGTCTTTTTAACATTTATCTTTAGTCCTACTTTCCTATTTTCATCTGATAACTCCTGCAACATCTCCTGTAGCTCTAAAGCATTATTTGCAAAAACAACTACATCATTTGCAAAATCTAAATGACTTAAATAATCTCCATTTTCTTTCACTCCTTTAGCTTTCCATTTTAATCCACAAAATGATTTCTTACAGCACTGCTGTAAAAAGTTTTGGAGATATGGAGTCACCCTGTCTTACACCCTTTTCAATGTTGATTTTTCTACTATCATTATGTAATCTAATTGTTGCTGTTGCATTTTTATAAATATTCTTTAAAATATGACAATATCCTGAATCTACACCTTGATGATCCAATGCTTTAATCACTGAAGAAATGTTTATAGAATCAAATGCCCTTTCAAACTCATATTCATTTGTCATTTCTATACCTTCTCTCAATACCTGGATATGATCTACTGTACTAAAACCACTTTTAAATCCAGCTTGTTCTCTTGGTTGGTGGAAATCCAGTGTTTTCTGTAGACGAGTTGTAATTATCTTAGTAAAATTTTTGTATAAAACTGATAAAAGACAGATAGGTCTGTAATTTCTAATATATTCTTTATTGCCTTTTTTAAATATTAATATTAATACTGCATTCTTCCAATCATCTGGTACATCCTTATCATTTAGACATTTGGTATGTAACTTTGCTAAATTTTTATTTCTTCACTTGCTTCTTTTAATATATCAATTATAATTCCATCATTACCTGGAACCTTCCCTTTCTTCATAAATTTAATTGCATGTCTCACTTCCTCATTTAAAATTCTGGGCAATTCGGAAGATATAATAGGTATAGGAGGCATTTGTTCTTTATTACTATATAATGCTTGATAGAAGTCTTCTACACATTTCATGATGTCATCTCTCTTTTTAGTAATAAAGCCATCTTTTTTTTCTTATTGCAAATATAAATTTCCTACCAATACCAAAATGTTGTTTTACACTCTTTAGACTTTTATTCTCTTCTACAGCTTTCCTTGCTAGTTTACAATTATACTTTGTTTATCATTTTCAACTCTTTTCCGCACCATTTTACAAAATTCGAAATATTCAATCTTTTTTAATGCATCATTATTGTATATCCTCATATTCTTTCTTTTCTTCATAAATTCTCTAGTCTCAGTAGAAATTTTATTGGTCAATTGCTGCTTTTTTCTACCAGCTATCTTTGTTGCAGTTTTTAAAAGTGTATCAGTTATTTTCCTATTAATGTCATTCAAATCTGAATCATGTTCAAAATCTACTAATACTTGAAACCGATTTGTAAGTTCTAATTTAAATTCATTAGAATGTTTTTGAAGATTAGGAATATCAACTGTAAATATTGTTTTTCTTAATAATTTTTGTCTCTCTAGTTTTGCATTAACATGTATCTTACAACTTACTAATCGGTGATCACTTCCTGTGTAAAATTTATTAAGAATATTACAATCTTGAAATATGTATTTTCTGTTAGTCAAAATATAATCCAATTCTGCTGTACCTTCATTTGGATGCTTCCATGTCCATTTCCTTTTAACATTTTTCTCAAAAAAAGAATTCATAATATAAAGTTTTTCTTATATACCTACAGCATTTTCATCTTTCATTTGTTTACCAATTCTAGTATTAAAGTCTCCCATAACAATTTTAAAATGTTGTTTACTCTGATCAAAAGCCTTTTGTGCATCCATATAAAAATCTTCCACTACTTCATCACTATGAGAACTTGTTGGGGCATAAACCTGAATTATCTACATCTGGTATTTGCTATTAAATTATAAAACTAATCTTACCACTCTGTACGATATACCATCAATCTCCACAATGTTATTCTTTCATTTTTTATTCATAATGAATCCTACTCCACTTGTATTTCCAATATTTGTGCCTTTATAGTAGAGTATATGTCCACTTTTTAAATCAATTGTTTCTTCACCTTTTCTTCTAACTTTAAGTCCAATGATGTCCCATTTAATATAAGACAGTTCTTCTAACTCTTGCTATCTTCCTTCACTTGAAAGTGATCTGCAGTTGTAAGTACCTAAATAAAAAGTCATCATCAAATGGCAGCCTGAGTCCACAATCAGGGGATTCTTAGCACCCTCTGCCTTCGGCCACCAACTGCCGCCTTGGTTGGTGACTTTACAGCCTCCTGAAAATAAGGGGATAAGGGCCATGATTTATTTTTGTCTGTCATGATTGTATATATTGAAAAAAATATTTTTAAACTCGGAGGTAAAAAGCCAATAAACTCACAACATTGGCTAATGCATGTTGGTGAGCAGCCCATCCATGTTTGTATACTATATGAATAATCACATAGTAATAACAGCTGCAATGACAAGAGCTTATGGAGTGGATATTAGGAATTTGCCCTGCTCGGTTCCTTTAAGGCCTCCAAGAGGAATCAAAGGGTCTCCTTTCAGTTAATAGCAAACTCCTTTCTGCAGCCAAATATTACATTAGGCAGTTGTAAGTATAAACAGTATGTTTCATTGCTGTTTAATATAAGATTTTTTTATTAATTCTGACAAATTAAAAAAAGACCAACTAGTGGTTAAAAGCAGATATAATCCAGTCCCTACTTTGAAGTGGAAATGGTATAGTGAATGACTAATAAAAAATATTAATATATTTCTGTCATGTGGTTTGCCACAAAGTTGTAGAGGTAGTAAGTTTGACATTTATAAATTAAACTATGGTAAATGACTATCTATATATTTATACTGAACAATGATCGAGATATGTGTAAGAGATTGTGATCTGGGCCAAGTGATGACTGCTGGTTCAGCATGAAATGTGCATCTTAGGAATCGTACATCATGTCTTTGTGCATATATTTATGATTATACCCTTCCCCAAGATATTAAAAGCAGATAGAAACCAGTGTAGTAAAAATTGCACTACATAAATATTATTCATTAAGTGGAGAATCTCTAATCTAATGAATGACTAATAAAAATTATTATATATTTTTCATTGTTGTATTAAGATGAAACTTCTATTATTTTATATAATTAAAAAAACTAAGCTAGAAAATAACCAGTCATTACAAGTTCAATAAGAATGCCTTGTAATATCAAATGAGAATCGAATCTTTCAATACTCATTTACAAACAATTAATAAAATATTATGATAATTAAAAGGAAATATAACAGTAATTAAAAGATAATAACTTCAAGAAACCATTGTAACAGTGTTTAAAAGATAATAACTTTTATCAATGCTTGATACGATTCATCAACTTAGTGTTTGAATGATAATAACTATTATCAATGTTTGATGCGATTCATCAACTTAATATTTGAATGATAATAATTGTGTAGTTAGTTTTCAGAGGTCATGAGATGTGGAAAATGATAGAGTGAACTAATTATTCTATTCAATTGACTAAACCAAAACTTTATAGTTTGATCAGCAGAGAAACAATTTACTAAATAATTATTTAAACAAAAAAATAAAAAGAATGAATATAAACAAGTAAAACTCACTATATGTATTGCCACACACTGCAAGCTAGAGTAATCAATGGATGCCAGAAGGCTTGTGCATAAAATCCCCATCTAGTGCCTAGTCATCCAATATCCCCAGACTAGTTTCTGGCTTGTGGCCTGCATCAGTGAGGAGCCTTGGACCTGAGAGCACTGCACCTAGATCTTGGGATCTAATCCAACCCTCTAGCAGCCACCTTTTATTTCTACTTATCTACAAAACTATGAATCTTAAATTGAAAACACCTTAATATTTTCAATCCAAGCTCATCAGCTTATATAGTCATATAGGTCTGAACTCAGTTTAGTACTTATACATTTAGATATCTTTGGTTTTTTAACAACCATAGCCACTAGTATCCTATTAGGCAGGATTGGTTTTATAAACATCATGTGATCACTACTTCTTATGCTTTCTTATAACTGTGGTTAAAACAGGCAAAATCACTATACGTATTGCCACACACTGCAAACTAGAGAAATCAATGGATGCCAGAAGGCTTGTGCATAAAATCCCCATCTAGTGCCTACTCATCCAAGACCACAAGCCAGAAACTAGTCTGGGGGTCTTGGATGAGTAGGCACTAGATGGGGATTTTATGCACAAGCCTTCTGGCTTCCATTGATTACTCTAGCTTGCAGTGTGTGGCAATACTTATAGTGAGTTTTTCCTGTTTTAACAACAGTTGTAAGCAAGCATAAGAAATGGTGATCATGTAATGTTTATTGGCTTAAAACCATTCCTGCCTAATAGGATAGTGGTGGCTATGGTTGTTAAAGAACCAAAGACACCAAAATGTATAGATACTGAACTGAGTTCAGATCTATATGACTATATAAACTGATGAGCTTGGATTGAAAATATTAAGGTGTTTTCAATTTAAAACTTATAGTTTTGTAGTTAAGTAGAGATAAAAGGTGGCTGCTGAGGGTTGCATTAGATCCAAAAATCTAGGTGCAATGCTCTCAGATCCAAGGTTCCTCACTGATGAAGGCCACAAGCCAGAAACTTGTCTGGGAATATTGGATGAATAGGCACTAGATGGGGATTTTATGCACAAGCCTTCTGGCATCCATTGGTTACTCTAGCTTGCAGTGTGTGGCAATACGTATAGTGAGTTTTGCCTGCTTTAACAACAGTTATAAGCAAGCGTAAGAAATGGTGATCATGTGATGTTCATTGGCTTAAAAGAATGAATATATATATATCTCAGTTTAAGTCTCCTGTTAAAAATGTGCTATTTTCCAAAACAGTTTAATAATAATAATTACATACAGGAGAGGTTTTTAACTTTGTAGTATAAATGCAACATTTACAAAATTATTAATTGATATAACAGCTAGAAATGCTGAATAAGAAAATCTTAAGAATAACAATTTTACTATAGTATGCTGAGTATCTTTCGACATCTTAACCTTGATATTATTATATTCATAGCAATGACTTAATGGATGAGAAGGTTGTGAGTAAAGGATCTAATGCAAATTTTATGTAAGTGAATATAAATAATTTAAACGGCCCACTTATTAAAGAAAGAGAAACGGGATTCCTTTTTATTTATCGAGTTAACATTATTGGCGATATGCCAAGCCTCCTTTATCATGCATTTAGAATCATTCCTTTCTATACATACAACGCAAAATAAAGGAGGCTTGGCATATCGCCAACAAGGTTAACTTAATAAATAAAAAGGAATCTTGTTTTCCCCCTCTCTAAAAATTGGGCCATTAATTGTCATTAGATCTTTTACCCACACTCCTCTCATCCACTAGTCATTGCTATGAGTATGATATCTGGTTAACATGAAAACGCTCAAGCTTTTCTTACTCAATGTCCCTAGCACTTATATCAATTGCAAGTGTATAGGAAAAGTAAACCAACATAATATAAAAGTATTAATTCTAAAAAATGCTCAACCAGACAATAAAAAGATAACACAACAAGCACATATATTAAGGTCCATAAAATAGAAACGTGCGGAAATTATATCCCAGTGAAAACTAATAAATGCTATAATGATAACAATGTCATCAATTACGCAGTTTGAAAGGGAATAATCTTACGGATTCCTTGCATATGATCCTAGAAAAAATTTTCAGGATTCGTAATTATATATTAAACCACTCTTAGCAATGTTTCTCAGTGTAATATATTTACAGTTGAAAAAAAATTTGACAGCGGATGAATTATATGATTTTATATATGTATAGAGTTATGGTAGCACTAAGAGTTTGAATTTAATTCGATATTTGTGCAAAAGTTATTTGATTTTATGATTTAAAAAAAAAACTAAAAAGGTGGGCAAGTCTTGAACAACTAAAACACATTTTCTTTAAAACTTTTATAAATTATGTAGATCTAAAAAGATGTAAATATTAATTTGGAAATGAGATGCAATTTTATTGCTACTTTACTTTGAAGCAAAAAATATTTTAATGAAAACTGTAGAATAACTAACTAAATTTTGGAATTAACAGAGAATTTAAATAGCAGATCATAAATTCTAAAAAATAATTAAAATTAAAGATACTTGTTTGTTTGTTAAGCAAAGTGCTTAAACATATGGTCTTCCAAAGAAAGTTGTAATCACATATTTAATTGCATTAGTTAATATTACAGTATAGAGACTGTATCAAGCTAACAATAGTATTTGGATAAATGAGATTTATACCATTACTATGGTTAGTAGAACGTTGTGGTTACAAATAGAATTAGGTGAAAATTAAATTGTGAATTCTTAATCAAATAAAATTGATAATAAAGCATTCACTATAGAATCAGATAGTTTGGAAATATTGGTTAATACTTTAGTTAAATATATTAATCAATAACTAATTCTGAAATGAACATTGACAGCTGAAATACTAAAAACAGATGGTATCACAGTAAGATTTTTGATATGCAGCTGTCTATAAATATCAGTGCATTTTAAACAGCTGTTATATCAAAAACTTAATTCATTGATTGATTGATTGATTAATTAATTTTGCTTTTATTATATCTCAACTTACCTTAAACTAATGGATTAGTCCAGATTCCCCCTTATCTCTTATATTGAACATTCATCCATAAGCCAGTAGATATATAAGTTGTTAACATATATTTCATAGATAGAACAAGTCAATGAGTGATGATGCTCAGTGAATCCCATTGTTTTCATTATAGAAGGGAATTTGGTTGTAAATAGTCAGGTCAGTAGGAGGTAAAATCAGATAACAATTTTCCATCGAACCCGAATGTCATTACACATATTGTCAACTATGTGGTTAAAGCAGTCAGACAAGTTCACATTAGAACTGGAAACTTCTAAAACCTAAATCAGACATGTGAATAGCTGTTACAGAACACCTGAAAGTGGTATATTACCTACATATAAGGCAAACTGTCATGGTATAGTCGAAAGTGGTAGGTAAACTTAGAAAGGTACCTGAAGCCATTTACATTAATAGTTGCATGCAATTAGACACTAGACCTCACTAATGTCACTAGGTGAAGATATAATAATTGTATTTATTATAAATATGTATTTGTACATTTGTTTTAGTTAATAAATATTTAATTATATTTTTCTGAATCAATGTTTATCATAATCATACTTAAACACAACAATTTGGGGCGGTCACAGCAGAGTTTTACTTCCATTGTTGTCTACAATTTTTGTCATCAATTTTTAAAAAATGACATTTAACATTATCATCATGTCAATAAAAATTAAAGAATGAAATGTGAATGATTACTTGTTAACTATAAAAACCATTTTTTCTTCTTTCTCAGCAGAAAAAAAACTCTTTTTTTCTTTCTCAGCAGTAAAAAAATCAAATAACCAAAATTTGCTCATTAGAAGAGTTCGACATGGTCTATCCTAAAAATTAGCTATTCTACGTGAATTGAGTGCTTTTCTATATGCAAATAAGTAAAATCAAAAAGCCACATTTGTACCTATAAATAGATCTCAGACCTATGCAATATTATGATTACATTCAGCTTCAATACTTCCAGCGAAGTTTGATTTTGGTAAAACATTATCTCTATTGTCAAATTTTTTTTGCCCAAAACTTTTAACTATAATGCAGAGATATCACTTTCATATTACAAGGGGGAGAGAAAGAAAGCAAGATATTTGTCTGCTAAACGCAGAAAGTTAATTCTGAACTGTGATTTTAAGGACTTCCTCAATGACACTCTGAGAGGCAGTTTCATTTGTGGAATGAAAGTCAGCAATATTAGGGTAAGCCGGTTGATGGACACTGATATCTGGTTTGATTCGGCCGTCTCTCACATGACTCTGAGTCAACAGTCCATTAAAGAAAATAGATTACAGTATTAAATTTGTCAATCGGAAAACTGGATCAAACAAATACCAGTTGATAATAGGAAAAACTGCCTGACTAAATTGGCAAAAACGAACAAAAACTTTGTTATAGGTGTGTCAATCCATACACACACTGAATGGATATTGAAAGAGTAAATTAGTCACATAAAAAAACTACTTATTTTAAAAAGAAAAAATCAAGTTGGTCAGAAAAGAATGGAAGAGTCCATTCCAAAAAGCTGAAAAGGCAATATAAAGGAAATAAAATCAACAATGCCATTATAAATAATGTGAAACACACTGATTAAACTTTCAGAAGCAAAATAATTATTAATGATATGCCAATAATAATGTAATTGGACACCGGGTCTGCAGTGACCATTATAACAAAAAAAGATGTGGGTTGTCAATTAAAAAAATAGTCATTGCATGCATCTTAGGTAGGAGAGTGATTACTGACTATCAAGATAATCAAATATCACTCTTGGGTTAAACAAGATTTAACGTTACTATACCTAGTAATTTCAATTGTTACTAATTTTTTTCTTTTCCAAGCCAATATATTATCTGGTAAAATAAAAATACACACAAAAAATGTAGTTTTTAAATAATATTTAGCTTTATTACTGCTTAGCGTTTTTTTTTCAATATATTTTTTACTATATCATATCCATGGCATATAGTGGTGTGATTAAATAATTCTTTATACAACTATATATCATGAATACAATATAGTAAAATATATTGAAAGCATGCTAGGCAGTAATAAAACTAAATATAAAAAAAAAACTATCTTTTTTGTGTGTATTTCCATTTTACCAGATATACCTAATAAAACAATTTATTTGCCCTTTGTTATGTTTGCTGATAAGCATAGCAATTTATTAGGCTGTAATTAATCCAATCAGTTGGACTTTACAGTGATAAGAGTGAACCAACAAAAAAATAAAATCTAATAGGATCCATTCAGATGTAGCTAATAGTAAATTATCTTTGAACTCTAGAACAATCCATGAAAATAAAAGTGCTAAAAATGGGTAGGTATTTAAGTCCTATGCTGTATGTTCAAGGGAATTACTAAATAGGTTCCAGCAGTTGTGATCAAAATGCAAGTATTGCAATCAGTGGTTGTTCAAACAGCAACTGAACATCAACACTGAAGGCATAGAAATCAATTAAAGTTGAAGCAACAGTGAAGAGTCATCATCCAGCAGTGAAGAATGATCAACCAGCAGTAAAGAGTCTACCAAGTTTAAAGTCACTAGATCTGCTGATGAAGTCATCAAACCTGATGAAGCCAGAAAGCAATGAACACATCCATCAAAGTATCTGAATATTCTCCAAGCCTAATTTTATCCAGAGAAAGTGAATGTTTTATCTCAAATCAAGCCAATGGGTGATAATGCACAGTGAATCTATTTTCATTATGGAAGGGAATCTGGCTACAAATAGGCCAGTTGAAGGTAGTCAGACAACAAAAATTTACTGGATGACCTCAATGGTAGCACATGCATGTTGTCCCTACATGATTAAAGCAGTGAGGTATGTCCATGTTAGAATTGGAAGCTACTAGGACCTAAATCAGACACAAGACAAGCTGTCATAGTACAATTGAAAGTGGTAGGTAAGCTTGGAAGGTACCTAAAGTGCCTTAAATTAATAATTGTAGGATAATCAGAAGCTTATACTTTGCCAATGGTATTAGGCGAAAGTATAACAGTTATACATATTGTAAATATATATTTAGTATGTCAGAATGCACGGGAATGTAGTTTAATTGGAAAATCTAGGTTTCTCTCATTATTAAATATATCTGTTTTAATTAATAAATAATTAATCATATTGTTAGAACTCTATGTTTATTATAATCACGTGTAAACACAACAGATTTGAAAAGCATTGAGAATATAAAATATGTTAGATAGGCTGTGGAAAATGAAAAACAATATCCATATAAATTAAAATGCGATCGATATAATTCATTCAAGAAAAGTAAGGCTAATTTATGTTGCAGCTATCTTGCGGCTGGTTTAAAATAAATATAAATATTAATAATTTAAATGCAATATTAAAATATAAATGAATTCAATTTTTTATAAACAACGTAATAAAATTTAAAAAAATTTTGTTACTTTTATTTTTTTCTCTCTGTTGGAACTTTAACTAGCCAATTGCTTTTGTTTTCTATAATGATGAACTTGAAGCTTGTTCTATCTGTGTCCATTATCATTCAAAAGGAAGAAGTAGAAAAGAAACAAGAAGACAAAGGAAAAGAAGATATAGAAAACATTATTATTATTAAATACAATCTTAATGTATTGCTAGCAATAATGGAGTTACCTTAGTTTGTTTTTTTTATTACAAGTAATTATAAATTCCTAAAGAAGCAATTATCAAAACATTAGAAATACATCTGATATATTAAGAAGGTTGTAGCACTTGTATATAATTTTTATATAAATGTAACTACTGGCAACACATACCAAAATACTGTAAATAATTGATTCCTATTAATAAAATGAAACATTTCTTTAAAATATATCATCTGAGAGAAAACAATATGTGTACACTTGTGTAATTTGGCAAAAGATGATATAATATGACTAAATGACTACTGTTAATCAAGAACATGATCAACGGAATAATTATCATGACCTGATTATTGGGTTTCTTGAAAATGATTTATGTGAAGATATTTTTGATCAACAGACTCAAAATTAGTCAAACATTTAATATAGCAATATGCATTTCTTTTTCCTCTAACAGAAATAAATGTTAAGTGGAAGCTTTGAGTAAATAATATGATTAAAATACAGCTAATTAAAACAGATTCTAAACATTATAAGTGATACTATGTAATATAAGAAAATTTTGTACAACAGAACTGGAATAATAGTGATTGCAAAAGTAATATATTCTTTCAAGTAATACATCTCATATTCACAATGGTAAAGCAATTTACCTTTGTCATTTGTATGTAGTACACAATAGAGATACTACTATTTATAAAATTTAGTATGGATGGCTTTTTTTTTATGGTGAATGTGATAAATTTGAAGAGAAAATATAGATAATCTTAAATATGAAGTCTTTTTTTTTTGGTCTAAATGAGATCTTATGAAATTGATTAATATTCAATGTTAAAAGCAAAGCATAAGGATATTATTTAAAATAAATTTGATTTTTCAATAAGGTACAATAAAAGATTTGAGGCATTTAAAAAATAATGTTATTACCATAAGATTAGAGGTAATTAAAATTCCTGTAAGCTGTTTTTTAATCATAAATTTGTTTGTAAATGACTGACTGATGTGGAGAAATTTGCAAAAAAAGGGAAGTGCAAACATAATCAGAAAATGAAACAGATGTTATTGGCTGTAATATTACAGCCAATAATATCTTTTGTTTTATTGGTGAAATGATTAGTAAAAGAAAAACAAATATTTCAGAAGTGAAATTATGGACATATAAGTTATTTGTTAAAATGACAGAATAAAAATATGAAAAACGGATTATGGAAGACAAAGAATTACAGATAGAGAAATTGATAACAAGTCAGACCATAGAGATATTGTGAGAACACATTGATTTGTGGAAATACAGAAGAATGAACCATTGGAATAATGAGAGAATCATGCCAATGAACAGGTAAATCCATCAATGTGTGAATACATGTCACACAGCAAATAAAAAGACTTTTTTATATATACAGAATGTAGTGTAATCTGTTTAAAAGTAGCGTGTACTTAGAATATTTTATTTTTTTGAATAAACCTATATACTGTTGTAAATAATAAAATTGAATGGTTTTTTTAATACACAACAATCTTTTGGTGCATGCGACAGGGTTTTTTTTAATACACAACAATTGGTATAATGTAAGCTGATGTGGAGTAAAAAGTGTAAGCATTAATAAAACTTGTGAAAGGTCTGCTTTTACAATTAAAGATATTGCATTAAAAAAATTATTTAAATTACCTTTGAAAGATGTAATGCTCAGAGCATGAAGTACAATAACTGTTCTGGGTTTACATGTTATTTTTGAATATATGAAAGTTTTCATAATGTAGTAAAATGTGTATTTTTGACATGTATATTTACATTTATCTTCTTTAATCTTATTCATTTTTCTTCTGTGTGAGCTGTAATTTCTGTATATTTTTTTTCTATTATGCATCCAAGACTCAATGATAAGCACTTAAAGTAAGCAGAAGCAGTAATAAGTGATTAGAATTTAATTATTTGTTTTAATTCAGAATCAAAGAACATCTAAATTAGATAGTAAAGTTAGGAATTTAGAACATTAAGAAATGGATTCAATGTATCATTTAAGTGTGTGTATGCATGAAGAATATTTCCATAGAAAGGTAACTAACAAAAAACAACAGCAACACATATTTCATGTTATTCACTAATATTTAAAAGAAATAAAAACTAAACACATTTTATATATATACAATACATTAAATTGTTTTTAGACTAGGTATATTATTTTGCATTACATACTAAGTACTTTAATTAAATATTAATGTTATAGGTATAGGTGAAAATTTAGATTAAATAAAAAAAATTATAGGCTTACTTTTGGTTTAATTAATTAAAAAAATATTTCTCCATACTTATTTATATTTTTAGATTTTAATTAATTGAATAAATAAAATATAATCTGTGAAATAAAAGAATTCTGGTAATAGTTTGCTTTTATAAGTAGTGAAATGAGTGCCTATGATCAGAGAATACAAAAGGTATTAATTAATCAAAAAGTTTCAATTTTGGAAGGGGAATGAGAACTATATCCTTCAAATCTTAAGAAAAGTGTTCCACTTTTATTTTTTTTATTTGTCTCAATGATAAATGAAAAATCTTATACTAGTAGTATGGAAGAGTAAAAGAAACCTTTGATTTTCCAAGGTTCTTGGAAAGGCCAAATTTTGATGTAATGCAAAATAGGAGGACAAATTTCCAACAAATGCTTCAATATTATTTAGCAGGCATGATTAAACTAAGAAACTTTATTATTAACATGATAAAATGCTTTAATTACTCTAAAATAGTACTAGAAATGATTTATATAATACTATGAAGTTTCAGTTTTGGGCAAGAAAGAAGGCGAAATAAATCATTGACAAAAGTACTAATAAACTGATTACATTTCTACATGAAGAAACAGAAAATAATATTAGTTATTTTTTTATGTTAGAGTGATCTTAGAAACTCTATTTATAGCAACTAAATTAGTTAAGTGTGCTAAAGATAGTAGCAAAAATATTGCTCTTTATTGAAGTTTATAGCAGTATTGATTTTCTTGTATGTAAGTGTATATGTATTTTATATAGATAGTTATTTTATTTTTTGTGTATGTTATGTCTTAACTCCATAATACCTGAGTAAGAATAACAAATTATATTAGGAATTAATTTTCTTTAGAACACAAAGGAAATAAAATCCACAGTGGCTTAATTCCTTCACACACTTTAATGCAAGTTACAATATATAATACAAGTTACAATATATACAACATGTAATATTTATATGAGTTCACACCCTTCTCAGTTACATAAATCCTGCTTTGGAAAATAAATCCTTTTCACTTAATACATAGTCAATTGTTAAATAACAAATAAAAGCAATAAATTACCTTTGCTATGATTAAAGTCTTTTAATCCTGCAGGCTCTTAAAGCATTTTAAAATTATAATAAGATTGGGCTATTTTAATGCTAGTCATCTTGTATATATCTTCATGGTTTCTTCAGCTACTTTTCCTGAATGATGAAGATGGAAAAAAAAGGCACTCCTTTTTGTGTTCCAGTCTTTTTATACTTATTTTATTCTTTTGTTTTCTGGAGTAATAATATAATTCACGAGAATCCAGGTGGAGAGTTTTATCAATTCAATCTTTATTGTGACTTCAATTAGTAGTTAGCTAACATTAACCGAATTTTCTCTGTTATCTGATTTTACTTTTTCTTTTCTGTAATTAGTTCTTGTTACAATATTTCGATTAAATATTTTATTTAATTAATATTCAGTTTTCTTTATCACTTTATTTCTTTTTAATATTATTTTTATCTCTTCACATAATTTTAATATACATACAGTTCATTAATCTTCCCCTTATTCCAGAAAATAGATTAATATGGTTTAAACATAATCCTGTAATTTTTTGGCTTACATTTTATATGTTGGGGTCTGAATGCATTTTCCTGGATTTTATCTCAGTTTCTGATTTAGCTTCTTTACATTATAAATAAAGCCATAGATTATCTTGAATTATGTTTGCCTCTGCATTCACTCTTTCTTGTTTCCCATTTAGTTTTGCTGACTCCTTACTATCTGGTTGTATTGCCTAGTATTGCCATTGGAAACTGGATATCTTCTATGACTCAATGGTCAACATGGTTTATATGCCTCCAATATTCTTTCCATTTTTATATTTCAATGGTTTCTATTTGTCTAGATAATTTGCTGATGATTATCCTTTGATTCATTTCTTTTCAAACAAATCACATATCAATAAACATCACATGATCACTATTTTTTATGCTTGCTTATATAACTGTTATTAAAACAGGCAAAATTCACTATATGTATTGCCACACATAGCAAGCTAGAGTAATCAATGGATGCCAGAAGGCTTCTGCATAAAATCCCTATATAGTGCCTACTCATCCAATATCCTCAGACTAGTTTCTGGCTTGTGGCCTTCATCAGTAAGAAGCCTTGTATCTGAGAGCACTGCATCTAGATCTTAGGATCTAATGCAACCCTATAGCAGCCACCTTTTATCTCCACATAACTACAAAACTATGAGTCTTAAATTGAAAACACCTTAATATTTTCAATTCAAGTCTATCAGCTTATATAGTCATATAGGTCTGAACTAATTTCAGTACCCATACATTTTGGTGACTTTGGTTCTTTAATGACCATACCCATCATTATCCTATTAGGCAGGATTAAGCCAATAAACATCTCATGATCACCATTTCTTATGCTTGCTATTAACTGTTATTAAAACAGGCAAAACTCACTATATGTATTGCCACGCTCAGCATCTAGAGTAATCAAGGGATGTCATAAGGCTTGTGCATAAAAACCCCATCTAGTGCCTAATCATCCAATATCTTCAGACTAGTTTCTGGCTTGTGGCCTTCGTCAGTGAGGAGCCTTGGATCTGAGAGCACTGCACTAGATGTTAGAATCTAATTCAACACTCCACTAGCCATCTTTTATCTCTACTTAACTAAAAAAACTATGAGTCTTAAATTGAAAATACCTTAATAATTTCAATTCAAGCCCATCAGCTTATATAGTCATATAGAGTCTGAACTTAGTTCAGTACCCATACATTTTGGTGTCTTTGATTCTTTAATAGCCATAGCCACCATTATCCTATTAGACATCCATTGATTACTCTAGCTTGCTGCATGTGGCAAATAGTGAGTTTTGCCTGATTTAATAACAGTTATAAGCAAGCATAAGAAATGTGATCATGTGATGTTTATTGACTCAAAACCAATCCTGCCTAATAAGACAGTGGTGGTTATTGTTATTAAAGAACCAAAGACACCAAAATGTATGGGTACTGAACTGAGTTCAGACTTATATATTTATGTAAGCTGATGGGTCAGACCTATATGTCTATATAAGCCAATGGGATTAAATTGAAAATGTTAAGGTATTTTCAATGTAAGACTCATAGTTTAGTTAAGTGTAGATAAAAGGTGCCTGCTGGAGGGTTGCATTAGATCCTAAGATCTCGATGCAATGCTCAGATCCAAGGCTCCTTACTGACGAAGGCCACAAGCCAGAAACTAGTCTGAGGATATTGTATGAGTAGGTACTAGATGGGGATTTTATGCACAAGCCTTCTGGCATCACTTGATTACTCTAGCTTGCTGTGTGTGGCAATGCATATAGTGAGTTTTGCCTGTTTTAATGTTATAAGCAAGCATAAAAAATGGTGATCATGTGATGTTTATTGGCTTAAAACCAATCCTGCCTAATAGAATAGTGGTGCCTATGGTTATTAAATAACCAAAGACACCAAAATACATGGGTACTGAACTGAGTTCAGACCTATATGACTATATAAGCTGATGGGCTTGATTTGAAAATATTAAGGTGTTTTCAATTCAAGACTCATAGTTTTGTAGTTGGAGATAAAAGGTGACAGCTGGAGGGTTGCATCATTCCATGATCTAGGTGCAGTGCTCTCAGATTCAAGGCTCTTCACTGATGAAGGCCACAATCCAGAAACTAGTCTGAGGATATTGCATGAATAGGCACTAGATGGGGATTTTATGCACAAGCCTTCTGGCATCCATTGATTACTCTATCTTTCTGTGTGTAGCAATACATATGGTGAGTTTTGCCTGATTCAAACACATATCCAAACTTTTTCATCTATTTGAATGGTGTTGTCTTCACCTTCGTAGTGAGAGTATTCTTCTATCTTGGGGATTAATATTGCAAGTTTAATACACAATTTCCTTCCCATCAGCAACTCAGATGATTTATTTGTAACCATCAATGGTGTGGAATGTTGCATCATATAAAACTTCTTGCATGGTACTACTAGTAGATTTCTTAAAGCTTTTTTAATTTGTTGAATAGTCTTTTTATCTAGGCCATTCAATTCAGGGTGGTTGTGTGGATGTGTTTATTTATAAAATAACCTTCCATCTCTTGAGCAGTAAAGCCTGTGCCATTATCTAAAAGAATTATTTCCAGTAATCTCTGGCATGAAGAAATAGCATTTAAACTTTGTATTGTTTCATTCACATTAGCATATTTAACAATGCTATACTCTGCCCATTTACAATATGAGACAACAAGTATTAATAGTATTTTCCAATTGATAGAATCAGCATGAATAGTTTTAAAACTCTATTTCTATTTTCAGTGGTATAACCACCTTGTCCCCATTAATACATGTCCTCTATTGAATGATAGATTTTCCCAGTTTGTCCCAAAAGCTGGTGCCATATCTTATTATTTCTTAGGTGGCCAGTCATTAGTGATTAGCCCTTTAGTATATGGTATCCTTTATCATCCCTTGTCACTTTTACTAATTAATATATTACTATTCAATAGCTCTGACTGCATGACATCTACATAATTGATTTCAATTTTATTTATCTGGATTTCTCTTTGTTCAGATTTATGGACAACACATTTGCATGTTGAATTTCACTTCCTTATATAACAGCTGATAGTCATATTGATGCCAATATATTTCTCCACCATAGCATCCATAGACTCAGATGTTCAGGTGCTAGACTGTCACTTGCCAATATACATAATAACAACTTATGATCAGTTACTATTACAAAAGATCTGCTGTATATGTATTGGTGAAATCTTTTTAGGCTGAATATGATAGTCTTTTTATGAATTTGGCTATAATTTCTTTCTGTTTTGGAAAGGGTCCTAGTTGCATATATTATGGGATGTTTGTCATTATGACATAATACAGTCCCACGGCATAATACAGCCCCACACAGGTGATCGATGTTTATTTTTGCCAGAGATTATATGCCCTAGAAAAATCAATTCTTTGGTGCTCTACACACTTTTTTTGAGCATTTAATTTCACACAAATTTCTGTAATTTTATACATACCTTAAACAATTTATGATATAGCATATGTCATCAAAATATGGTATGATGCCCTCGAAACCTTGCGTTTCTTTTTATTTACAAAAACTGGATGATTATTTAATTAAACAAGCTTAAGTCTTTTTTTTTCTCTTTTACGAATATATTATGTAATGAATAATATTTCCGTGGTTTAATTTTCACTATATCACTCTCACGGCAAGATAAGGTCTGGTTTTTAGTTGCTTTACTATCTTGTGGAGGGATTTAATTATAAACATATGACCAAAGACATGTGAAAAAAGTTGGCTATTGTTAACTCACAACTTTTATTAACACTGTTGAATAAGCTGATCTATTTAAAATCATTTGTTTTAAAACCTTGGTTAGTTTGTTCGCAAGGCTAAAATATGTTGCTGTAGTACTTATAGTCAAAAAAACATTTCTTTTAACAGTGCTATCTTGGCAATAATTCCAGACCTTGTATGAATTTGTTTTATTACTTTTAGCAATTGTAAATAAATCTATTTGTTATTTATTTAAAACAAATCTAGTGTCTGTTTATTTATTTTTTGTTGATATTGTATTGGGTTCACAATATTGATTATTTTCATTGAGTTAATGATATTCGGAATATTTCCAATATTCACTGAAATAAAAATAAAAACATCCATATAATTGTGATTTCTAAGTGAAATCAAGGTACAGATAATTAGATATTTGCAGATATGAATAATAATATTTCATATAGATATGAATAATAATATTTCATATTAAGGTATATTTCAACTATGTTTATCTTCTAAGAAGGAAGATTGCATAATATGGAAGATTTCTTGACAGTTCAGGAGATTATTTATATCATTTCAGACTGCACCTGACAACCTCCATTGATATCCTGGGTAAAAAGCTACAACTATTCTAAATTTTAAATGTTCTAATTATGTAATTAGATATTAAAATAAATAATCTTTTGTGTAATTTTGATGAGTATTGTTGTTAATAGTAGGAAGCAGTTACTATAAGAGAATTGTTTGTCTCCTGTAGTCAGCCAGGATGTCATTTACTCATTCACTTATCCAATTATTTATTTAATAAGCAATATTATATAGTAATATAATCTACAAAAGTCACAATAAGTTCCTGAGATTATTTATTCTTACTATTTTCATAGTTACTTATCCAATTCTTTATATCATAATTTCAAATATTAGTAGTGTAAGGTTTTTTTATTTATTGCCTGTGCTGTAAGAAAATTACATTTTATGGTAGTTTTACATAAATCAAGTAATTCAAATCATGCTATTCAGAACTGATGATAATATTATCATATTCTTAAAATATTAGAAGAGAAGATTTATTAGAAAATACTTTTTAAGTACAGATTTATTTTACTCAGAGAATATAATTTGATGGCAGGTTAAAACTGATAGATATTTAGCAAGAGTGGAAAATTTCCTCTCTACCATTTATTCCAAGTCATTTATTATGCGATAATTATATGCAGTATTGTTTGATTTTTCCTTCTATCTCATTGTAAGTCTCTGTAGCATAATATTAAAAATTATTGTAATCCCACTGAGTATAGCCCATGTTCCAGAAAAAGAGTCTCTCAAATAATAATGATTTCTTAATACAATATATCTTCATCACCCAACACATCTGTCACAATTATCATCTTCTCACTTCGGTATATTCCCTTAGGTCACATTCATTACATCATATCAAACATCTCGCTTTGATTACAATATATTGTAGGTATTGAGTTCAAACCCTACATAACAAATCCCAAATAAGTCATGATATAATTTCATAGTTATATTTAGAAGTTAAAAGATATAAGCACATATATACACAGATATCTGTAGACATAAATTCTATATAGTATTTTCTCTATTTATTCAATTTTCATATTTCAACTTATATCTTATAAAGTATCGTTTTATTTTTATATACTTGCCATTACTAATTTATTCTAGGACTTTAATACTAATAATGTTAATAATCTGTAGCTTTCAAATCAATTTAGATTATTTTGATAGGCAAATTTTATAGATATAAGTAGATATGTGTATGTGCATGAGTATGTACAAACACAAACATTTACAGATATATTAAAAAAGAGTTTTATTTAAATAATTTTATATCTTCTGTGTGAAAAAGTTGTTTTTCTTCTTATATATTATTTTAAATCCAATTTTTCTTATTTTATGGGAAAGGGTTAAGAAAGATCAATTTATTATTAAAGTTGAGAGAGAAAGATAAAGTCATTCTTAACATAACTTCAATGTTAGTAAGATGGGGAATGAGATCAATGACTCATTAGTAAGTTATTATAATTACAAAGAGACCCCAGATCATTTGGACTACACCAAATAATAAACTTTGAAGAAATATAAATCTATACTGATAAAGTATAATTTATAGATAACCAGGTGTTTCAATAACAAAATGTGTGTCATGTCATCAAAAGGCCAGCACATATATAGTCTAAAAAATAAGACAGTTTAGCTTAATAAGTCTTATTGCCTCTTAAAAGCCACACATCATTTTATATTTGAAGGTTTCTTCAGCAGCATGGAGGGGTAAAAAAGATATTTTGTTGAATTGTCCCAATGGCCAATACAAAGAACTCTATGCACATCAGAAGAGTTAAAATCTAAAAGAAAATTAACAGATGGCATTCTATAACTGATCTCCAAGTACCAAAGATTTTGAATCCTGTTATTGCTTCACCTATGCTGTTGCTGATCTCAAGTAAAAGCACAAAATAAAAATGCTGAAATTTATAATAAAAGCAAAAAATATCCATTTGTTTATAAAAGTAATCATACTCAGACTGGAAGAAATGAAGAAACCATCACAGTATTAAAATGGTCCCTAAAAGAATGCAATTTATTTCACAGCATCATCATCACAGTAAAGCAGAAGAATTGCAAGCCCTAGCCAAAAATATATTTTCCAGTAAATTGCTGTAATTGATAAATCTACACATGTTACACATTGGGATGTGGCTGAATTCAAATTCTTAACCTTGAACAAGCTGACTTTCAAATGAAATGCACTAGACTTATTCAAATGGTCTCCACATCAGAAAATAAGAGAACTTGATAATATCAATTTTAATTTTGTCATATAGACATGTATATGTAAATTTTAATCATGTATATTTATATGATGATTCACATATGTCAGGTATTATATCAAATGTCCATGTGCAGAGATATATAGGTGTTTTATATTGTGACATATATGTAAATCACAATGAAATAACTTGGATTTTTATATATTAATAAAAATAAGAAGGGTTATATGTGTATAACTGTATTCTAGAGACCTTAGTGTCATTTTTTTTGTTATTAATAAATTTATATTTCATTGTTAAAATTATTCCAATGAATTTAATTTTAAGTAGTTTAGAATATTATATGTTGTATCATCTCTTGATCATAGTAAGTTATAGAGCTTATATCCTCTGAGCTAGATTTGTGCATAAGTGTTATATAAAAGGGAGTATATATTAGTGTTTATGGGTGTCCAGTGATGGTGATGACATTTTGATTGGTGTGAAGAGTATATTCTTTAAAGTCTGTGCAATACATTTTGTTTAGTCTCTATTAGAATTTAAGTTTATAGTTGGCCAGTACATTAATGTACTAAGTTACCAGTTAATTGATGATGATCAACATATTTTAGTATCTCAGCATTATTGTTTTATGGTTATATATTTTATGGATTAGCACTGAAGTTTGTGTATCCAAATTAATGTTTATATAAATGCCCCAAACTGGCAAGGGCTACATAGTTAGCCTGGTCTACTGTAAACCCATTTCAAATTCAGTCACAAGATTGACTGATTTATTTTGATTGATCATTCATGATGATGAATGAGTGATACTTATTTATAATGGTGAATTTATTTAATTCTACTTATAGTGATTCTAGTAAGTTAACTGTGCTAATCTTAGAGTGAACTCATGGAGTGATCTCATGCTTTCCTTTTATAATAATTTATAGTCAATCATTACTTACTTAAATTATTACTTGATTATTAATTTATATTAAATATGGATTACCTTTACTTGGTATACATATCATTATTCATTTTATATTCATTATTTTATATTAAATAGTGATAGTTAATTTTATATTTAGTTTGAACTGGAATTGAGAATGATTTTCCATCACCCCATTATATCCCTATCCTGTTATATTATATAAACAGATGTTTTGACCAGGTCACACAGATCATTATCTGTGTACAAATATAAAATAATTGTAGAGGCACTGTAAATACTGATGCATAACAATAATGAATATTTAATTAATAGAAAATAAAAATAATAATTATGAGAAATTATTTAGATTAATGACTTTTTTTAAAAAAATTCCAAATAGAAGATAATTTGCATTTATTATCACAATTGTTGATGCATTCTGGCTTTCTAAAGATCTCAATGACTTTTCTGATCTGACATTGTTGGAAAGTGTCACATCTGGATCGTATAATCAATACTGTGACCTGTAACTATATCATGAAGAGATTGTGCTGCTGCTGATGTGTTTTTAACTGCATTAATATATTCATCTCTTCTAGCATTGATGCGATGATTACTCATGCCTATGTAAGAACCTTTATAAATGTTTCATGGAATTTTATAAACTCTACATGCTTCAAGAGGGATTGAGTCTTTAGGCTTGATTATAATGCTATTAATTTTTTGATGAGTGGTATATGTCTGTATTTATATTATAATGTATTGAAATATGTCCAATATTGTTTGTAGTTTTTTCTTATGTAAGAAATACAAACTCTAATAGTTGTTTCTTCTTTGCATCTTTTATTTTGATTGTTTAGGGTTTGAATTAAGGCTCAGTGTATTGTTTTATTATTATAGCTGATCGCTGAATATATATATATCATACCAGTATTAAAAATAAACTTCCTTCCATTACTATAAGTTAAACCTTAACTTGCTATATGATTTCAAATAAGGCTTACTTAAGATTTACAACAATAACAATAATAATTAAATTTATATTTTTAAATATATGTTTGATTTGCACACACATATATATTCTCCTAAATGTCTTGTAAAACCTTTATATTTTGTACTTTAATTTGTAAACTTTATATGATTCTTGATATGAAATATAATGCTTTATACAGGGATCGCTCTGGAAAAACCAGCATGAACCGATTCTGCTAACGTCGCAGACCTATATCGGTATATTTCGCAAAATGAATTCTTTGAAGCACATGCTAAGATCCATGACTGGATCACATCAAATATGCCGCCATGCACATACCGCCTTTTGTTGTATTTCTAGTAAACCCATGAACATCCATAAGCCATAATGTTGTGATTTTTGCTAAACAGATCTATGTCCACTATTTAAATTGCACATCCTTGCACCGACATTATTATTAATATAGTCATTAGCTATCCCACACACATCTGTCACTTTATAAACTGAATTAATAACTATATTTTTGTACAAATGTAATGCTTCGTTATCAAATAATAATTATCTTTCAAATCAGTTAAATGCTATTTTATTCTTTCTGGGGGTGTAGTGGCACTTCAATCTTATATTTCTTCATAGTGCTACATCTTATATTCATCGTTATAGTATGTATATTATTGGCATAGCCGCAACTATAAATAAAGTCATCTATTAAATTTGATTCTTAATTTATCAACCAAATGTAATATTATTTCTCTATGACCCACTGTTATATAATATTTATGAGGCCAATGATCAATCAATGATGACATGTGTTTACTTACATTTTATTAAAATAAATCTTAAATATATACATATTATAACATTTTCGAATCATTGTGTTTTCTTTTATTTATATTAATATTTTAATTAATAAGTTATGCCCGTACTGATTAGATGATCTCCACTAATATATAGTTAATATGAAAGGTCATGACCTTTAATTGCTTCTCAATTATGTTTCATGCTAAATACCCCACCATTAAACTTAAATTAGAGTCTTTTTGTGTCTCTGATGTGCGATGCCGGTGGAGAGAGATAAAATTAGATTGATATCATCGGGATTGTTGCTCATAAGCTGGTAGATCTGGAAAATAGGCAAATAGGACAGAATTCATGAGTGTTACTGACTTATGTATCTTGCGCATGATTGGATTCGAGGTACTTTTTCCTAGATGCTAGATCTTGTTATGTGAACATACAAAACCGACCGGTACACTATAAGTGCTCAGATATATACTAAGATAGCCAATCTTCATACTTTAATGGACAGGTTTCAATCTACTCCACACTCCAACTTTTCAACTGTCCATCCAATTCAAAATCTGATGACGGAATGCTCAAAGGCTACCCTGAGGCTGAGATTCCTGTCACACTCATGTTGACTTAAGGTCAATCTGACCCCTCATGTACAGGACAAAATCCATTTAATACATAGACAAGGGATGGGCAGACATCTCTACTATGTAATAACTGAAACTTAGGCTTATTATATATCTATGTCTATATATGTAATATATAGGATATATGAGCACAGACTTTCACACAACCCACCACTCTCCTCTCTATTTTATAACACTGATACACTTGAACATATATATGTTGAAAAGTATATTGGTGATTATTTATCTTTTCAACATATATGTGTTCAAGTGTATCAGTGTTATGTATGAGATAGAGTGGAGAGTGGTGGGTCATGTGAAAGTCTGTGCTCATATACCCTACATATTACATATATAGACACAGGTACATAATAAGCCTGTGTTTCAGTCATTTCACTGTAAATATATTTCCATGTGATAAAGTAAGATATTATGGCTTGCATGTTGAAATACATACGAGAGAAATGAAGAGATATTAGTTTTTGGTAATCTAGGTAAAATTTCATTGAATAAAATATATTTTAAAATTATTTAATATTCTTGTTTCGACCAGATATTTAATTTCTCACTTGTATATATTATGATGTCAAAATTTTATAGTCATTTAAAAATTATCGCATGAAAAATATAAAATAATATACTTGAAAATTATTATTTATTGTATTTAATAAAGTCATATAAATATTAATTAAATATATTTTAATTATCAAACTTTCTATGAATTCAAGGTGACAGCTAGAGAAATGGAAAGAATTAGCAACTAAAATTTTATTTCATATTCAGTATATCAAAATTTGAAAATGGAAAAAAAATTTTACTGTTCAGAAAATATCTCCATATATATATTGTACCGGACACTCGATCCTCTTTTAATCACAGGTTTATCTGGGCATTTGCTGAGATATTCTTGACTTCGTTTAAGGAAAAGCCATAATACATCACATCACATCACATCATTATGTAAGGAAGTAATAGAAAATATTAGGCATTTGTTCATGTAAATGCTTGATAACAGAAAGGGTACATATAATGAAGTTATGGAAGAATAAATATAAAAAAGTGATTATACAGAAAGTGAATTGTTTTTTATGCTGGGTTTGGGAAAAGATAAAGGGGATTTAGATATAAAGGTTATAGAGTTGACAAAGACTATGTTGTGGAAATGGGATGGAGCAGAATATGGAAAAATTTAGAATGGGAAATGGAACATAAAGTGGCTAACAGGTTTATCTGAGCATAATTGTTGAGATATTCTTGACTTCATTTAAGGAGACGCCACAATACATCACATCACATCACATAGACAATTTGTTTACCATGATCAAAAGTGGATGAGGATGATGGTCTGTGCTGACTAGACTCAGGGAGAATGTATAATCAAAAATATTGTTCAGACAATTGAGAAAATAAAAACAGTCAAATTAAGTTTAAACAATTTAAAAGTTTTATTTAGGAGAGATATAAAATAATAAAGTAAAGATTTGCACACAATAAATATGATTATCTCATGCATGACTAGAATGAATAAAAAGTCAATGCTCTGGCAGACAGACTAACTTCATAAAAGTGAATTAGAAAAGGAGGGGGAAGATTTTCTTTTAGTTGACAATTCACCCCAAGCAATTCTGATTTCCTTATTCAAAAATTCTAAAAGAAAAAGCAATGGAAAGTTTTTTGCATGAATCAACGAACCAGCATGGATGAGCACTCACTAGCTTATTGACTAATGATGTCATATTGCCACAGGACTGCTGCATGGACAAATCATGTTTAAGACTGCCAAGGTTGATTACATAATGCAAGAACAAAAAAAATGAGTACATCAGAATATAAATTATAAAACGGAGGAAAACTTAAATCTTCAGTTTAACAAAATAAGAAACTTAAAAAATACTCCAACGTAAATTATTTAAAATTAATAAAATATTAAATCTCTGATTTAAGGAAAATAAATATATAATACAGGTGAATCACCAATCAAATGATTGGCCAAAACTAAGCTGAGTAGAATAATTAAAGGCCTCAATAAGAGACAGATAAGTAATTTGAAAACTAGTTATGTCTGCCCAAGCATTTCATGAAAGTGTAATAATTAGAATTACAAATAAATTTACAAACAAAATTCCCAGTACACACTCTGAAAAATAAATTTAAAGCAAAGAAAATATTAGCAAATAAATCTAGCAAATAAAATATGAATGTTGACCTAAATTATTAGCAAATTTATCAGAGTGTATATGAGCTGATAATATTAAATTATTAAATGCCTCAGAAAAAAGAAATATTCTATCACTTAAATGTAAATGAGAATTAAGAGTATCTTCTTGCTAGTGATTCACCTAAACCAATTCCATTCCTTTTATAGAGACTTAGAAAAATGGATGCATGTGGAGAATCACCGAAACAGTGCAGATGAACTTTTCTTAGCCCGAAAAAGAAACATCGGAACTAAGAATGTCATAATTCTGCAAAACACTCATGGTCAGGTACATTTAAACCAGACAAGATTAGTCTCACACAAGAAAAGTGAAGATTATGAACTACATAATCTAAACTATAGAAAATAAAATCTCTACCAAGAAAAACAGAGCAACAAATACGAAACCATCAGCCAAAATATTTGCAGTTTGCAAAAAGTGCAAACACAGTGATTTAAATTAATTATTGAAGAATAAAATAGGGGCAGGTGATCAAACTAAAATTTATGCAAGACTGCCAAAGCATTTAGCATGAGTTAGTAAAATAAAGGAAGATATATTAAGCATATAAAAACATAATCTCACAATACTGTCTCCAATAAGCGAAATGAAAAACAAACTAGGAATCTTAAAACTAAGATTCCAATACACTCTATAAAATACAATGAAAAGCAAATACAGAATATAAATATTAGATTAAATAATTAATAAAACTTTATACATCACACTTATTTTAGAGTGAGCAGAGATTTAGCTAAAGGAAATTTATTTACCCTGGGAAAAATAAGAAAAATTTTACCTTACGGTAAAGCAGAATTCGTGTAGTTTTCGAAAGAGTGCGCACTTTTATTTTTAAGTTCATCTTTCAGGTGTCTTCTCTTCATGATGACGCAAGTGTAGAGGCATATTTCGGGATTTTTCCTACTTCAGATTTTCAAGGCATGATGAAAGAACAGTGTGGAATCAGGAGTCTGTCCTTAGTTCAATTACCAAGGCATGTTGTAGGCTAACATATGTATAGCAATGAATTTAACATCCTGGAGAAAGCAAATTTTTTAAAAAAAATTTCAATGTCTGAACTGACAACACTACAAATCACAGCAAGGTAGATATAACTGTGAATAGTGAAATTATAAGATGCTGAATGAATCACTTTGATTAGCTTATTACAGCCAAGAATAATCTCTAATGTCCCAAATTTTTGGTGTTATTTATACTCTCTCCCTAACCAGGGATTATTTTATATAAAAATAACAACATAAAATTAAGCCTCCACTTTTAAAACAGAACTAAAATAATTAAAACAAAAGAAACAGGAATGTAATTAAAATGTTTGCTTGCTTTTACTAAATTTGATAAAAAAAAAAGTAAAACAAGTGGTAAAGGAAAACTATTTTAGAAATCAATTTTATATATATATAAAAAATAGAATGAGATATTTTAAACCTAAATGAGTATGTGTGTTAATACATGTACAACTTTTAAAAATTCTAATTTTTTTTTAACATTGTAAATTTAATTAAAATAAAAGGTTTTAATTTTTGGTAATGAAACAATTGATTTGGATTCAGCATCCGGTTAAATATATATATACACCTGGGTCTCGTTTTACACGATAGATAGGTTCCTCAGAAAACACACACAAACGAAATCGCGCAAAAATAGACATAACTTACAGTGAAAAAGGGGGGATGCGGTCTGTGATTTTTCAAAATTCATGTAAAAGCAAAGCACCAATGTAAAATTACTTTAAAATTCGCACAAAAAAAAAATAAGGAAATAAAATATGACTAATAAAAAATTTCAAATTTGAAAAAAATTGATACAAGACAAACTTTTTTTAACTATAATATTTAATTTTATTCAAAATAATATATTTTTATGCATAATTTACAGTACAGTAATTTACATTTTTTTTATACACATTTTAATTATTATGATTTTCTGGTGACAACGTAATTAGTAATTAATCTTTGAGACAATGATTTTATTAATTGTTTACAAAGCTCGCGATATCCAGACATACAACCATTTAGCTCTCGTTGGAATTTAAGAGCATGTTAATGATTAGTGTCATTAATAAGAAAATAATAATTGATTACGTTCTTTTTTAAAAAGCAAAAACAGAATGTGATTTAAAATGCAAAATTAACACGCACAATGTTTGAACAAATTTACATTATAATCTCGTAAAATTTAATATGTGTATACATAAAATGTGGAAATCATGATTTTAATTTCATTATTGCATAAAATCTTACTATTATAAAGCACTGAAAATATTGAAATTATTAAGATGAAAGTCGAATTCCAATAATGTACTATTACTTTCAATATAACGTAAGTGCACAAAATTTATTATTTAAAGTAATAGCACATTATCGGAAATCGACTTCCGGTGAAACACGAATCGCGTAACTTCAAAATCGTGTTAAATAAGTCCGTGTAAAAAGAGATCCAGGTGTATATATATATTCAAGCTATATATATGTCATGTGACATCTGACTTTCTATTATATATATATATGAATTAGAAATATTTTTATTATCAACTGCATTATATTTTTTATACTTTTATTTTTATTAGTATTCTACTAACATGAACAAAGCCAATCCACAACTTTTATCATAGTAGTAAAATGAAACAATATAATGTACTTGAGAATTAAAATATATTTAAAAAATATTTACATGAAATAATAAAACATGAGTTATCAATAGCAGTTAAAATGATCTACAACATTGTATATAAAAATGCATTATAGTAGTTATTTTAATCTCCTGTATTGATAGATCATGTATTATTATTTCATGTAAATATTATTTAAATAAATTTTAATTATCAATTACATTACATTTTTTTAATATAATAACATGAGCATTATTAGCTTTATTATCTAAGTAATACATAGTTTTAGTGCAATTTAAAGGTTAAAATTGACAATTTGTTGGTCTGCTTTCAAAATAGGTTATATTTGCCTGTTTAATGTAGTTTATTTAAACTTCTTTGAATGTACTAATCTCACTTTTTAGTCATGTTGCAATCTTTAGTGTTTATATAAACATACTTGTCCATAGATAAAAGTGGGCATTCACCTTTATTGTAAAAAGGTTGCCTTGACAACAGATCGTTGATTGTTATTGATATTAGTTTTGTTTAACTGTGATTGCTTTCATGTATTTAATCACAATATATATATATATGTAAATTTATAAATAAATATTAGAAAATACAGTACACCTGGGTCTCGTTTTACGCGATAGATAGGTTCCTCAGAAAACACGCGCAAACGAAATCGCGCAAAAGTTGTCGTAACTTACATTGAAAAGGGGGGGATGTGGTCTGTGATTTTTCAAAATTCGCGTAAAAGCAAAGCACCAATGTAAAATTACTTTAAAATTCGCGCAAAAAAAAAATAAGGAGATAAAATATGACTAATAAAAAATTTCAAATTTGAAAAAAATTGATGCAAGACAAACTTTTTTTAACTATAATATTTAATTTTATTCAAAATAATATATTTTTATGCATAATTTACAGTACAGTAATTTACATTTTTTATACACATTTTAATTATTATAACTATTTGCCAAAAAAACACGTTCATTTGCAAACAACTAGCGCCAACTTCACACTCATGTTGTAACAGTGGTTTTCTGGTGACAACATAATTAGTAATTAATCTTTGAGACAATGATTTTATTAATTGTTTATGAAACTAACAACTAAAAATTAAATTCTTATTTTTGTCTTTAATTTTCAATTCTGTTTAAAAATCAAATTTCACATTAATTTCAAGTCACAGTAAGTAATTTTTAAATTGTTAATTACAATTAATTGTCAAATTTAATTATGCCCACTGCTATTACTGACCTTTTAAAAATAAACTTGTGGACACTAAATGATTAATAATTGATTACGTTCTTTTTTAAAAAGCAAAAACAGAATGCGATTTAAAATGCAAAATTAACACGTACAATGTTTGAACAAATTTACATTATAATCTTGTAAAATTTAATGTGTGTATACATAAAATGTGGAAATTATGATTTTAATTTCATTATTGCATAAAATCTTACTATTATAAAGCACTGAAAATATTGAAATTACTAAGATGAAAGTTGAATTTCAATAATGTGCTATTACTTTCAATATAATGTAAGTGTGAAAAATTTATTATTTAAAGTAATAGCGCATTATTGGAGTTCATACACCTGGGTCTCTTTTTATGCAGACTTATTTAACACACTTCCGGTGAAACACGAATCGCGTAACTTCAAAATCGTGTTAAATAAGTCCGCGTAAAAAGAGACCCAGGTGTATTTAAAAGTTTATAAAAATATATCTATAACTGTCACTTAGAAGCACTTTCAACTATCTTTGTAGTTTTTGTCAACTAATACTTTTAAAATGTCAGCTTTTCCATAATTCCATGATGTCAACTTTTCCATAATTCTGTGATCTTAACGTTTGCTGCTTGCCTATTAATTAAATCTTGCTTATATTTATATATTAACATTGCTTCTTTAATTTTTCTTTTATTTTTATTTCTTTCAGTTTCCAATATTTTTACATTACTATAATTAAAATCAAAACCATATATACATGATTTATTATGGTCATAAAAGACAGAAACTGATAAATTATCATTATTTTTATAATTTTGTTTTATATTTTGAACCCTTTTTAATAATAACAAGTGCTCTTTGTTCTTTTTTTCAATGTGCACCTTGAATTACCTATACATTTACTGCCATACATACATGTCCAGATAAGTTGCAGTTTTGATATCAAAATAGACAAGTTCCTCCTCTTCGCAAAACATTCGTAATATTTTGAAACATGCTAATTTGTAGAATCTATAGTTTAAATTAAAGCTGCTAGAAGTTTCTTCTGCCTCTTGAATCTACATTTGATTTCTTAGCTTTTCAATATATTTATAAAATTCTATAAGCTAACAAACTGAATTAATTTGATGTTCTTACTCCATAACAAATTTTTTTTTAATATCTTACTCTTTTCAAGAATGGTTTCCCATAGTATCAAATAATATAAATTGTTATCAATTAAATATTGAAAAATTAGTAAATCCGCATTTCCAAATTCCATCCTAAAGATGAGTAAGAAGTTAGTTTTCGAAATAATGAATGCATTGGCTCAATTTTGATATGTCATGAAGATGTCTACCAACAAAGGTATATGACTGTATTGCTTGGGAGGTAGATCATAAGAAATTCAAGTGCTAGACCAAGTCGGACATTCTACCAATCAATAGGCTATGAGAAATTTAACTAAGTATTCATAAGCGCCATTATATAACATCATATCAAATGATTTCAGTAAAAAGCACTTTTTAGATAAGTTACAATAGGATGGCTGTTATAAACATGAATTGTGTATGTCGTAATTATAATTAAAAAAAAAAGCTGACTGAAATTATTTTTGTATGCGATTATAAGTAAAAATCTAACGAGATACAAAGAAAAAAAGTTATAATCTTAAATAAATGCATAAATATATATTTTTAGAAAGATTAAACCATCGTGATGTAGCATAAAAAATACACACACAAACATACATAATAGATATACAGTTAATTTATTATCATTTATCAAAGAAATATTTTGGGCAGAATATGTCGAATTAAATATATTGTTTACATTTTTTTTAAAATTATAACATATTTTATATCTAAATTAAACTTTATACTAAAGAAATTAGATATCTCTAGTATATTAATTCTTCATTTTAAATATATCTCTCAATGTAATTATTTTTAAATAATTTATTTTTCTTCAAAAACAATAAAAACAAATTATATATTTTTTTATTTTAAAGTTTATAAGATATTTATAGGGTTCAGTTATTACAATTCAAAATAATTTTCAATCACAAATTTTTCTCTGTAAATTTTACTTACATTATTTAAAAATCCTTTTTATGTTAAATAAGATGATTTGAAATAATAATTTTGAAACGGAAATATATTTAACCAATTAAGATAATCAATGTTATCAAAGACTTCTTTTTTTTACCAGCATGAGTTTGAATTATGAATTAGTTATATTCCTGATAATTTGATCAATTAGTCAATGATGCTTGTTATTAATGAGTAAGACTGAGATGATTGCAAATTAATTGGGAGAAAAAATAAGATGCTTATCCATAAATGAGATATAATAAAGGCACAATTGGGGGCATTTGTGATGAGAGAAATTAAAGTATTGAAGTCATTTCATGATAAAGAATTTGTGAAGGAAAAAATTGAGATTGTAGAGGCATTTCAAACTGGGACATTTATGATGGAAAAAAAATCGATGTTATGAAGGTACTTTAAATTGAAAAATTTGGGATGGTCGAAATTGAGGTCGTGTGGTCATTTTAGATTGAGGAATTTGGGATGGGTGAAATTGAGGTCGTGGAGGCACTGTAGATTGAGGAATATGTGAAAGGTCAAACTGAGATTGTGGTGACACTTTAGACTGAGGTGTTTGTGATGAAAGAAATTGAGGTCGTGGAGATACTTTAAATTGAGGGATTTGGGATGGGCGAAATTGGGGTCGTGGAGGCACTGTAGATTGATGAATATGTGATGGGTAAAATTGAGGATTTGGAGCCACTTTGAAATGAGGTATCTGTGTTTGATGAAATTGAAGTTGTGTATGAACTTTAGATTGAGGCTTCATTGATGAAAAAAATTGAGGAGGTGGCTGTACTTTTACTGAAAACATTCTTGGTGAATGAAATTGAAGATGAGTAGTCACTTCTGGTTCTGTTCTTGTGGAGTTATACAACTCAACTGGAAAAACCATAAATATTTGCAATTTTTACTTTATCTTTCATTGATAAAGAATTTGAATCTGATTCTGATTGCCCTTTTATTTTAGAGAGAGAATTTGAAACCTTAAAAAAAAAAAAATTAAATTGCAGTTAAAAGAACAAAAAAAAATAAAATAACATTAATAAATTATATAAACTTCTAAATTTTGATTACAATTTTGTAAAGTTAGCACTTTTATTATTAAATAATAGAATAAACAATAAAAAATAACCCCATGCTTAGTCATTATTTGCTAAATGCAACAGAATCAATCATTCACGTGATCAAACTGAAATTTTAATTTACTTTTCTTGGTTGTTAAATGATCCATTAATCTTTACATCTTAAATCTGTATCATTCTGTCACAGTGCTAATCTATTCAGGAAGCATAACAACAAGAAGCATTTATATAATTATAACACGTTAATTCCATCTACAGTAAAGACTATATTCTGAATTATTATTGCCAGTATTGGGAGTATTTTATAAAAAATTAATACTTTTTAAATAAGTTCATATAATATTCAGATTCCAAATATACTCTTGCTATTCAGAAGTAAATCTAATTTGTTTTCCTTTATATATATATATTCACTAGAATAAAAACTACAAAATTTTAAAAAATGCCTGTATAAAATTAAAGATTAAAATTCTTTGCTACAGCTAGCTTCGGCATATTCCGCCATCTTAAGTAGCAATATGTTAATATTTAAATATTATCAAACTCTCCCACCAGTAACGTTCCCATGTGAATTACCTACTTTCCATAAATTGTGAATATTAACACAATGACACTGTTTATTCAACACATTATCCGTACTATTTATAAAATAGGACTCCTTAATTCTTCTTTTCCTCAAATCATTTTCCATATGCAAAATAAAAACTCTATCAAAGCAGAATTCTCCATTACAACTCATAGCATGTTCTGCAAAAACAGATTTATACCTATCTGCAGAACAACACAACTTATTATATAATAATTCATGCTCCCTAATCCTCTTTTTCAATGCACATTTGGTCTCCCCGATGTAACTATAACCACAATGACATACCACCTTATATATAATATTACATTTGCTGCTTTTATGAATAAAATATTTGCCATTAATAACCAATCTTCCAGTATTTGCACCCACTTTAAATGCAACATTAAAATCAGCAGATACCAATGATGTAATCTTATTATAAACAATATCCTTTACATAAGGCAATGCTATCCATTTTTTCTTTTCCATATTATCTCTTCTCCATCTGTTTCTATACCTATATAGTGCACATAAAATATTTGTCCTACTATATCCCACACCCAATAAATCATTCACATATCTTTCAATATTAATCATTTTATCACTCTGAAATTTACATAAAACATCATTTCTAAAAAGAAATGTTTTAAAACCAGCCAGTTTATAGGTAAGTGGAACATTTGAATTTGGAAGAACAACTTCTCTAATTGATAATAATTTCAACACCATTTTATAATTAATTTTATTCCCTTCTCTCCATAAAATCAAATCAAGATATTTTACACTCTTCTCACTATCTTCAGAAGTAATAGTCCATGTTAATCCAGCAATAACATTTAATTTAATAAACAGTTTATGCACTATCATATTTGATCCTACAATAAGCACATCATCCACATATCTAAAATAACTTTTAACACCGGTCATAAAATATTCTTTTAAAATCATCCCTTCATAATATGACAACACATAACTACATATAATTGCTGAAATAGGCAAACCCATAGGCCAACCTTCATCCATCATATACAACCGATCTTCAAATCTAGCTATCAAATTCTATAACAAATCCTTTACAAACATACGATAAAACTTGCACACTCCTTTTTCATATAAAACTTGATCAATAATGTTAATAGAGTCCTTTCTTTTTATTGAACCATATAACTCTGCAACATCCAATGTAAATAATTTATCACTATTATCCAAAACAATATTATCAATCTTTTTAACTAAATCAAATGAAGACCCAATTGTATAATCACCAAAACCCAATTCATCTTGCAAAAACTTTCCCACAAAAACTGCTGCATGATAATACATACATCCTCCAAAATCCAACCTCAGTCTAATAGGTAATCCTTCCTTATGCACTTTTAAATTTCCAAAAATCCTTGGCATAATTGCAGCTGATGGATAAAGAGATAGATATAATTTTTTATCAAACACTTTCTTTAAATATGGCTTAAGTATAGTATTAATAAATTTCAATCTCACTGTATCAATAGAATAAGCATTTATCAATTTAAATTTAAATTTTTGAATTTGCTGATGAACCTTTTCTCTATATAAACTTTTAAACATCAAACATAATCTTCCACCTTTATCTTCTTTAATATATGTAACATTATTATCTGATAAATATCTTCTTATTAAATTAATTTGTTTATACCATGAATCATCACATTTTACATTAGAAATATTCAACAAAGATATTTTAGAAATCACCTCATTTCGAGCATATATATATATATATATATATATATAATATATTGAACCAGGTGGGGTAATAAATCAATTAGAAAACAAAATCTAACATGAATTTTTACTCTTTAATAAAAACAGAAATTGTGAAAAGCAAAATTGTAAGATTTATTTTTATATATAAAAATATAATATTATAAAATTATTTATTATATATTCAATCTACTCCACTGCAATTTAAGTATTGCTTCACACCAGTCCCTTAGACAGAGAAGCATAATATCCAGAGGGTACTTGTGACCAAGCCAGAGCTATATATAAGATACATAACTACAACTATGTTTCAAGGCCACAGATCTTCTCAGCTGCAAAATTCAACACCTATCATTCAAAGCAATTTTTTGTTTCGGAGTAAACTCCAGGTGCCAGTTAATTACAAAAGCAACTAATTATACCCTGAATGGTGGCAAACTAATTCAGCACCTAAGAAATTCCAACTAGCTCAATCAAAAAGAATAATATAATAAATTGCTTCTTTAATTAGTGGTATGAGTAAAGAATTGACCGACAAAATATTAATTTTCAAAGATAATTTATTTTAATTAAAATGCTTACTAAAATTTGTAAACTAATTATAAAATTTCTTAATTAAATAAACCATGACTTTCTTTATAAAAACTACACACACATTCTTAATAACATACGATAAAATATAATATAACATAAAGCATTAAATAAATACAAAGCATTTAAAACATGCACATCAATAGTCCATTTTATGCATGTTATAGAGATTATTTCTTTTACTAACTCTGGAGGCTTCAGAGATTGCAATGGCTACATTAATTGATATCAAAATTGGAATAAGAAAAATGTTGTTTATTACCTATAGGATTTTGGATGTTGTGGCTTCTTACTGTTTGCTGCTTCGTGTGTGTGTTTTACCAACCAGTTGGATTTTAGGCTTCTGTTGAGGTTCTAATGATTGCCATTCCATGTTACTTTTATTTCAGGCAGTTAGACATTCCTGGAGGCTTCAGATTGTTAGATGGGCATTATTTCTATCAGTCAGACTGCTGATGTTGAGGCTGGAGTCCATCGCATGCTCCAAAACTGCTCAATACTGCATTGTCTTTATTAACAAATGCATATAACAGGTGATTGACTTTAGAGACATGAATGACTCTAGATATGTGAAAAAGACTGAATGAATGACCTAATTTTTGGTTCTATTTATGTGATGATCTTGTTGTCATTTTTAAATTAGTTTTTAAACCCACCAGCTATTTTCATTGTTGAAAATTTGTCCACTGCTTTGATTAAATTCTTAAGATGCCTTTTAATTAATCCTGCTGTTTATGGATTTTAATTAGTAGCCATTGCTAATTCCATTCTTAATATATGCAATTCTTAAGGGAAAATTTTTTATTATAAACTTTTATTTGTTTTAATATTTTTATATTTATCTTTCATACTTTAATTTTTTAACATGCACACATTTTATTTTATTTATACTTAATATCAACTCATTATTTACCCAAACATATATTTATTTTATTTTAAATAAATGGAGAGATTTTCTTTTTTTAGTTTTAAGATTTCTCTTTTTTTTCTTTAATAGTTTAAATTTTCTAAGTTAACCCACCTCCCCCTTGGGCTAACTGGCTTTTCTTTTAATAAAACTGATTTTTCTAAATACACTTTCTTAATTTTTGCCAAGTTAAGTTTTTTCCTCCCTCTGTTAATTAATTTGTAAACATTACTACTGACTTTTAGAAAACTGTTTTAAACTAATACTAAAAACTGTTTAAACTTTATACTCTCTCAACTTATTCTGGCTTACATATTATTTATTTATTAAAACATTCATTTCCTTTTACGAAACTTATTCTGCAGTGATTTTATTTATTAGAATTTTAATTTTAAACTCTTTACGTTGTTTATGAAATTTTTATTCTTAATAATTTTAGATGAACTTATTACAACATGTACCTTGCTTAGCAGTACAATATATATATATATTGTACCATTGTGCAGTATCTTAGGATTTATACAATTTATATTCTTCATATTTGATGATCAAATTACATTCACTTTACTAATTCCCTCATTAGAATATGTCAGGTAATTTTATTAAACACAATTATTTTTCCTGGTCACACAACCCCACTTCACATAATTAAACTTGAATAATAGATGAGGGCAGAATTAGCTTTTAATTTATTTGAAAGACATTAGGATTCAATGTGTGAATACACTGGCTCTCCCCACCTATCTTTATTAGTCACTATTAAATAATAATTGGTTATACTCTGGAAGATTATATTTTTAGGTACAGCATCAACAATTTATTTGGCAAAATAATAACAATAGAATTTAACTAATAATATGCTAATAATGAATTTAGATAATAAAGTAAATTATATCCATAAGGTTTATTAAATCATAAAAATAATAAATATTTCTAATTCTAAGAAGAGAATAAAATATAATATTAAAATTAAATGAGTATCAAAAACAAATGTTCTTGGAATTCTAATTGTCTATAATATGATTTACCACAGTTTTAAGCATTACTTATGGCTTCAAGAATGTGATCACTTATATGAAATAAAGTTTCTTACTGGTAAGTACCATGCATGCATTTTTATTTGTTGTATGATCTTGGTCCAGGTTCAAAGATTCAGGCAGGTGATAGGTTTCACTCATGGCATTATCATGATTTCAAAAAGAAAGCATCGACAAACAAACTCTTCTCTACTCACACATGTTATGACCATTTAGTCTGCTGGTGAAAATATCTTGGCACATTTTCTATTTTCTCAAAAAGAACAAAATCAGTTTAGATGAATTTGTTTTTTTAGAAGTCACATATAAAAATAGGTAAAAAGAGCCAATGAAAATGATACCTTCTTGATTTTTAGTCTACCACACATGTCCTGTTTACATCTTTTTTCTTTTGACCAATTTATTGTAATTTTTTGTTTTTAAAGTCATCTTTTCGTCCCTTCAGTGGCCATCTTTAATTATGGCGATAACTTTAATTAATGAGATTTGTCTTGTGATAAGAATTTATATTCTTATCTTAGTAAGAATCAAAAGTAACTTTTAGTTATTCTCTCTATTTCTTTAACTAAAAAAAATATATAACTTATGTTGTTGAAAATAAATCAGATTATCCTTAAAAAAATATTATTCTCTCTTAAGAAATTTAATAATTTTACTTATAAATTACCAATGCTGATTGTACCATAAATACTGTATAATACCTCCATGATTGATGGAAAGAATAAAATAGGTTGTTTAACTTTTTTTCAATTGTTAATAAACTTTTAACTTCTCAATTCTCCCTGTCTTTTTTTGTCATTGATCTGGGTCTACTAACTATCCTATGTGGAGGGTGCTATGAAGCTCACAATTTAGGGGTTTATTATAGTGCATCAAACAGGGAATATTTTTGTGTTCATGATACACATACAATATCCATATAAGTGTACAGCAATGTCCTGGTCCGAATCCTTTTACTCCAGTCTTATGTATTTATGGCCTAAATATGCACCGAGCATGAAGTGATGTATGTAATTAAGTTAAAGGTTGATAATAATTCACTCAAAAATATTGTTAGGTAAATATAAGAAATATTTCCAAATATAATTATTAGAGGAAGGAGATTTAACCTATGTTAGGTCGATGGAAATCCCCCTTGTTAAACTATCTCATTATTGTCCTATTATCTAAACATTGGTCATTGTTTTTCTGTCTTTGCACACCTTTGAAAGTACTGAATAGTTATGATCCAGCCTTTACGGACCACCCCCAGCAAAGAAACCTATTATTTATCCCCTTTCTTTTTCTTTCCTAAGAGAATGTGCAAATATTAATGACCACTATCATATATACTTATTATCTTAATAAATTCGGATGTAAGAGTGAAACCAATTTAACTCCCTGGTAAAGCCATCCCAATAACTAGCTCATTATATTGTTAATTTTTTTTCCTATCTCAGGTTAATATGTGGTTCAGTTCTACAACTATAATAATTATATACTACAAATAGAAAATTTATCAAGATAAATAAATTATATTGTAAATGATTTAAATATGAAATATATAATATCATTTATTTTTGCCATTTCCTTCCACCAAATACATATATACATGTTATCATTTTACAGAATGGAAAATTTATATTTACACCTTCTGCTATATAGATTTTCCCATTTCAAAACTATTGTCTTTAGCTTACATAATATGATATTGATTTATCAAGCTAAAGATTTATTTAAAGAAAACAAGCACATGTATAAAAAAAATAACACTTTTTTTAAAGAGAGCTTTGGATATATCTATAGGTGATGTAAGAGATGTTTATTCAAAAACATTTTTCTTTTTAAAAAATGTATTTTAAGATGATTGCACAATGGGTGTGGTCTATACTCCCCTTCCCACTTTAAGAGTAACAAAATAATAAATTACTTTTTGTCACAAACATATTCAAAAGAAAAAATATATCAAGATTTACAAGCATATCTACCATTTATTCCTTTAGTTTGTAAATCATAATATTATGGGCACATCAATATTCTCATGCTCAAATTACATATTTTTTTTATATGGCAACATCTACATCTCTTTATTTTGGATGTATAGTAATTATGCATAAAGAATACGGACATGACACTCAACATGATGTGTTGCCATAGTGATTTAACAGATTAAGAAATAGAAGAATCCTGCATATGGCAGATCAAGGTTATACATATTCCAAAAAAGTTAAATAAAAAGACTAATAATTATAAAATACAAATAAGCAAAGAAAAAAATTTTTTTATAGAAACATAAAATTAATATTATAAAATATATACTCATCTTAGCTTCTGAATTCCATTCACGTTCAACTTCAAAGCGGACCATATAACCACTCAACAGGGTGGATAGGGCTTCTTTTCACCAAATACACATTGTAGAGTCCTCCTTCAATCAGGGTATGCTGGCTTCTCCTAAATCATTTCTGGGCATCAGAATTGAATGGGCAGGTGTACTGCTGCTAGTAGTCTACTCTATGATTATCTGGTAAGCTTGAAAATATGTTAAGGCCATCTCAATCTGGTATCTCTTCTAGGGTATGTGGCTATAATTTCCAAGTATATATATTTCCCATGGCAGACTTTACCACAGAAGACCAGCTTTACTTATAATCTCATTCAGATTGCAAATTACGAATCATAAGTTAGGGTTTCTAATATGATTTTCCAAGATTGGGAGACAAGTTGCTGATTATTTAAGAGCTCTGCAAAACTTTTGTTTCATGGATAGCAATGAATCATTCCCATGGAGGTTCATGGCTGCAGTTATGACAAAAATGGTTATTCTCTTTTCTTGTTTTTGATTTCGACAACCTTTCCCAAAATTTCTCTAATAGCAACACGGCATACAAATGATTAAACATCAAATATCATTTTGCCTTTCTTTTTGCTCTCAAGTAGAGATAGCAGGAACAAAATATAATGAGTGATCTTTTAGCAAAAACAGACAGACCACTTGAACAAGCAAGCATAAACTGACCTCTTCACACCTGGTAGGTAGCTCACATGGTCTGCCCATCAGCCCAATTTCAATACCCCCCCCCTACGAGCTATTGCATCAGCATACTTTATATACATTCCTTTTAATTTTTATGTTTTAAAGTACACTTTTTCTAATTTTGAAATTAGAGTTTTCATCTTGGGCTAATTAGACCACCCATTATACCCTCATTTTCTAGATAAAAACAACTTCTTTTAATTTTATCTTTACAAAAAAAAAATCTCATAATACAAAAATATTTTTCCTTTCTCTCTTTTTCTTTTTTAAAGACAAATTACAATGCCTAAAAGCTTTATATAGATCAAGATTGATTAATTACAGACCTATAACTACAATGGATAGAAAAATTTAATTCTTTCTATAAAAAAAATTTTTTTTAGAAATAAAAGTTAAATACATACACTTATGTATAAGCATATCGAAACATTTACAATTAATAATATAATCTAAATACAAAAAATATTCCAACATGTAAACAAACTATTGGTTTTCTTTTTATTATTTTCTGCTCTTTTAGTTTCAAAACATTTTATTAATGAATTACGTTGTATATATTAGGTATTTAGATACATACTGTTTTAAAGGTCAATAGTTTTGAGTGATGAGTCTTTTGGTGCTGAGGTTTATAAATCAATTTGATCTGTAACTTATGTTTTGGATAGTTTTGGTATTTGGAACAATTTCCAGGTTTCATCATATAGAAATTTTGATGAGAGTATTAAGTCTTTATTTCTAATTTTGTTGATGAGGTTGATAAATGTGAGGTCTGGATTAGGAGGTGGAGAGGTGAAAACTATCTTGCATCGAACACTCCAGATGGTGTGAGTCAGAAAAATAGATAGTCTAATAATTGGGAAGTGTCTACTCTGGATGGAGTCTTTTATTGAGAGTATTTTATAATAGTCAATCTTTGAACCATGAAAAATGAGCATCCTTATGTTTGTAAGACCGGTACATGATTTTATAATATGGTCAAAGGTTTCTTCTTGTGTTTTGCAGATTGGACATATAGGGTCCACTTTGTTTAGAAATCTTTTATAATGTAAAAAATAGTTGGTATGTATGGCACCTAGGTTGACCTTAATCAAGAATGTTAGAAATTTGGGTTCCAACTTTAAAAATTTGAATAAGGAGGTGATTCTGTGGTTGTTGATTCCTATTGTGGGTTTTATATTGTTGATGATTGGATTTAATATTAGGTGCGCTTCCCAGATGGTGATTTTGAAGGTAAAGGTTTTATTGGAGATGTTTTGATGCCATTTGGTATATTGGAATATTTTATCAAGCCAGCATATTTTTTGAGGAGGCGGTGTGTCAGTTGGTTGTACTGTTTCAGATGTGATTATGGTGCCATGTTTTAATATTAGGTTATGTATTAGTGTGTGGGATTTTTGATAATTTAAAGAGAGGATTGAATGCAATGACATGCCATTTACCTTGTGTTGGAGTTGCATTTTTGTCATGCTAATGGAGTTTATGTTATCTTTCCAAAATAGTTTAGAACATTGTTTATTTATTTTTCTGATGAATGATTTTGTTATAGTCATTACAGGGAGGTAGTAAGCAATTTTAGATATAACCTTCATATTAAGAAGAGCAACTTTTCCCTGCAATGAAAGATATACTTTGGACAGTGTCTGAACAATTTGGGTTGTAGAGGTAAGAAGTGAGTTTTGAAGATGTTTTGACATAGATGTTTGAGACATATGTATGGGGAATCCTAGGAATTCTTGGGGTTCAGCCAGAAATTTAGAGTTAATCTTATTTCCTGTTGAGATTCTCCAAGAGGCTGATTTATTAGGATTGAACTTTAGTTGTGAGTCATTAGAGAATTTATCTAGTATATGGTAAAGGGATGGCAGATGTTTTTGTGAAGGTAGTATGACAAGGACGTCATCCATATAAGCAAATAGCTTTATGAATTTTTTAAGTCGTGGAATGTAAACTCCAGGCATCGCATTTTCAATCTCTCTTAACAGTGGGTTTAAATAACAAATGAATAAAAAGGCACTTAATGGTGATCCTTGAGATATAGAAATATTGGGTGAGAAGCCATTAGTATATGATCCATTTAGAGTAATATGTATTTGACGGTTGTATAGTAAGTTTTCAATTATACGGATGATTTGAAACGGAATGTTAAGACTGTTCAAAATTGATAGGAGTGTGTTGATGTTGATTGAATCAAATGCTTCTGTTATGTCCAATTGAATTGCAATTGGTTTAGATAATCAGTTTGATCTGATGTGGTCTAACACAGTTTTCACCTCCCCGATTGCCGTAAGCGCTGAAGAGCCTTTTCTAGCATATTGATAGTGAGATACATTGTCTAGCACTTTTTGTTGTATTTTTTCCTTAATGACTCCCTCTATAACTTTGATTAGGATAGGGGTCATTGAGATGGGTCTAATATTGTTAATGTTGGTGGGATCTCTGTTTTTCTTTAGAAAAGGCACCAGCGCTACAGGGTAAAGGTCTTTTATTTCTCTTCTGCTTATAGATAAGTGGTTAATCATGTTCATTAAAATTGGTATTGTGAATGAGCTAAGGTGTATGATTAAGAATTTTGGGATGGCATGCATCCCAGGATGTACATTGTCAGATAAGGCATTAAGATGGTTTTTCAGATCTGTTGGTGTTATTCCATGATTTTCTAGATTGGATGGTATGATCCAGTCATCATTGGTTGTTTGTGTATTATTTTGTAGGCGATTCTTGAAATATAATCCTATGTGATTAATCATTTGATGTCCTGTTATGTGATTACCATCAATGTTAAGAGAATTTGGAGTTTTGTTCTTTTTTTGAGCTCCCAAGGCCCATCTCAGGTAGCCCCTGGTCCAGCAGTGCTGAACTGTAAGGAAGTTTTGAGCTCTTTTTGTGGAGATGTATTCCGCAATGGCTAATTGTTTCTCCTTATATCTTAGTTTGAGTGATAGTAGTTGATTTATGTGTTGAGGATCAGTTGAGCAAGCTATAATTTTTTTATTTATCTGGTCAAGCTCAGTGATTAGCGTGGAAGGGCCTTTGTTGCTCCTGGTGTGATGTGCTATTAGAGATTGCAAAATGCCAACAAAGGCAAACCAAGCTTCCTCTGGATGAATGTTTAGGATGTTTATTTTAAAAAAGAGTATGTAAGCCTCGGATATAATGGCTTCAGTGGAGGTAGCTTTTGTTAGCATTCTTATTGATTGGTTTAGAGTATAAGGAATAGAATTGTTAAGTTCTATTTAAGCTATTATTGCATGATGGTCTGAGAATGCTACTGGTTGTAGATTAGCTTCAAGATCATGATGTAGTTCAGTGGTGTAAAACATCAGATCTATAAGAGTTTTATATCTTTTGTTGTAAAAGGAGTATGCATCTTGTGGGAAGAATCCTCTCCCATTAATAAAACCTCTGGTGAGTAGATGTAGGTACTTTTTTGTGAAAATGTCATATGAGATATTAAAATCTCCTAGAATAATAGCTGGAGCATTGTTGTTTGTTGTCAGCATATTAATTGTGTTTATTATACGCAGATACGTGTTTGGCAATTTGGAGAATAAATATAGAAGGCATTTATATTGCTAGTGCTGTAGGTAAGGTTTAGACATATTAGATTCTTATCCTGGTATGTTATCTTAAATTTGTTAGGGGGAAATCTGTTGTTTATTAATACACCTACAACCTCAGATGCAGCATAATTGGGTGTTAGTTGTGTGTAGCCAAGTTTATTTAGCTCTGCAAGAAAATAGTTGTTGGAATTATGGTGAAATTTAGTTTCTCCCATGAATGTAATGTGTGGAGATATGGAAAAGAACCAATGTTTAATGGCAGCAATCCGCATAGGTGAATTGATGCCCTTTATATTAATTGCTGCAATTTTACATGAAATTCTAGACATGGGTTGTTTTTTGGCTAGAATCTACCGCTTGCTTATTGATTGATTGTTGTTGTATAAGCTTATTTGAATTATTATTGATTATTTGCAGATTATTGTTAGAGATTGGGGTTGAAATCACTAACTCTTTATCAGGTGATTTAATATTGGTTTGAGTTAGTAGATTAGGTGGAATGGAATTATAGATTTTAGGTTTCTTGTTTGAAGCTTGAGTGTCAGGTGGACTTCTGAGTTTGGAATTTGTTATATAAGAACTGACTTGGTTAGGTAGAGTTTCATCATCTGAGCTAGATCTATTCGAATGCACTGGTTTTCTTTTATTGCTAGGTGGAGTTGAGTTATTGTATTCCATTTCTGATTCAGGTTGAAATGTTTTAGTGGTTTGTGGAGTTGTAATGGTTGAAAATGGTTTATTTGTACTAGTGTGCTCAGTTTGAATAGATTGAGATGAGTTAGTGTAATTGGGATTTTCTTTAAAGCTTTTTGATGATTTGGATGATCTGTAAGTTTGAGAAGAGAGAGAATGCTTATTTTGAATATTTGGATTTATTTCAGATATCATATTGTCTTGAGTTGTTTTTGGGAGAGAGGTATGTATTTTGGATTCTTCTTTATCATTGGATTCTGTAGTGATGGATGTGTTTAGTTTGGGATTATTAGAGATGAGTGTTTTTGTGATGTTATTTGCGGTTTTAGTTGAGGTTTTACATGAGTTGGATGGAGGGTTTTGTGTAGATTTGAGTGTGGTTTCTATTCTATGTGTTTGACGATTAGTAATTTTGAATCATTCAGGCTCTAGCATATGAGCAGGTGTTTGTGATTGATAAGAATGTTGCCTTTGATTTTGATCAGCTAAACTCGATTGTAAGTCAGAGTTTTCTCCGCATTGATGTGTTTTGTTTTTCATAATGCCACACAAATTGCAAATATGAGCCATGCAGTCTTTTATGAGGTGAGATCTTTGTCCACAGTGGAAGCATTGAGGTCTCACCCCCAAAAAGGATAGAATCATAGAGGAGTTTTTTTGTTTAATAGAAGTTGGTATATCTGTAGGATTTATATCTTTTTTTAATTGTAACTGAATTGTAGCAGTGTTGGATGGTATGTGAAATCCAGTTTTGTCTTCTGGTAGGTATTTAAAATTAAGTATTTTCCCAAATGACTGAAGAATAATTTGGAGCTGGTTTTCGTCAAAGCCTGTTACACAATTTCTGATTTTACCATGAAGTGCAGATGTTCTGTTGACATCTATATAGCAGACGAATTTGTCATCTATTGTTTTGATGGTGCTTTTAAAGTTGTTACGATTCGCCCAATTAGTAAATTCGAGTGCTATATACCGGTCATTTGGATGGGTCGAGATGCGCTGAATGCTATTTCCTATGTTGTTTTGCCTGATTAGGTTATATAGAGATTCGATTGGAAATCTAAATAATGAGCATTTAGAGTCAGTAATGGCTAAAATTAAGCTTTTGTCACTGTTATAATCAGCGAGTGACTTAAGTAATTTCATCGGGATCGTTTGATTAAATTGGAAAGTTAGATTTGAGTATTGCATTTCATTGAAATTAGAGGTTGTAAACATTTCTGATTCAATGCTTATTTGTGTATTAAATTGATTGAATTTATTGGATTGATCCATTTGATATAGATACATAGATTCTGGTGAATCAGCTATGATGTGGCACTCATTGTACATTTGTTCATCGTATGTGTGTGGTAAGTTATATGCTGGAATTTTGGTTGAATTAAGTTGTTGCGATATGCCAATTTTTGTAATGTCAGCATATGATTGATTCATATGGTGATTTATAGTTTGATTGGCATCTGTATGAGGATTTTTGTGATTGATTTGTGACATAATTGATTGAGAATTGGAGGTAGGAGAAGTATTTATATAAATATTTCTCCTTTGTAGTGAATTAGGGGAATTTGTGTTATATGCCTCTCCTGGGAGGTTGAGTAATGATTCCTCAGATTGTTCACTACTTTTTGATTGTATTTGAGGGCTTTGATGATTAGATTCAGGTTTAGACTCAGTTGGAGAATTTATGTCAAGCTCAAGAGGTGTTTTTTTATCTTTTAATATAGCATGGTTATCTTGTTGTTCTAGTACTGACTGTTTGAGTGATTGTTTAACTGAATCATTTTGTTTATTGTTATTGTTTTGTTTGCTTTTTGAGTTTTTTTAATTATGTTTAACTTTATGTTTTACTGTGTTTAGCTGTTTTCCAGTGATGTCTTCACAGCTGCTGTCAGAGAATGTTTGGTTAGTAATTTGATTATAACTTAATATTTCAGTTAAATTCTGAATAATATTGTTTGAATTATCTTGATCTGAATTTTCCGTGGTATTTTTAAGTAAGGGAAGTTTAGGATAATATGTTTGTATGTTACCACTGGGGTTTTGCAATTCATCAAGCTTCAATTCATTCTGAGATATAGATTTTTTAACGTGCTTTGGTGAATTTGGATTAGTTGTAAGAATGTTAGCAGGTTTATCAATATTATTTGGTTCATTATTATTTTCCATCTGCTGTATAGTTAGTTTGTAATGGGATGATTCCTCCTCTGGCTCACTGCAAGAGTCAGTTGAGGTTGATTGTGAATTGGAATTATTTTCGAACTTATCTAATCTAGATTGGTTATTATTAGTTATTTTTCTGATATATGGTGGTTTAGAGATAGGTTTAACAATCGGAGAATTTTTTGTTAGGCTGATCTCCGAATTTGAAGCCGTAACTTTAATAACGTCATTACTTAGGTTTTGCATTTTTGAACATTGAGGTTGATCAACTAAAGTATTATCTGATAAATTTGAAATATTATTAATATCAGATGAAATATTAGAATTGTTAGGCTGATTTATATAGTAGTAGTTAGGATCATCTCTAAGTGGCCATAAGTTGTAAGCGTCATTGTTAACGTTATTATTATTTGGTGATAGGCCTTGGGCTGTGTTGTCAAATATTTTTTCTTCATCGGACATTATAGATTGATTACTATTACTTTTTTTTGATGAATTTTGTATATTCCTTTTAGGTTTATGCAATTTATGATGCATTATATTTTTTAGTTGTTCAGATGTCTCATTTTTAGGAGATTTAAAAATATTTTCATCTTCGCTAATGTCTAAATTGGTCATGTTGTAAATAGGTTCATTTTTTTTTTTAATTATTTTTGGAATTAAGGACTTATTCCTTAATTCCATTCAATAAACAAACAAAAAAGGCTTACCTTATATTTCTTGTATGTTTTAAATCTCTGATTTGGAGAAATAAAATAATTTTGAGGTTTTATTTTTATAAGTTACAGTGGAATCAACTGCTCTCTACGATGCCATAGATGGCACTGTTTTTTCTGCTCTTTTATAAACAATAAAAACAAAAATCTTACAAACTCATAAATAATGATATAACACAACTATATAGCTTTGTTGTGCGCCTAAAAACTTATTAATAATTATAATATATCCACTTGTAGTGTAGGTGTGAATAGGAATATAGCATAGACCAAACCCAATTATTTATGCAACATATATAAATATCTGTAATATACATCTCATTACGATATATATAATAGTTTATTATTATAAAGATCAGCTGTGCTGAATCCTCAGCAACAGCCATTTTGTGTGAGAGCATTATATACGATCTGGCACAGTAAGGAGCCCAAGTCTAAGTGCATTGGAGTGTTGCTCATTCTTTTGAGACTTATAGGTTCATGGTGATTTGGTCCATTCTTCTTTTTTTCCAGAAGCCTGCTACTATTAGCCTGATGGGCATTTAAGGATATTAAAATATGTATAGTTCATGAGTGTTTTGGCATTTGGTAATATTTTAAAAGCTAAAAATAAATGTAAAAATTGTCAATGGACAATTTTTTTTTTTTTATGTTAGTATAATTCATACATGGAAAATTATTTGTGTTCGATATTATCTGTTTAATTAAAGTTAAAATTGGAAAAGACTAGAAATGCATACAGATTATTTATCCAGATAAACAAAAGAAATTCTAAATGTAAAGCATTACAATCAGAGTAAAGACCTTTTATGAGATAATTAAAAATGGTGAAAATAGTTTATACAATAAAAGAGAACTTTGTAATAAAAAAATAAAAATAAATGTACAAGATTATCAATTTATATTTTGATAACAAAAGATAAGAATATATGTGCAGAAATCTAAAAAAACTGACCCAAGGTTATAAAAGAGGCAAAAAAACTGCAGAGACTTTTTGCTAAAGGTTTCATGCACGCTGGATGGGTGAGAAGATGGGGCCTAATTGTAGTTCCCTTGTTCTCTCAACTGTAATAAAAAATTCAGGAATATTCATTTGCTGAACCAATGCATCAGAAGTGAATAGAAACCAGAACATTTTGCACATACTTTCATCATAAAGAGCTTACTCCAAAAGCATCATGTTTACCCATATCTTGCAACTGACCAGAAACATGAAAATGTTGACAATTAACTTCCAATGAACTTGGGATACATGTATGCTACAAGAATCTACAGTCTACACAAACTTACCGGTGAGCTAAGATATTCACACCCTAAATTGTGACTAACTAAATGTTTGCAAACTGAACCTAAACTATAAGTTTATAATATATTCCTGATAGAGACATTCATTGTATTATTCAAGAAATTTTCATTTACAGTCTTCTAGAAGAAACTTATAAAAGAAGTGAACATTAATTGTTGAATTGTTTTAATTATTTAACATTATCTGGATGGACATGTGTTTGTTCTTTCTAGTTTTATTAATAATTTACTGTTTAAATATTTTCATTGATTTTAATAAAATATTTACCATTAATATCAACTTTTCATTCTACATTCTTAATTTTAGTTATTTAGATTTTATTATTAAAAAAATTATTTTTTAGAGAATTGTATAAATTATCTTTTCCAATATGTTTGTTTAATAGTTAAGCCCAGGGAAAATTCTTTAAAAAATATTAAATTTAGTTATTTACTGCGAATCTCCTCCATGAATGTTAGTGAGTCTACAGACTCTATCACCCTCATAAATAAATTAAAACTAGCTCTATCAGCAATTCAAGCTGCAAGAAATTAATAGGTCAGTTAATTAGGAAATATAACTATGTCCTTGATATATCCGAATTCTTACATGGTCGGAACATTCTCTTTTAAATAGTTTGATTAACTAGCACTTTATAGTGTGCAATATAAGGTCTAAATCAGAATGTAAAATGTTACAATATATATATTAAGGTGGAAGTTTCCTCCTCATAAGAAAATACATTTGTTTTTTTTTTAAGTTATAATTTTGCATATATTATATATTTATTAATGAAAATTTATATAATTAATAAATAGATTGACATAAGTAGAGTGTTAAGACTAATTATAGGGTGATCAAAATCTAATAAAATGCTAAAGTATATGGCTAATTGTAGCTAAACATATTTTATGTAATGCAAATAATAATTTGAATTCAGCATTCATTATTACTCTAAATATTTGTGTATTTAGGTAATATACATTCTAATCATAACTTTCTCAGAGCTGGGGGAAGGGGCATTCTATGGGTTTTCTTATTATCCCTTTATTTGCAAATGTGTATTTGTATACAATATTTTAGGTAATGGTAATAGCAGACAGAAAAGGAACTATTTATATAATGGTAGAGAGAAAAAAATACTAAATTTATAATAATAGAATTTATTAATGAAAATATAATAAAATAATTAAATTAGTGAATAATGAAATAAAGCATTATAGTCTTCCTTGGAAATTTTATAGTATGAGTACTGTTCTTTTGAGATAAACCATAAATAATAGTTTACTATCTTCTTTTGTTTAAAATTCTTAAATAATGATATTTCAAATATACAAAGAACTTAATTTCTAGTATTTTGTAACTTTTCATAAATAATTTCATCAAGTTTATTATTTAAATATCACAGTTTATTATGCAATTCATTATCCCAATAATTCAAATATCAATAATATTTCTGCTGTGTCCAGCGGCATTCCATTGCTCTTTGGATTGCAAATATCAATAACACAAATATATAATAATTAATGAGACAGCTCGGCAAGTAAATTTAAATAATGAGAATTTGTGTACAGAGTTATATATGAGTTAATCACTCTTGTTTAATATATACAAAAATATGACTATTAGACACACGCTATATATATAAATAAGGGCCCGAAGGCGTAACAAAATAATAATGAGATCAATACGACTTGTTATATAGTTCCTAGGTTTATTTTTGAACGTCCGGAGGTAAATCTCTCCGCAAGGCTAAGTGAAGGAAGGAGCTGACTGCAGCACCAATGACACATCTGTCTTTCAAAAGTTTCACTTAGCAAGTGTTTGGTCTCAGTCAATTCTAGATCTATTATTTCTCTCTCTTTGTTTTTAGAGTAGCCTCCCTTGATTGGCCATCCGCTGTCCACGTGGTGGTCATCTCTTTAGTTCCTATTCGATCCCTGATTAGATAATGCCATGACTTTAGAATTGTCTATTTTAAGCAATGGCTTTGTTTACATTATCTTAATCCTTCTTGATAAATTACTTTATAGTTTCTCCATAATTAAACTATTTAATTAGTCTAATGCTTTATCAAATATTGTGAATGCCATTGGCATCCACGCACATACTTTTAGTTTAGCGTTAATATATCATTTTTTACTTATAACACGCAATTAACAATCCATTGAGTTTTACATTTATAATTATTAACTAGTAATACGTATTTTGTGTATACATAAATATACACACACATTTAGCAATTTCTCTAGTTCGTTAATGAATAAAGAAAATAATATTATTTCAAAAAAGTTTGAAAATAATTTTCTAATCTTTAATAATAATTTAAAGATTCATTAATATCTTTCTTTCACTTATCCGAAAATCATATAACAATAGTAAATCATTTCAGTTTCAGACTTTTAAATTGTCTTATTGCAAGCTTGTTAAGAAAACTTTTCTTCAATATTTCAAAGTAATACTTTTCGATTTATCAAAGTCATTTATATATATTCTTATTAGTTTCTTTTAGTAGTCCATTTTTAGAGTTTTATACACTAAGAATATTTTAATAGGAGTTGAGGATGGATTATAGATTCAACAATTGCACTAAGGTGGAACTAATGAGCATCTTACTTTTAATTTAGCACTTCGTTGTCCAATTAAAACCATACTACAATGAATTTCTATCATTTTATCAACTATATAATAATTTAAACATTTATCATGTTGAAAAGGTAATTTAAAAGCAAAGTTATTTTGCATTCCATCTTCCTATTTTTCGAAAAAGAATGGAGAGAAGAATGATACTATATTAGAGAAAAAAACTCTCATTATAACATTTCTGTCACTTAATTTAAATATAAAGATTTTAAAGATTTTTCCACAATTTTTGGGGGAATATCTTCATAGTAAATTCAATAAATCTATTTGTAAAAAAGGGAAAAGTACACAAATAAATATTTTGCATTATCTTTTTGGAAATATGGCAATGTAATGTTGGATTAACCAATATTATCACTATATATCCTCTGTCTCCATGAAGAAAGAATGGGACTGTGAATATTCCTTTTCTTTTCTTCTATTACAATATTGTTAAATAATAAGAACTTGATTGTAAAAGAGAATTGTTGTTTTTTTAGACTTTTTCAAAATACATTTTTTTAAACAAAAAATATTTCCTTTATTGTATAAAAATAAACATTATTTCTTTTCCAAAATCACTAATTCTTGAACAAATTCTTGATTTGTCAACAAACTATCCTTTCTTTTTCAACTTAAGTTTTCTCTCCATCTATTTGTTTATTGGTGGAGATATCCTTCATGATGACTTAATCCATACACTATTTTCTTCATCCTGGATTGGAAGTTTTTCTTTCATCTATTGCTTTTGAGTTTTAGTTTGTTTTGATTCTTCAACTGCAGAATTTAACAATCCGACTGTAGCAATCAATTGAATTAAACTCAGGCTACTTTTAGATCATTTTACTCATTTTAATTGTCTTTTACTATTTGGCCTATTTCTTTTGTAGGCTTTATAATATTGAAGAGTTTCATTTTTAATTTTCTTCAAATGTTCTTCCTTATCAATATTGAAGAAAGCGATTTCATTTTCTTGTCTAGAGATAAAAATCTTAAAATCTTTTTCAGATAATGAACTCTGGCATTATTTTATATCCATAATTATTTTTGTAGGTACTACTTGAATTAGGACTTTGTCTTCATTAGCATCTTTACACAACTGATCTATATTCAAATTCAATACTTCAGTGGGTCTTCTTTTACCATACTTAATTCTACATGTAAGGTTTCTATAATAGATGTTTTTTCTATGAGCTCCATTTTTTCATGGACTTGTTTATCCACTCGTTTGATCATTTCTCCTTTCAAAGTGATTATGCTATTTTCTACTCCTAGAACTCTTTCCTTTATTTCTTCTTTAATTTAAAGACCAGCTCCTTTCATTTCCTCTCAAATTTGAATCTAAACTTTCTTCATTTCTTCTTGATTTTTATTTATTGCTGTTAATATTTTAGCATATTATGCTCTCCTTTGTTGACCTCTTTCTTTCATTATCTTAGTTTTCTCATTTTACTTATTTCTGCTAGAAGCATTTCCAATGTAACCACAGCTGCTATGGGCTTCTGCTCCCCAGGCACTTGCATATCTGAGATCTCCTCTTCTCCCCATCATCTCAGCCTCCATTAGTTGTCCTTCTGTGGTCTCTAGTGACACCGTCACTATTTGTTATTCACTCTTTCTTTAATGAAGTCAACATTTATTTTCCTTTCCTTGCTTATTCTGAATAAAATATTCAAACTTTCAACATTATTGCTGCTAATTCTTATATAGATTGCATCATTCACTAACAGTAGAATCAACTGTTTGATGCCACTACATTGTCAGGACTATTTATACATAAATTTTATCATTAATCTATTGTAGAACAGAATGTTATGCCACAACATTGTGCACAATTAATGTAATAGTAAATTATAGTTAGTTATAGTTAGCTGTACTTCAATATTTAGTTACCATTACTATATATATTGAGGTGGAAGAATTTTTTCAAGTCATAAGAAAAATTTTAAATTATAATTTCATTTATATATATATATATTTATTAATGAAAACTTATATAATTAATAAATAGATTGTTGTAAGTAGATTGATAATTCTAATTTTAGGGGTGATCAAAATCTAATTGAAAAAATTTTAATTATATTTTGGTATGTCAATGGGGGAGGGGGTGTTATGCTCCATTATAGAAACAAGATAAAGAAAAGTTTAATTTAAACTTTGTAAATCGAATGAGTCTCTACTTACATAAAATCAGTTACAAATAATATGTTTTCAGCAGTATAAGCTAGTGTGGGTAGTTGAGGGTCATGTGAAAGTCTGAGTTCAAATCACTTATAAATTACATATAGAAGTGCATCTATAGAAAAAATCATATATTATAAACAAGTTAAGAAAATTATATATGGAATCGAAGTAATAAAAGAAAAATATTTGCTAGCCTTCTGTCCATTATTAATGTCCCAGAATTTAGAAACAAAGGTGTTAAAGTTCTAAGAAGCAAATGCTAATGGAAAGAGGAGGTATAAACTGCTAATTATATAAAAAGATTTTTGGTTTAAGAGAGACTCTAGGCATTATAAAAAAGCCTTATTATGATCTGTGGCTAGGTACCCCCATGATTCTTTCTGGGAACACTTTTCCCATGGCTGATTCTACAACTGAATGACCATGAAACTGGATATGATGCCCAAAAGATATGTGTCAGACAGTGAGCAAGCTGAAGATGAACTAAACTTTCTGTGCAGACATTTGAAAAATGGTGTTTCACAATAAACAACAAAAAATCAGAATCCCTGTTTCACTTGAATAAACTGTAGTCCTGCCAACTCTTTACATGACTACATCATCAATTTCTTGTTATTATATGTTGGACTATTTCAAACATCTAGGTAAATTGTTAAATGTTTCATCATAGTTCTCAATAACACTTTCTTATAGGATTTTGAAAATAGCATCTCTAAAAGATTATCATACTTCTATCGAGAAATATTTTTCAAAACAATTTCACATCTCTGCATCTACAATTAATTGTAATTATTATTTACTATTGTGGTAAACCACATATGGCTCTTTTTAATCAATATTAAATCAGTGCAGACAAAATTTGATTCGAATTTTAAAAACATACACATATATAATTTTAAGCAAGATTAAACAAATAACTTAATACAAGTCATCTCTATTTTCCCTAGACAATGATAAATAGCTTCTATATAGAGGTTGGTAATATACATAACATAATACAATCATTACTTTTATAATAACAAGTTCTTTGCTTGCCTAATCTAAATTCAATTTACAACTTTAAATTGATTCAAAATATTTTTAAATTTAAGATCTGAATATTGATTGACTCATTGTAAATCAAAAGATTTCATGAACATTAATGTTTAATAGAAATAGTGGACTTAATCAGTGAAGAATTTATTAGCTTCATGCTCCCAAATCAAAATGCTTTAGATTTGCGTATATAATTAGAAAAATAGATTGAAGATAAGAGTGTGGCTGCTCTTATCTTTATAAAGTTCAAATCTTGCATTAAGATTTGTAGAGGTCTCTCTGGAAGTAAAATTAAGCACACAAAGCACATGTACTAAGGTTATAGCTTTATATAAGTATTACCTGCTGTGACATCACATTTAACAGGAATTAATATCATCAGTTCAGTAAATTAATCACAACTTAAAAACAAAGTCTCAATATCTTCTTCAATCCATATTACAGTAAAAATTATATTTTTCTATATTAAAAATAAACATCCTACGATTAGGAAAAGTGAAAATATACGACAGTGATCAGGGCTTTTTTTTTCTCATGTAAGATGGTGGAAAGGCATTCCGTCACCTTTTTTAGTGTATTTTTAATGATTCAAACTTAATTAGATGAAACAGTATCACACGTACATAATTACAATCTATATTTATATGATTCGAACAAATCAAAAAATATGATGTTTTATGAATCAAATGAAATATGGATGGATTCAAAATTGGCATTCTCATTGAGTCCTGAGATGTGAACTCGTCCATGTCTCCATTGGACACTTGTGGTCAATGACTGATTATAGCAATGCATGTGTATCCAGTAATGTCTGACATTTGTGATAGAATGCATCTGTGTAGCTATTAATAATGTGTGGAATATTTAATTTATTTATTTTTACGTAAATTAGACATCGTTATTTTTATTTTGTTTATTTTTTTGTGCAAAATTTTACGACAAGTTTAAAAATAAAAAAATATTTCCAGTTACTTCTCGACTGTCAATCCCACTAATAAAAAGTCCAAAATTATATCAGAAAATTTGGAAATATTGGTGCAAGTTGATAATCCTGAATGCAGAGAACATTATTCACCCATAGGCACTAAAACTAAAGAAATGAATTGAGACAATTTGTCATGTGAGAATTGGACAAAACTTTGGAAATCATTATAAACTTTTATTTAATTATATAAAGTTACATTTAGTTATCAGTTGTATATTTGTATTTGTTTTTTAACTTTAGATTTGACACGTCTAAAATAAACAAAATATGATAAATTTTGTTCGATTTTTTTATTTGTTACATAGCATTGAAAAAGCTACTTTAAATTTCGTTTAATGATATTTAAATAAGCATTTATTTATATAGCACGATGTTTATAATTGTAATACATTAAATATCAGTCATTTACAGCTATTGTACATGTGCTTTTATGAGTGTTAAATAATAAATGAATACTTTGACTGCCAATACAAGATATAGCATTTAAGAAAGAATAAAATGAATCCACTTATTCTTTCCGAACCCAAATGTTTATATATGGGCAAATCTTAAGTACTGGCAAAGAAAGCATGAAGATAGATCATTCACTTTAAATTACAGTTTGTGTTGTCTGACTTCGTCGACATCATTCAGTCAGGCAACGCGAACTGTAATTTAAAGTGAATGATCTATCTTCACGCTTTCTTTGCCAGTACTTAAGATTTGCCCATATATAAACATTTGGGTTCGGAAAGAATAAGTGGATTCATTTTATTCTTTCCTAAATGCTATATCTTGTATTGGCAGTCAAAGTATTCATTTATTATTAACACTCGTAAAAGCGCATGCACAATAGCTGTAAAAGGCTGATATTTAATGTATTAAATGATATTTGAATATAATTTTCTTTAGTAAAATGCTAAGTGAGTTCCGGAATCTTTTATTTAAAAAATCCCTGGCAGTACAAATTAATATTTATATATTTTCAAATTTTAATCTTTCAATATTTAAAAAATGGAAAAAAATAAAAAAATATTTATCTTACAGAGTTTATCTATCTAAATGTTTGTAATGATGGTTTTTAATAGTATTTATATGATGGACTATTTCCATTATTTATTATTAATTAATCTTTAGAAAAATTAAAATTGTATTTAAATTTTTCAAATACATTCAATTTTTCAAATAAAATACAGGTTAGTATATAACACAATGTTTATAATAGTAATAATAAAAAGTCAGATGTCACATGACTTATATATAGCTTGCACTTACAAATATGTAAAATTAAGAGCATGCTGATGAGCTCTAAACAAGCTTTTTTTTATTTATGACAAATGCTACTACAAGAGAAGACATTTAAATCATTGTTATCTTGGATTGTCCCCATCCCCATACCGGTTTCGACCTATGGGTCTCTTCAATGAGGAGTTGGGACATTAGATTCAAAAAACCAACTCAAGCAAAGCATTTAATTAAAAGTTAATTGTCAAGAAGAAGATCTGAAACTTTTAGACATCTACATGTCTTTAAAGTCAGTTCTCCAACTAAAAAAAATCATATGGGACTGAACTTAATTCAGATACTCCAGCTTGTTTAGAGCTCATCAGCATGCTCTTAATTTTACATATTTGTAATTGCAAGCTATATATAAGTCATGTGACATCTGGCTTTTTATTATTACTATTATTATTTTGCTGTTGTGGCTTTGGCTAAATTAAATGACTAAGCCTACTAATATATGGAGTATCTGAATTAAGTTTACACCCATATGATTTTTTCAGTTGAAGAGCTGACTTTAAAGACATGTAGATGTCTAAAAGTTTTAGATCTTCTTCTTGACAATTAACTTTTAGATAAATGCTTTGCTTGAGTTGGTTTTTTAAATCTAATGTCCCAACTCCTCACTGAAGAGACCCATTGAACGAAACAGGTATGGGGATAGGGACAATCCATGATAAAAATGATTTGAATGCCTTCTTTTGTAGTAGCATTTATCATAAATAAATAAAAAGCTTGTTTAGAGCTCATCAGCATGATCTTAATTTTACACAATGTTTATAGTGATATTATTTTTTCTAAAAAAATAGAACACACAGGCAAAAAGTACAAAAGAAGAAAATTCAATGAAACTGTTTATGTGATAATAGTGAATAACCCCATATGACAACCAAATGTGATAATGTTTTGAGGTTACTCATTTTGAGAAATCAGGAGGACTCTTATAGATAAGTATTCTGATATTTTACTGATTGTTCCTTTTGACCTAATAGTCTAGTTGGTTAAAGCATTATCTTAAATTCAAAATTCGTGAATCTAAAGGTTCTATTCTCATGCTGATACTATCACTAGCCAAAACAGCAGCACAAGTAGAGCAATTTTAGCATTAAAAATATTGTGTTAACAAAAAAAATGCTAATAGCTTTATTGCTCTGGAGTTCATAAGAATTTCGAGTGCCAGAACTGAAAACACCAGAATCAATCCTTGGGACCTCCCAATTGCAAATCAGATGTTCTACCAATTGTGCCAAACTGTGCAGGGTAAAAAAAGGGCTGATGGCTTTATTGCTCAGGAGTTCATAAGAAGTTTGAGTGTCAGAACTGTGATCTCCAGAATCGATCCTGGGATGTCCTGATCCCAAGTCAGATGCTCTACAACAGAATGTATTTGAAAAGTTTAAATAAAGTTAGAATTTTTTTAAAGACGTTTAACAATTGATATTGACCAAATAATATGACAAGTGTTTTATAAATATTTACAAAAGTATCATCGTCTTTGTTTTTGTTATATGATTACTAGCATAAAGCAACTGTATTATTATTATCATCATCAGGGACTATCAAGATGACATTGACACCTGGCAATTATATGAATACTTTTTCAAAACAATATAACAAGATTGGAGGCAAATAAAATGAGGATAGTTGTGATATAAATAGATTCTATCATAACAATAATGAATGCATTTTGAACACCCTAAAAACCCAAATCAAAAATAAATCATTTTGGAGATTTCCATTTGTATGATTGTAAGTGTTGGGACTTGATGACATCCAGTACACATTTTTAAATTTATACTTGGAAAAACAATTGCTTAGATTTGAGAAAATTCATGTTTTCAAAATTCCATGATCCAATTTTGGTATTGAAACTGCACTCTTTTATCAGTGGCTACTAAGAATCTAATAAATTTGATTTCTTTGAATTTTATTGCATGATATCATCTTAGGCTATTAAAAATGTATTATGCAGGAAGGAGGGAGGGGCTATTAATTCACAAAATTTCATTAGCTAATTTTCTTTCATTTTTGCTTCTAATTTACACTGATAATAGTTTAGTTTTTCCTTTCCTTCCATTTACTATCTTGTCATTCCAGTCATCAATTACCAACAAAATTTCTTATCTGCAAAATTTTATCAAATTTTCATTTGTTCTGATTGCAAACTTTTCTAATTATTCTTCACATATGAAATGTTGGAGTATAGACTTGCATTAGAGTAATGTTAAATGGATGTAAGGATAATTGATATGGATATCGATTGATTATTCATAAGATAATATGCTTGGATAGGGTTTGCAATATCCATGCTATAAACAAATGCAGTTTAATTTTTCTTTGGTAACCTTAACCTGAAGAATAGAGAAAGTGTTTTAATCCAATAATATCTAAAATATTATTGAAAAAATGATTTATTTTTATGTTGATTAAATCAAATTTCCTTTGGTTTTTAATTCACACACAATCCTAGTTCCAATAATAATCTTTTTGCAGCTTTTTATTTTCCATACTTGCATGGAAACATGGTGAACTATTTGTTTAAATGATTTTAATATAACCATGTTATACAAACTCACATTGTTAGGAAATAATTTTAATTATTTCCCAAAAACTTGTTGACTGCCTTCAGACCTGAATAATCTGCATTCTAACATTCGAGAATTATTCTATTTAACCTATTTCTGTCAATATTTCAGAATAGTTTACAGAAATAACTTATAATGAGATTCCCTTCCACAATCTGAAATGATATTTAGCTTTTGACATGAAAATAACCAATTGTCACAACCATAAAACATTACTGCTTATAATATAAATATGAATAAAGAGTTAATAAGGAATATAAACAAAAATAAAAGTCAAAATGGAAGTAAAATAATAAAATCATAGAAAAACATATATAACTTCTTTACAAAAAAAATGAGAATACATAATACAATGTGACAAGAACTTCATTAATTTGAATAAGTGATCATAAATACACTTTCGTAAAAAAAAAAAAAAATCATTAATTTTAATTATTAGTACTGCAATGCATCTTTAAGTAAAATTACATTAGTAAGTTTCATTCGATTCAATATTTTATTAATTTTAAATAATTGTTAAGAGCACTACAGCATTATTAATAATATTTACTTCATTCATATCTCAATTGATCATAGTTTTACTTATTATATGCATATTTTTTTCTTTGTATTTGTTCCAGTTATAAAATTTGAATATTTATAAATTATATGGTGAATTACTTCAATCCTTTAATTAATTATTCAGTATTATTTTTTTTTAATATTCAAATTAAATACCTCCAGCAGTTAATAATATGATAGATTAGTGTAAAACACAGTAATTTGAGTTATATCATTTTTTAATTATCTTTTTTCAAGTGTTTCTGGTCTAATCAGTAATAATAATAGCTTGGGAATTGATCTAGTGCTTTTGGATTCATAAATACTGAATTTAAAGTGGTACTCTAACCAACTCCATTAAAAGCAACAGTCAGTAAAAATTTCTATGAAGGTTCTCTTGATTTTCTATTTTTCATATTTAAGTACAGATTAAAGAGTGGTTTCAAATATTATTTAGTATCTCACTGCAACAATCTGGTAATTATATGTCATTATTAAGTAAACAATTTCTTTATTTTTTTTCTTTTTGGTATACTATTCTTGTTTTTCTAATTGAACATATATTAGTTTCTACATTCATGACTTGATATTTGAACACATCTTTGTTTCTTTTCTGATCATCACTTTAGTGATTTTTAATCGTTTTCAATGGAGTCCTTAATTTCACCAATATATGTCCTTTCATTTTCTTATATTTCATATGCAGCACATATTTTCAGGTTGGGTTTTTTTGGAGCTCCTATGGCTTTGCAAAGTTATCCTAATATTACATTGATTGTAACTTTTTATTTAAGTTGTCATGCTAGGCAGACACGAATGTTATGTTCTGTTGTAGTGTTATAATGTGTCTATTCTTCTTGTGAAAGTTTTTCTAGATATCACTTATTCTAGTGCTATATATCTTAATATTTACACATGATGAAAGTTTCCATTTGTCAAAGAATTATGATTGTTACACACACAAAAAAAATATTTTTCAGTAATAAAATATCTTTTAGAAAAACTTACCAAAAAGAATAAAAAAACTTTTAAAATCATTTTTGGACCTGGAAAAAAAATAATAATAACAATAATAAAATAAATTTATAAAAAAAAAAATTATATGAAAATTATTTTAAAATAAAAAAAGAGAAATAATTATATACATAATTTTAAAAATCTTAGAATATAAAAGTGACAATTTATTACTAATGAATAGTGCACATATGATGAAGATATATGTGAAATGTACCTTAGGAGTCATTCGACTTATAAAATATCTTTATCTATATTATTTGCTTGAAGGTTTGTGATAATGGTATATTAAATGTGATAATATATTAGAATATTTCCATCATTTACCATAAAATGTTGAACGTCTAGAAAATTTTAAACATTATTTAATTTCCAATACAAGCAACTGTTATTAATAACCAGTGTTGTCTATTTGTGTATTATTAATAACAGTTGCTTGTATTTGAAACGTGTAAATAAAGATAAAAATTTTCTAGACATTCAACATTTAATAATAGATTATAGAAATAGTCCGACATATTGTACATCGTTATTCATATGTTTTAAAAATAATATTTTGTAGTGTAAAGGTTATTAAGTATATCTATATAATATTAATTTACTTTCAAATAACTTATTTTTATGCATATTTATATTAACAACAAATTCAATTATTTTGTGAAAATCTATCAACTACATCAGAGGCTACTGAGTAACCCCAATTGCCCACATTGGCAGTGAAATCCTACTGAAGTGTCATCACTATAATATTTGCAATAAATTATATATATATAAAGAAATTGATAGCTTTACTTCAAAACATACATATTGTAACTGTACAGAGAAAGGGGTGAATATGGTGATATGGGAAATCATCATCATCTCCATTTATCACAAATATAAAATGAGTAATCAAAATGAGCATATATAAAGGAATAAGTAGAAAATGATAAAATAATGTAAAAGAATTGTAAAAATTAGACTGAACAAATCTATAAGTAGTACTAATAATAAATTGTAAACTACAAATTACCCAGCATTACACATAAAGAATCAACATTCATCCATTGTGTTTGGATCAAAAAAGAACTATATTATAAACAGGCTAATTATATAGCAACTGCCAAACTTAGGTTAAAATATATCACAATCATCTGGATATTTCACTATGAATACTAATCTATCATTCATAATAAAAATATTTTTGGAATATTGATACATGCTCATCGTTATCACTGCTCTGGCCTTAGGGTACCAGTAGCATACAAGTCAACTATTAACTAATTTTTTTCTAACAAAAATAAAATACAGTGAATGGCCTTTAAAGGTGTTACCTGTGCCCCATCTAGAGATATATTTGGATATTCAAACACAAACATGAACCTCCTGCATCTATATAAATTAACTTATTTCTCATGACTAGCTTGGGAAACAAAGGCCCTATATGAAATGTGACTGTGATCAATAAAAAGTATAAATGTATATATTTAATTTGAATAGTTTTACTAGGCTAATTTACAAATCCCTAAAACACTATGCTATTATGAAATTCAGGCAACATGCACTGCCTATTCATAGAACATATAGCTGGAGGAATAAAGATATAATCACTATTACTTTATAAAACAATTATTTAATGAATTATCTTATAAATTAAGAAAATTGAAAATTAATATGACAATGTGGCAATTCAAACTTAAATACATTTTATCAACAAAAATAATTTTATATAATAAGTAATATTAACTTGTTATTGCTCTTGCTAATTCAATGAACCAACATTAATTGTTTCCCTCTTCAATTATTAAAATTTTTCAATAGTACTCTTTTCATACCATTCTGTAATTGTAACAAACTTGTAATATTCAAGTTAATCTGAAAAGGTAAATCAAATTATAAAAAGGTCTTAAATGTAATGAACCTGCTTTTGGCAGACCACTATCAGAATAATATTGCTGAATAAGAATGCTCAGTTAGAAATATGCCTTTATATTTATGTGGTCCAATATGTAAATTAGACTCAGTATTAAATGAATTGATTAGATGTTCTATTTTTTTGATAATGGAACACAGGAATTTTATTATTGATAGAATGAGGATCACTTGCAATATCACAAGACTCTTTATAATTTCTTTACTACTCACCCCTCTTTATATTATTCTTACATCATAAGTCAAAAAGATGTCATCCATAGTAAGCTCAGCACATGTATTTATACAGCAGAGATAAACAAAATTGCAAATACAGATCAATCTGTTTCAATCATGAACTTACTACAGGTTACATTTTTTACCTTCCAATGTAAAAACAATAGGTGTAGAGAAGAGTTATAGGAAAAAATATATAAACAGGTTTGGGATATTGCAAGAGATTCTCATTCCATCAATAAAAAAGAAACTTGTGACTCATTATCAAAAAAAAATTGAACACCTAATCACTTAATTTACATCCAAGCCTAATTTACATATTGCATCATACTTATATAAAAGGCATATGTCTAATTGCACATTCATATTCTCCACCATGATTCTGGCAATGATCTGATGAAAGCTGACTCAGAGTATTTAAGATTTTCTTATACTTTGATTTACATTTTCAGATTAACTTGAACATTATAAGTTTATTAGAATGATAAAAATTTCAAAACATTTCAAGGATAAAAATTTAAATTATCTAATCTTTCCTTTTCTTATGAAAGTGAAAAAAATCCTATGCAATTGCAGTTTTGAGAGAAAATAAGATACAGAAATTTAATTAAAAAAATTAATAAAATCAGTCATTACTATTATGGTAATGTAAATGTAATGTGCAAATTAAAATGCCTTTTTATCATGGATTTATTTTCTTTGAGTCCTTATATGCTAGTTGTATTTTTCAATTTTTCTTCATGTTGGTTTTTCTTCTTGTAAGCTTCTCCATTGACATATCTTTCCAGGATAATGTACACATTCCACAGAGGTTGAATTTCTTCATCTTTTCAATATAATAATTTACAAGTCAGGCTAATACACATAATGAGGTAGTCATGCTTTTAGATAGAAACAAGATTTGGTGCAGCTAGGGATATCCTTCTACACTTTCTTAAATGAATGGTGAAGAATTCATCATATGGTTCTTCCAAAATCCATTTTAAAATTATTTTTTAAAATTAGTTATGAAATGAGTCTTACTTCAAAATAGCAATCTATTTCTCACTGTTCTCTTCACAGCTAGTATTGCTTTTGTTTTCATAAACAGCAGAATCAAGACTAGCTGTTTTTACTGTTTTATTCATCAGCTTAATCAAGAATAACTGATGTCATAAGATATTAAAATCTACTGACTTATTCTGCCATCTATCTTATTTTTTTCAACAACTCTGTATCATCCAATCTCATCTTATCACCAAATTCCAGTATTAAATTCTGACCAATTTGGTTATTTCCTTCTTTTTTAATTTAAAAAAAAATAATCATAATTTTTGAAATCCCTTAGTTTTTTCTTATGCCAAAAGAAAAATAAGAATAATCTTTCAATTTCATTCATTTGAAAAACATTACATTTTGTTTTGGAGAGACATGAAGAATAAAAAAATAGCTTTGATTAATTAAACAAAAACTTTTTACAAAGATATTAAAACTTTTTTTAAAAAAAAAAACTTTACTCATTTACCTCTTTTATTATTATCATTTTAAAAGTTAAAATTAACCAATAACTACTGAAGAGAAAAACATATTTATCTTGGAAGCTTTTTTTAACATTAAAACTGGTAGTTACTTACAATTACTGAAGAAAAAAAAATTATTATGATATTTTTATCCTTTTTCTTTCTCTTTTACAACTATTTGTAACACATTATAATAAAATTCACATTATTATTTTTAAAATGTTTGGCAATTCTCATATTATCATTTAATGAATGTAAAAATTTAAATAAATCAATACTGATAATATAAAAAAAACATGAGAAAATTATATATTGTATCTCCAATTTAACTTTATTTTTATAAGCTTGCAATATTTGATGTGGCCAGAGTTAGTCACTATCTACAATATACTGAGATAGTTATGTGTCTCATGGCATACACAACATCATAGTATATGTGCACACACATATATATATATATTGTAATCTTTTGGACAGTCACCAGAAGCCAATTGTGATTAAGTAGCACTGTATCAGTAACAGATGATTGCATCTAACTAAAAAAAATGAAGTAACCTGAAATTTTAATTTTTTTATTAATGATCTAAAAACTTTGTTTAAAAGCACTTGCAGATATTATTTGCAAGTTTTGAGAGATTTAATATTTTCTTTATTGAGTATTTAATGATAGAGAGGGGGTGGCTTGTCACTGAAATTGTTAGTGGATAGTTTAAAGTGATCCAAGTTTGTCTTATTTGTCTGTTGGACAGTGATTGATATTTGTTGAGGGAATTTTCTGGTTTATTTGCTTTAATATTTCAATCCATAGTGTAAATTGTGTAATATGTTTGACTCATCATCATAGAAACTTTCATTTTAACCAGATTGTTTTAGTACATGGATGTGCATGTATGCTTGTGCCATCTTCCAATTTCATTTTCATTCATGTACTTCATTAAACTACCAAATATCATGTTTCACAGTAAAATATTTAATTTCATAACCAATATCTTGGATAACCAGCTTAAATACATTTTAAATAAATTAATGGATCAATGGATCAGTGAATTGTCAACTAGACAAATACACTATCAATTATTTTATTTGCTAAAATGATTATTTTTTGTTGCTTTAGAAATATAAAATTTTTTATTCTTGGTTCAATTTAATTTGATATATTTTTTTTAAAAGACAAAGTGAAATTTTCTTTCTTTCTTTTTCAAGAGAAAAGTTCTTGCATATTTATAACTAATTACACCAGTACAATGGGAGGAGTAACCTTTGATTTTGGAGTTGAACTTTTGAATGACCTTGGATTGGTGGAAGAAACAAATGGCAAAATAATTTGATATAAAAGGGAATACTTTTACAAAAAAGTTGGCTTTTCTGATTACAACACTTCTCCCATAAAAGATTTTTATTAGTACAATTTTTCTCTACAAATTGGTTCTTCCATAGTTCAAACTTAAAAGTAAAAAAAACTTCTATTAATTTTCTGGATGAAAACAACTAAGAAATTCTTCTTAGGAAAATAATAGATTGAAATGCAGACATAAACAACTTTGGAAACAAGGTATATCTTCTCTACAATTCTAATTGATTAATCTAGATTTAAAATCATTATTTGGGATGCATATGTGTGTTTATATTTCAAATTTTCTTTGTCTAAATTTAATTTCTAATAATAAAGAAATAATTGAAATGCATGTTTATATGTCAAATCTACTTTGCCTAAATTTTATTTCTAATATTAAAAAAGCAATTGAAATGTGTGTCTATATTATAAGTTTGATTTGCCTAGATTTAATCTCTAACATTAAAGAAATAACTGGAATGTGTGAATTTTACTGTTATTCTGGAAAAATTATGCTGAACTTTTTCACAAAACACTTCAAATACTCTTTGTTGATAATTTTTATTAGCTATAAATGAATAAAGTTTAAACAGAATGATGTGTGCAGATAACTTATTATAACCTGCTTATTATTATGGATAAAAATTTATACCTAACCATTTGCATCTCTAGAAATAAGAAATGGAATGCATGACACATAATTAATGAATTAACTTATCTCTAAATGTACTTCTAATTGAACAAGTGGTATAGCATGGAAAATAAATGTTGATATTTGCATTTTATTATTACTCCTCATTTACATTTGATTTTTTTATTATTAAAGTATATTATCAATAAACTTACATATATTTAAATGGATTTTATGAACTAAGTAGTTATCGCCTAAGGAATGACTTTTGAGAATTTAGAACAAATGCCTTTACAAGTATAATGAATTAATTAATAAATTATTGTTCAACTTATGTCATAATAAATATTTATTTGCAATCATGAAAAGTTTCATATGTGATATTGCCAGCAGTTTCATTTAGCTCGCTAAGAACATTGAAATGATCTCCAATTGAACCCAATTAATATTATTTATCTCCCTGCAGGGAATTGCTATGTGTTTATCCATATCTAGTTATATAAGTGATCATCATCAATTTTGTACATGACCAAGATGTGTATCTATGGTCTGTAAATGAATTTTTATGTTCCAGCTAAAAAGAAAAAAAAGCTTTAATGATTATTATTTTTGTTAGCATTTTATATATAGATAGACTAATTATTTGTCTTATATTTTTCTTTTATTATTATTTAATTATTATTTTTCTCTCCAAGAATGTCTCAGAAAAGTATATGGAGAAATATTATACTGGGTAATTAGTTATTTTAATATAGTTTTTATTATGTACTTGTATTTCTATGTGATGCTGGCAATAGAAATATTTGTTTGCTATTAAGGAGCTAACAGCTTGTTTTGGAGAAAGCATAATTGCATAAAATTTATTGTTTTATCCTTGCATTTTTAAGAAGTTATGAGGTACATTTCTCAATAATTATTTTGCTTCAAAGTTAAAGATTTGTAGTTTGTCACAAGTAAAACTTTTATTTCAATTATTGGTTAATGTCAATTACACTAATGAGTTAATTTAACTTTGCTTTGCTAGAAGGATGAGGTTTATTTATCAGTAGCCATTATATTACAAATTTAAACATTTATAATTCATCAGAAATGAGACTCATTTTTTCTTTTATAACTTATTAATCAAGGTTGTTACAGTATTTATTTATTAAATGTGATTAGAAATTATTTTATGTATTATTATATCTGTATGCCTGTGTTATTTAATCATTATATAATTGAACTAAAAGATAGAATGACTTGTTTCAATCACTTTCAGATGATGTGATATGCCAAAAAGAAGTGGAAGAATTAGGGATTTATTTAAGAGTTAATTTATTATTTTTTAATGCTTAGATTGAAATAAATTTAGTGGCTATGCAGAAGAAATTGTTTAAGTTGTATATTGTATTGTCAGTGATTAAGAGAACTCCCCCTTAATTTACTTGAGTATTTGTCATGAGTGGATTATATATTGTATTGCCAGGGATTGAGAGAGCTCACTCTTAGTTTGTTGAAATTTGTCAGGAGTTGATTATATTTTCCAGATTAAGTAATTGTATTTTATGATAATTATAGGATGTGAAGTAAAGTAGTATATTTCCCTTGTTTTTCAGTGATGAGATGATATCCACACCAGCATTCAAGCCTCAGAATTAGGCTAGGGAGTCACTGTGTTTTGTTATTTAAATGATTAGAGTTATGAAAGTCTTTTTATACCTCATGTATTATTGTGGAACATTTTCCATCATTTATTCATAGCAAAGTGTAAAATAGTTTGCTGATAAGAAAATATAGGTAGCATTGATTTTTCTCACGAAACATCTGAAGTAAAATTAATGTTAAGGCTTGGTTGGCCATTGTCATTGTCCATATTATGACATTTTATCCCAATTTCATAAGTAAACCAATTGTATTTAGCTATGTTAATTATTTTATAACAGGTAGCACAATTCAGACTATGCATAAAATATTAATTCAAAAGGTATGGAGAAAATCCATCATTAATTTGTAATTCTTTAATCAATGTTTCCAATCATATCATATTAATTAATTTAAATTTTATACCATCAACTCTCAGAATGTTTCATCCTCATTTTGAATGAGCAAGCAAAAGAAAAGAAAGTGTAGCCATTTAATAGAATTGTTCATTTGACTTATTAAGTATAGCTTGATCTCTTACTCATAGATTTAAACCCCTCTTGTATTATTTTGATGTGCATTTGAAGTAAAAATGCCAAGAATTTAGTTTCATATATTACTATTTTAGTGCCAGTGTTTAAATAAAGTTTTATTTTTCATAAGCATATCAGAATTGACTGGTAGCATATGTGTATTTGAAGTGAAATACTAAAAAGTTTAGTTTCACATTTTGCTATTTTAGTGCTAGTATTATGTTTCTTTTCATAAACTTATCAAAATGGACTGATAGCTGGCATATGTTGAAATAAAATATCAGAAAGTTTATTTTAATGTTATGTATTCTCATGTAGACTATTCAATCACTGATGTTGGAATTATCCAAAACATGTATACACATAAATTAGAAAACCAACGGTTATTTAGTTATCTTGTAATAAATGTTTTATTTATTTAAAAGCTTTGTTCAAAGTTCTCCATTGGCATGCATTTGTTGTCTATATTTCCACACATGCACCCACACTTACATATCCAATATGATATGCACTATTCCATAATCTAATGATGAACATGTTCAGATCTGATGGTGTTGTTTTCCTGATACAAACACTATAGGAAGTGCTTGACTAATTAATGATTCTCTGGAAATTTTATTACTGTTATTATTTTGATGATGAATTGAAATCAAAATGCACCCTATTTCTTTCATTATCTATTATTATTTTATTAGAATAATGCTTAATTTATGTCATTAACTTTTATTATAGTAATTAGTAGTTGTTGTAGAGTATAGATTTAAAATTAAGCCATACAATAAATTAATTCCCTGAGATATTCCCTTATTATTTTAGATTAGACATTAATTTGGTTACTTATTTTAAATTACTATACAATTAAAAGTTAAGTCATGTTATATTTTATTTTGTATTTAATTATAACTTACCATACAGTAGAGTTAATCAGTATTACATCTTTATTTTATTAACTTAATTCTATCACATAGTAAAGGTTGTTCAATGCATTTGGATAATGGCAGATAAGGTTAAACTATAACTTGTAAATTTAAATGGTAAAATTTTACTAATTTCAATTATTTATTTATTCTAAAACTTAATAGATGTTTTATTCCTATTAAATCAAATGTTTCCTCCCATATTTAGTGTGCATTTTATACCTTATAAATCTCTGTAGCCCCAACTGAGGTAAGCTATGGTAGAACAGCATTAAAAGAGTCTCATTAATAATGTAAAGCAAGATCAGACTAGTAGTTTATTCTATTATTAATAGAATTGGTGCCCTGAGTATTTCTTAATAGGAAAGATAGGAGAGGTGTTGGGGGAAGGTTACTATATATATATATAAACAAAAAAATAAAGACTTATAAATCCAATAAATAATATAATATTTCAACCAGAGGACTGGTTTTCATCAGAAAGAAAAAAAATACACAGTAAAATGGCGATAATCAAAAATTACAGATTTGGCAAAAGATTAAAAATTTAACAAAACCCCCCTGATTGGTCACAAAATCTAACACAGAATATCTACCCAATCAATGACAAAATTCAAACAAAAAAAAAACTACATTCCCTTCTAATCAAGCTTAAATTTTATTTAAATTAAAATAAATATAAAAATAAAAAATCCAAAATTAAAAATTAAAATATACATATGTGCATACATAGAAAAATTAAATTATGCTCACACACAAAAAATAGCTGTGCTCACATTAATATTCATTAAAAACTAAAATACTTATACATTTTAAAAAATTATAGTTAGTGCAAAGTACAATAATTTATAACTAATTATTTATCTATAAACCAATTAAACACAGATATTAAACATCCATGTAACCAATCTTTACATAAAAAACCTCATATAAGAAAATTTTCACATAAAAAACACACATATAGAAATCATTTAGGAGACCAGGTAACCCAGAGATGTAATAGTTCCAGTGTTCAAATTCAATCCATGCGGTTCTAAGGTCTTGAATTTAAAAATAAAAAACTCTCCTTTTGTTTCCTCTCCCTTGTAGAAGAAAAACCATCCTGAAGAACCACTACTTTTAAATCATCAATTGAATGATTCGGTAGGTTAAAATGTTTTGAAACCGGTCTATCTTTATTCTTATGCAAAATGTCAAATCTATGATTAGTCATTCTGACATGTAAACTATTTGCTGACTCACCTATATACTGGTTTAAACATCTACTACACTCTATCAAATATATCAAATTAACACTTTTACATGTAACATAATTAGGAATATACCATTTGAAATTACAATTCTTAGTACTAAAGACCACTTTTGTCACAACAATATGTTTACATGTAAAACATCTTTTATCTTTACATGGAGAACTTCCTTTTTCCTGTACAGAACTACTAATAAAATTTGTTTTGACAAGTATATCTCTAAGTGATCTATGTTTTCGATATACAGCCTTAGGTGGATCAGAAAAAATAGATTTTAAATAATCTGTGGACTGTAATATGTTAAAATGTTTTGCCAATATCCGGTTAATATTAGGTAAATCTCTATTAAAAGTAAGAACCAATGGTGGAACATCTAATTGTTTTTTACTCTTTTCAGATAAAAGAAGTTTCTTTCTATCAATTAAAGAAGATCTCCTTACTGCATTATATATATATATATTACAAATCGATGTCTGTATTTCTTCAAAATAATATACATAAATTTATAAATAAATATTTAAAAATACAGTAATTAAAAGTTTATAAAAATTATATGTATAACCATTACTTAGAAGTTCTTTCAACTACCTTGTAGCTTTGTGATAGTTGACAAAGCTACAAGGTAGTTGAAAGCGCTTCTAAGTAATGGTTATACATATAATTTTTATAAACTTTTAATTACTGTATTTTCAAATATTTATTTATAAATTTATATATATAAAGCTGAAATGAAAAGTAGAAATAAACACAACCAAAAATTTTTGTAGATATTTATTATATTACACTGGAATAATAATTAAGATAAATACTAATTTTGAATTTAACAAATTATTATAAATAAAACATTTGAAAAGATCTATTTGATGTTTTGTTCTGATTTCAATAATTAAAAAAGAAATTTAAAGTTAAAAAAGAAATCTAAAACAAGCTTGTTTTTATGTTATAATAGGTAATATAGTAATTATAAAATTCCACTCTATTTTTAATTAGATTAAAAAAAATTTAAATTAAATACTTTGATAAAGTCCTACAAAGTTGTTTTTAAAAAAAATTAAAATGAACTGAAAAGAATCATTAACTTTTTTCAGTTAATATAAAAAAAAAATTTATGTGGATTTTAAAATTCCTTGAGTCAGTATAAAATGTAGAAGGAAAGAGAAATTGATTAATTTTACAGCAATAATATAGTTATAATTGAAGGCAATATAGTGTATCCAGTTGCTGCTAGTAATGCAATAATGATAGTTTGAATTCACATGGAAGTTAGAGCCTGATTTATTGTTTCATAAGCCATATATGTGTAAAGATGGCATGTCTGAATTCTGTAAAATTATAGATTAAAAAAGCTGACTGAATGTCAACAGTTACTTTATTTATACCTTTCCTGGAGATGTTAATCAACTAGTCTAGTGTTTTAGAATAGACCAGCTTACTAAGAGATTTCATTAGTTTTCTGAAGGATTACCTTGCTATGATATATATATATATACTGATTTATCTACATGCAAAAAAACACAAAGGTACTGCTTCATATATGTAAAGTACATACACAAAACATCTGGTTATAAAGATAAATATTTTTTGACTAAATTATTCAACTAAAACTAAAATAATGAAAGAAAATGAATGACCATTTCAAGTTTTATTTATTAAAAGGGAAACTCAGAAACTTTCTATATTGGAGATAAAAAACAAAATAACTTTCTAGCAATTTTTTTAAGATGTTTACAATTGAAAGTAACTTGAAAAAAGGGAAAAGATATTTTTATACAGGATTTGTCAAAGAAAAAAACTATTCTTTAACTCTTTAAAATGTGTCATTTGGTAGAAATAATTACAATTAATAGGTAGAAGTAATTACAATTAGTAATAAAAATATTTTATTTAATAAGTTTATTTATTAACTAATGAAATATTAAGATAAAAATGTTAGTGGGTATACACATTGAAATGGGTGTCCATATATATTAAAATTAGTCATCAACAACATATATGTTAAAATTATTTTTTATGTATCATTAAATTGTGATAGCTTTCATTTTTATTATATGACAATTCAAATATTACAGTACATATGCATGATTATTTGAAATGTATATCATGTAAACACATTATATATGTTAAAATCAATCATTCTTTATGAATTAAAATGATTTTTTTTCTATACAGGCACATCTGTGTGCTTATATATAAATGTTTTACATCAACATGATTGAGATATATATAAATTACAATGCAATAGCATATTTTTTGTATTCTAATCAAAATCAGAATGCTGAATTTATTATATTTATAACTCAATAGACCTTAATTCAAATTTATTATTAATAAATTTATATATGTTTATGTTATTCCAGTGAATTTATTTAATCCTAAAATAAGTTTAAAATATTATAAATTTATTTATCTCTTGCTCACAGTGATAGTTATTAAGCTTTCTCTCACTGAGCTGGATTTGTGCTTAATGGTCAGTTATATAGATTAGAATTTATATTTAGTATTATGGACATCCATATGGAAAATGTTAAGAAATATCTTTTAAAGTTCATACACTGCATTTCATTTCATTTATTTCTTTCTTTAGAAATTTAGTTTATAGTTGAGTACTATGTGGCCAGAACATTATTTTTTTAATTGTTATATTATTATAGATTATCACTTAACTTTGTGAATCCAAATTATTATTTATATAATTTGCCCCAAATTTTTCAACCACTATCAAATCCATCATAAGGTTGATTGTTGATTTTATTTTTCGATCATTCATGATGATGAATCATTATTATTCTCTGTAATACTGGTCTTTGTTTTTGCTGATCATTCATGCTCATTTCATTATATTCACCATTAATAATGAGGATGATTTTTCATCATTTTAGGTTTACCCATGCTTTTCCATATCATTATAATTATATATATTGTTTTTATATTTATAAAGCACCATTGATAATGACTAGCACAACCACATGATTTGTGCATAACTTAAGGTTTGAATATGAAAAAAAAGAAATTTTTTCATATAATGAAAGATTTTCAAACTTCAAAATTTTTTTTTCAAATAGCTATATCATAGTAACTTAAATTGCAAACAGTTTTACTACTTGAAAGCTGACTAGTATAGTGAATATTGTCTTTTTTATTTGTCTATAGGAAAACATGAAAAAAGCCTTTGATCTGCATTAGATTCTTGAAGATTGTTTTATTTATAGAAACAATAAAAAATAAGAAAACTAACTAAACATAATCTATACAAATAAAAACCAAAATACAATTTGTCTACTCAGCTACTTTTTTTAATATTTTGACAAGCCCTTTTACTGAAACATTAACTATCCTTCACCAGCTGTGTAGACAATATTTGACTTTTTAATTTATTTATAATGTGTGAGAGAGTGTGAATGTGTGAAAAATATTAACTGAGAAATGAAATTTTTAATTTTAACCAAGTTTAAAGCCACTCTAAAGTTTTAGAAGTGAGCATATAAGTAATAATTGATTTCTGAGTAAATAATTGTTTTCACTACATTTTATGTGTAGTATTATTTACAAAAATTATGATTGCACTACTTCTTTCTTTTTCACCATACCTTAATTATTAACTTGTCATCTATATATATAAGCCATATGAATGTTTGTCCATAAGACTGTCACATGTTCCCTGTGAACGTTTTCCTGTAAGGCTGTCACATGACTCATGTGAATGTTTATCCACAAGGCTGTCATGTTTCAAATTATTATTACGAGGAATATTTTATGTGAAGGAAGTAATTCCACCATTAATAATTGGCCATAATGCTGTCAAATTCACATATCAAATATAATAGGTATATTTAAAAATTTTAATTTTAATTTAGAGGATTAATTTGATTATGAACATTTTATTCCAGTTAAGTAATTCTGCAAAGCAAAAAAAAAAAAAAAAACAATGGCCTTTCAGGCCAGTTAGAAAGTTAGTCTGCCATTAATAAATCATAATATAAAAATGACTGCTTTTCAAGCAGGCTACATTTCTCATATTTATTTATATGATATTAAAATCTTTAATTTACATTAAATCTTAAAAAAAGTTGTTAAAGCAACCAATTAAAAAAATGGCAGCCTTTCCAAAGGCTGGAATGTTGGCCTTTCAGGCTGGCTAGGAAGTAGTTCCGCCATTAGTAAATCTTTAAGGTCATCTGCAGTTCTCACATTTATTTATATAATATTAAAACCTTTTGTATTATTTTACATTAAATCTTGGGGGGGGGGGAATTATGAAAACAACCAATTTAAAAAAAAACCACAGCCTTTATAGGCTGGGTACATTTGGTATTATAAATATATTTCCACAAAGACAAATATGTAAATAATAAAATATTACATGGCAATAGCTGATCAATTTGTTGTTTCATCTTTATCTCAATTTTTATCTTAGAGCTATATCATAAGGTAAAAAAATCAAACATGTCATAAAAAATTAGAGGACATCAATACAAAGAAAGAAAATATTTGGTAAAAGAATTTAATATCTAGTTTCTCTATTTCAGCTTTTTAAAACAAAGTTTGTTGGCAAAAAATAAAAATATAACATTTTTTTTACAATTTCATTTTTATAGATCTCTTAGAGCTTTGTTGAGTAGGAGTTTAAAATTGCATTTTAGGGTTAAATTTTTCTTTTAACAGCAAAATCTCTAGATTTTTTCCCTTTCCCTTATATACAGAGATTGAAGTGATATTTCTGCATTATCTTTAGGAGTGTTGGGTAGAAAAAGTTTGTGAGTAAAGACAGTACTTTATCAAAATCAACATTAGTAATAAGCCTATATTTGAAGAACCTCACATACCTGAGACCCAATGACAGAAACCAGAGTGGATAATTTCAACTTAATGTTGATTTGATTAGCTTGTATCAGAAAACAAATTGATTCTTGTAGCTTGGCCAAGTTTCTGGATAGACTGGATTGAATTCTTCAATTGAGCCAATTTTAGGCATTTTATTTTTTCCTAGTTAGCTGCCATGAGAGAGAGAATAAAATCTAATTTTATTTAATGATGATTAGTAATTACTCACAATTGATATTTAATTTTTTTTATTTCTATTGATGTGTTAATAGTGTTAGCTGTCAATTTTTTAATAACAGAGAACTAGACAACCCATTGAGGGAGGGGTATGTCTTTCTGATGAGTAACCACTTGCATTTGATTTTAAACCTTTTTTTATCAATGTGTCAATAATGTTAGTGGTCTTTTTTTTTTAATTAATGACAAAATCTAACAACCAGCGAGAGCAGAGTTTGTTATTTTAAACTTTTTTTCTAAGCATGTAAGAAAATTTTTGGGTTATTTTGCCAAGTGTGCCAAACTGTTGTGATTATTTGTGAATGCTGTGTTTGTTTATGAAATATGTACTTATATAATTATATTATATGCATTGATTATACCATTGCCTGCTATCATTGGTGACATATATCTTTTAGTTGCCATGCAATTGTAGCTGCATGTGCCATTATAATTTTACCTAAAACTTTCAGCCATTCTGTGATATTCTGTCTTATGAGTAGGTATAGTGACACTTTCAGCTGTACTTTGACAGCTTGCCTCATATCTTCATTAAGTTCTAGCAGCTTCCAATTCTGGAACATGGACTTCTCTCTCACTGCATTACTTGTTTAGCTTGACAGATGATGTCTCTAAGAGAACATGAGAGTAATTATTTGATTTTATCTCCAGATGGATCAACAATTTATTGCCACATCACCAACCATAATGGAAACATATGGATAAAGTTAGCATCATCACCTATTGGTCTGTTTTTGCAATTGGATGTATGTTATCTATTTGTATGCACATTGGTCCATGGCAGTATGATCTAGATAAGATGGAATATGTCTATGCATTTGAAAAGTTTTTTAATGAAATGTATTTTACTAGTTTTTGCTTATGGATTTGAAACTTGGACACTTATCAGAAGAGTAATACAGAGATTTTAAAGCATTCAAAGAAGTTATGGAGAGATGTATATTAGGAGTAACAAGAAATAGAAAATGATATATATGGGTGAGAGAACAAACATATTGATATCATTAAATAATTAAGAGATTGAAATATAGTTAGAATGGACATGATCTAGAAGAGATAATAATAGACGGACAGTTGATAATTTTAAATTGGATCCCAAAAATTTATAAAAACAAATTATGAGATAGATGGATGAAATAAGAAATTTATTATGCTGTAAAGAAAATAAACTATGGATTGGAGAAAATGGAATAACTTTGAGAGACTTTGATCCTGCAAATGATCAAGTTTGATGACATTCCTCTAAACATTCAGAAACATATTTTTACATTTGTGTTGAACATGTATTTGAGCAAATAGAAGCACAGCCAAATAATTTTATAATTCAAAGAAAGATGTTACTTGATTTTTATATCTGAGATTATTTGAAAGAATAAGTATATATGCAAAGAAATAAGGAATGTTGAGCAATTGGATTTGCATATTATTATTGGATACATTTTTTTTTTTCATATGTCAAAGCATCGGTCAGGAAGCGAACCCGGGATACATTACTTCCGACAAGTTTAATCACAGGTTTGTTGAATAAAAATGATAAACAACCTAAGAAATGATTTCCGCCTTATGAATTACAAATTGTAAGTTCTTTAAAGTGATCTTTTCACTACATTAACATACTTATTAATCGTAAGACCGATAATCATATAGATATGATCATAAAAAGAGAAATAATGATATTTAACATACATTAAATGTTATCATAGATTTATTATTAAAAAAAAAAAAAATGGTGTAATCTAATACATTACAGTAACATATAATAAGTATATTTTAAATAAAATTATTAAGAAATAATAAAAACAGTAGAAAAATAAAATGAAATTAATTAATAGAGAAAGACCGTTATAAAAATTGGAGAATAGTACACAAACTAGTAAAAATATTAAATAATGTCATCTATTAGATATAGTCACCTACCAAATTATCTTCTATCTCGCTAGAAAATTTTGTTATGGAATTTTGTTATTTAATTAATAACTTTTGCAAGTTATTTACATTTCAATCATATAACCAATGAATTAGAAGATTTTATTTAGCTTATTATAAAAAAAATACCAAATTAGAAAGAGTAAATGATATTAATGTTTGTAATTTAATATACCATTCCAATCATATTATGAATATGATTAGAAAAATATATATTTTATATAGATATTTAAAAAATGTTAAAATGTAAAAAAAAAGTAGATTCATCCAATTTCAAGTACTATAAATATCATGAGGAGGCTACTACAAATACCAATTTTATATTATTTTAAGAAGACTTATGAACATTTCCTAAGGGTTAATTGAGTATGACAAATAATATATTTTTTTTAAAAGGCTTTAAAATGTCATTATTTTATAAAGTGCATATAATTAATACTTTGATAGAGACATATAAATGCATTACATATTTCTATAAAGTATGGTAGCATCAATTCAATAATGATAACTTTTTTATAACTTTTTAGGTGGCCATTTGGCTTTTGTTCTTATTTCATATTAATGAATATACTATCTTCAAAAATTCTTACCACATTACGATATCAAAATGCATAGATCAACAACTGTATTGTCTCTTCATATTTGCAAAGAAATTATTGGTTTTGTATCATAAAGCATAAAAATGAGACAAAAACATGTGGTTTGGGTCTTTCCTTTTGTGGTGTTTGGATGCACATCATCTATAAACTTATTTGATTAAAAGAAATTCGAACTTAGACTTTCAACCTCCCTTTCCATCTTACACAATTTCTTATTTTTAATTTATTTGAATATTATACTATTTTACTAATGTTTGAAACCATTTCTATATTCAAATGAAATATTTTTATTCTGGTAATTTGTGCAAACATAATAAAAGTATAACTAATCAAACAGCCCACTATACACATAAAAAATGTATTTCATAAACTTATCAATGCTACTTCTATTTCCATAAACATCATCCAACTTTTACATTCATATAACATTTCAGAAAATATCATACTCAGAATTTAACTTCTTTTAATGGTTACTGTCAATTACTAGTTTGTGTCATATTTATGTCACTTGAAAACATTACTGAATATTGTAATATAGTAAAAACTATGTACAGAGTCTGTATTGACATTATATTTAAATATTGGCATCATAACCTTTAATATTTTTATCACACCAGTTTCATTCATTTAAGTCATCCATTCTAAATTTTATAAATATTATAATCTAATGTTTTTATTGATAACAATTGTTTTTAGTATTGTGTTCCATAAACCTGTGAGTAAATAAACATACATTGCTTTACCATTGTGAATATGTATTTAAGCAAAAAGTAGTATACGAGATATATTATTTGAGAAGTATATTATTTTGCCATCGCTATTACAAAAATCCTTAAATTATTGTGTACTACCTGAATTATTTAGAACCTGTTTTAATTCATTGTATTTTAATCATATTATTTATTCAAAGTCTGTTGAGCATCAATTTTGTATATATATATACACATACATACTGAAAAGACACTGAAAGTCTACACATGTATTCAACTATGTATTCATTCTTAGGACAGAGATCGATGACGAGAAATAAGTTGTAAGAAGTTTATAAGATTAAAATATTACACTTAAAAATAATAGATTTAGTATTAAATAATAAAGGAAAATATTTGTCTGTATAAGGATCCTATATGCCATTTAGATTTTTTAAAAAATTCAGTAAGTTAAATAATATAAATTATGTAATATTATATTGAGTCTATGATTGCCTCTTTTAATTATATACACCTTTACCCCGCTTAGCGATTGTCTACTTAGTGATATTTCGCAATAGCGATCATCATCAATTTGTACCCACTACTTCGATGTACAATCGATTATTCGCTATAACGATTGGGAAAAATTTTTTTTAAAATTTTTTTGGCAGCCATCTTGAATTTTGCATCACTGATGATGTCAGAGATAGCTATATTATACCCAAAAGCAAAAATATATTATTGTAATATGTATACAGGTAATGACTTTGCTGTAATTGTATACACATACAATATATTATTCATAAAACCCTTAAAATATCTATAATTACTTTATCTATAATACTGTATACATCATATATAATAAATAACACAGCAAATGTTCATCCACTTTTTCTTTTAAAATACGTATATATGTTCTACCATAATATTAACAAATTAAAAATCATTCTCCTTTTTCTTTTCAAAAACATTATTTTCTTATCTCAATACTGAACATATACAGCATATATATTTATATAATACAAAAACTCCTTTGTAATTAAATAATGTAAAAGAAAGAGTAATAAAATATAGCAGTGGGAGAGAGATATCCTTGAAAATGACTATGAAGATAAACAGTTGAAATGGAGTTTTGTATTATATAAATACTGTATATACAATATATATATATGTTCAGTATTGAGATAAGAAAATAAAGTTTTTGAAAAGAAAAAGGAGGATTTTTAATTTGTTGATAATACTGTATACAAATACTCCAATATATAAATACAGTACAAGACAAATAAAATACCGTCATCACAAACTTTCAGGAAAACACTAAATATGAATATTAAACTGCATGTGTGTGTTTCTTAAATACGATATATTATTTTTAGAACACCTGGATAATTATGTAAAAATAGTTATTGATTTTGTAACTTCGTTAATAAACATGTTGTTTACACTCAAGATGTTTCAAATCAGAAGAAAAACAACATTTTAAAATGATGTCAAATTAGAAAAGTTTAAAAAAAAACAGATTGCGTTTAATTAAAAATCTTTCTACTCGAACAGGGGGGGGGTATTATTACATTACTAAAAATATACAGTAAGAAAAATAAACCAACCTGTATGTTTTAGAAAATTAGAAGTTAGATTTTTTACGTTGAAAATAAGTTGATTTTTTTTTTCTATATGTCAATTAAATAATTAATAATTAAACATTGTTTTTTAATTTGAATAATTTCACATAAGTAATAAAATAAATGTATAGTAGTAATATATACTGTAATACCATTTTTTAAAAAAAAAGCACTTCAGTATACATTTTTTTTCATTACGATGAAAAACTTCCGCGGAAGAATATAAAAACTTTTAAATTCAAATTTAGTTTCATTGCTGTTCTGTACTTTTTAAAGTGAAAATATGCATTTTTTTTCCTAGTGGGATAAAACTTTTCTTTTTAGATACCGTATTTAGTCATCATTGTCATGAAAAAATCAAGAAAATCTTTGAGCTTGGAAATCAATGTGGATATTTTACATCACTGGAACCGACCAATTTTTTTCCCATAGACCCCCATTATAATTACGTATTTTGTCTATGATATTCTTGCTTAACGATGAGTTTTGGAGGACCAATTGCCATCGCTAAGCGGGGTAAAGGTGTATATGCAAAGTAATACTTTGAAATTAAATAAAATAAGTAATGATGAAATTGTAATAAACACATATATAATAGCCAGTTAATATGAGATGGACTTCTGTCTAAGGTTAAATATCCATTCAAATATGAGGGTTTGAATAGAATACAAAATATTAACATATGCGATGATTATCAATTGAGGTTATTGTGTGGGTTAAATCATTAGCGCGTTATAGCAACTCTAATTCATTACTTGCCTATTAAAATACAATAAAATATTATTAGCGATGAAATTTAATAAAGTACTTAGGTAAGATCATGTTTAATATAATTTAACATAGGATATGATTAAAAGTTTTAAATGTGATTATACATCATGGTCTATCACACACACATAACTTTTAATAAATAATAAATAAAAGTAAAAAAAAAGGAAAAATTTTGCCAAAGCTGAAATTTCAGTTTATACACTGCTCATTCTTAAACTTGTTTACAATTTATTTTTCTCTCAATTATTTGATTTACACTATTTTTTTTAGCAATCTTTGAAGGTAGTTCCCAGATTTTTTTACCTGAGGTTGATTTTAAAATAGATTTGCAACCTGTTATTTTTTTCTGTTACCCCCCTCCCCTGTCTTTTTTTAAAGCACTAATTAGGTCAAGATTCAAGATTCAAGTAAAGGATATTTAGAAAACAAACTTTAGAACTCATAAACAACTTACCACATGTGCAACTCATTTAATTTTATATGTGAAAATAAGATTACTTTACACATCAGCCTATAATAATTTAATTCTAAAATAAACTAAAAGAATTGTAATGCTCTTAAATCTATTACATTATTAGACCTTTCACATATATATGTGTATGTTCCTGTTACACATACAGCAAGGTTTACATTAGATTTAATTTTAAAAATTATAACTTGTTTGTGCATAGATGTTCATTTCACATACGTATACATAATTATATAATGAATATGCACACACACGCCTATATTTAATATGACAATATCAGGATAGATTTACAGTTAATATACGTGTACTCAAACATAGATAAATACAAAAATACATAGTACTATGTAATATAGTAGATGAAACAGGAGGGTCACTAGATCTGTTTCAATACATATATTAAACATACGCATATAATTATTAGAGTTAATGTACACTATACCTATATAGACACACATACACACAGATATATCTTATTATAGATTATTTATGATGAATTTAAGTGAATATATGTGCACTTGGGAGAGTTTAAACTTTGAAAAGATACTACTATGGGATATAGTAGGTGAAACCGGATGATGGCTAAATACCATTTCAGTGTGCAATAATGGAAATAATATATTAAAACAAAACACAAAGCTCATGTAATAGGAATGTCTATTGGGCACACATACATATTTGGGGTGATTACTGTATACCAGCATTTGTCATATAAGATTTTTAATGGGTCACAAACATGTACCAAGAAATAAAAACATAAATATCTGATAGCAAAAATCTTTGTAGATTTTAAGAAAATGTTAGTATTAATAAAAAAAATTAATAATCAAAATCTAACTGATCTAGTCTTTTGAAATACCTGCTTAGTTTTATTATGACCTATTAATTATTTTGGAGTGCTAGAAATACAATTTGTTGGGATTATTTGTATTTTTTGGTGTTAATATGGACTATTTTGTGAAGATGAATACAATAGTAAACATGCAGAAACCTTTCAGGCAATATTTCAAAAAACCATGCTGAAGTTAAAGTAGGTATAGTGTACCTTTGCTTGGCCAAAATGATGAAAATGTGAAATCTACCAAAAACAGAAGATGAGGCAGTGGAGTTTTTACAAAGTAAAAGTGTTCTGCCCTCTCAAAAAGTGTGCATCAATGGCCATCAAATGAGGGTTTATGAGACCAAGGATGCAATAGAAATGCAATGTTCGTGTCTGTTAAAATCCCGTAGCACTTAAAAAATGAACCTGGTTCGAGGGCTTCAGATTATCATTTGTCTCAGCCATTTGAATCATTTATTATTGGAGTAAAAACCAATTGAACAAGCTTCTCATAATAATTTTAATGCAAAAGGCTCAAAGTTTGAATGTTCTTTTTGCCTACTTTGAAGCCATCCTTGTTGTATTTTTATAATCATCTGCAATCTGTTTGATCAAGTTTCTCCAAATAATTTTCATGCAAAGTCTCAAAGTTTGAATGTTCTTTTTGCTGACTTTCAAATTGCCCATGATGTCTATCTTTTGTATATATTTTTGTTTTGTAAGTATTTGTGGAGTTCTTGTGTGTGTTGTACTTGGGTTTTTTGGATGTTACAAATCCAATTTAAAAATTAGTTAGGGGGGTTTGTGTTTTGTGTCACATTTCATTTTGCCAAGCAATTATATTTTTGAATATGAGAGATCTATTATGTCACATTTTCTTCTGCAACATTTAATATTGAAACGGTATTCTTTACCTATCATAACATTTCACCTACTATGTTCCATAGTAGTATATTTTTCTTAGTTTAATCCCCTCCAAGTTAGTATATATTAATTAAAAGCAACTTAATAAAATGATAATACGTAAAGGCATGTATGTGCATATATTTATATAAATGCATACTTAAAATAATACTAGCTGAAATATATAGCTAAAGCACACATAAATAATTACCAATTTAAAGTTATAAATTTAAATAATAGACATAAACATTACCTAGTGTGTGGGTTTTTACATATATATATATGCAAAGGGAGTGGCAAGGTTATAGATTTTTAAGCTTTGCTTTTTTAAAAAATTATTTTATTTAATTATTTAAGTTATCCAAAATTTCCTTTTCTTTGCATAAGAGTGACAATTTTGAGGAAACTGTTTATATATATAAAGAAATGTTTTTCAAGCTAAGATTTGTTTTTGTAGTTTAATTTTTGGAAATTATTTGACCACACCTTGGAAAAATAAGAATAAACTTGGAAATAATTTTAAAATGTATATTTGGAACGAAGAGAAAGTCAGCCCACTGGAGATTATATTTTTTAATGTTAAATTTTTCCCCTTTACTCAACATTTTCTTTCAAAATTGTTTAATACATCATAATAAAAGTTAAGCATGTGTATCAAAAGATGCTACATGTCTATTTTGTAAATATTTTTTCAATAATTTTAAATTAGTGAAGGGGGGAGGGATTTCTGTTTTTGCAATTTGTATTTTATCTATTTTTGAGCAATTTTTTAATTTATATTTTACTTATTTTGAGCTATTTCAATTTATTGCTTGAGGGGGGGGGTATTTTATATATTTCACCGATTTCTACTTTTGTAATTTGTATTTTATTTATTTGTGAGCCATTTCAATTTATCATTGGGGGTGTATTTTATGTATTTAATTAATTTCCATAATTTTTTAATCTGTATTTTACATATTTTTGAGCAGTTTCAATGTATCACTGGGGGGGGGGGTTATATTATGTATTTTTACCAATTTTGTGTGTGTGTGTACTTTTTTAAAATTTACATGTTATTTTATTTGATTTTTGCTTACTTTTGATGTCTTGCCTTAGGCGAGCCAATATTTTTTTACTTGATTTTTTACTTACTTTTGATATCTTGCCTTAGGCATTTTAATTTCCCTTTGATTTCAGCCATTTTTGGATAGAAATTTATCATTTGCAGACTTCTTGGTGGTGCTGCAGTGTTACCTAGCGGCCATAGTATGTATAACCAAAAAAACTACCCTTTTATTTACTTTGTGAACTACTTAATAAACTTTTGCTACCAACAAGCCAATTATATTTAGATATCTTGATCAATTTATAATTTAATTTAGATAATTGTATATAGTCATCTTTTGTATTAACTTTTAATACTTATAACACTCAATTTAATTTAGTGCATTTGTCATATCATTGGCACATACATTATAGTAGCTTATATTTTTAAATATTCAATGGATAAAAGAAATCAGTTTTGTTTCTTAAAATTCTTTTTCTTTTAAAATTTTTTAAATCACGTCAGTGATTTTAGTAATCAAAATTTAGACCAATCTTTCTCCTAAAGAAAGTTTTAAAAAATATAAAAGATTATTTTAAATAATCAAAATTTAGTTTAAAAAAGATGTTACTCTGAAGATATTCAAAAATTATTAATGTAAGTCAAGATGATGTGCACATATCATATAAATAATTCAGAAAGTTAATTTTATTGTGCTTAAATTCATAAGCTCTTTACTCTATTCATTTTTGTTTCACATATGTATCTGAAATTTAAATGATTGATATACATATGTGTGTGTGCATTTTTATATAGTGATCCTTAGATATTTTATCCACAACACTTGAATTTCTATGTTTACTTACTTCCCATGTATATTATTCCCACTTCAAATACATGTGCTGATATGCCCAGTTTCATTTCCAATGTGTTTTTAAAACCTGATAAAATATTTTATTAAATTTATAATTGTTTATGTGGCTATAAAAATTTATACATCTTCCAAATTCATTGTTCTTCAAGGATGACAAGATTTATCTTCATTTAGAATTATTAAATATTTTTTATACAGACTTAGGTAACCATGTAACCAAAAGTGAATTTGTTAATGTGAGAACTTAATGAATTCACAAGAAATCATAATAAGATTTTGATTTACTTATTATTTTTATTATGATTTTAATTGTAATTTACAATTTTATTTTTCATTTGGGAAGTTTTATAACTTATAAATTTTATTAAAGTAATTTGAAGTTTATTTTTTATATTCATTATTGTTAATAAATGTCAGGTTCAGAGACATTTCTCTCAAAAAATTTTATTTTGCTTTATACAATGGATGGGTAGAGGCTATTTATTGTTGCTTTACTTTTAAATTGGCATGGGATCAAACACATAATGTGTATATTTAGTTTTGTAATGACCTGCATGTTGTAAACATTTAAAATTAATTAGTTTTATTATTGCATATTATTTTAAGCTAATAGAAAATATACATGTGCACACATCTTAACTTAGAACACATATCTAAAGAATTAGATAAATAATAGTTATTTAGTCTTTAGACTTTACATTATAATGTAGTTTTATGAATATTAATATTTAAAGCTTCCAGATATCAAATGCAATATATGCTAACGTACAAAATAGACTATTACAACTGTAATAAAATTGTATTTGAACTGTTTTATATTGCACTATTAATAAACTTTGTTTTGTTTATTGTTAGATCAATTTTGGCATTTGCTTACGGTGGTCTGCTCTGCCAATTAATATTTCTAAAGAATCTGTTCTCATGACCTAGAGGCAATTGTATGTATCTATAAGTAATGTGTAGTTGTGTAGGCATTTTTACTTAAGATCCTCCCCAGTAAACTCCCATATTCTAGACTATATGTCTAATAGTGCTTTCTTATATTGGATATTGTTCTGCCTGTTGTCTTACAAAATAGTATTATAACATTTTCACAACCATGATGATATCCCTAGTATGTATAAAATTGAAATTATATTTTAGGAGAATAAAAATTCAGATTAAGACACAAATCTTTTATATATTAAAGATGATAAGAATTTTTAAATAGTCTAAATCAAAAGTAAGAATAATAGTAGAATTAATAATAAATACAATCGACACATTCCTTAATTTAAAAAAAGTGAAATTGCTGTAAAATCTATGTTGTAATCAAAGAGGAGGGCAAAAAAAAGTTGTTTTTGTTATGTGAAATTAAAAATTGTGAAATAAACAAAACCACCTATAAAGATAATAATGAATTGGAAAAAACTATATGAATAAAATTAGACTATTATAAGCTAAAACGACAGTACATTAAAAAATAAAAATTGATCATGTATATCAAAACTCTTTTGATTTAGTATAATATAAAATAAAGCTGGTTTAGTGGAAAACAAGAATTACAAAAATGAATTAATTTAAAATGGAATAATAATATAAAAAAACTTTACTATGTCTCAGAATTGAGACGTCATTCATAATAATATAGATCTAGCCTAAATGTGGAATGTCATTTTATAACATCCCTAAAGTTGATTTGGCATTTTATAATAATTGCCACTTATACATGATCATCATTGGCTAGCATTGGATAGCTACTTTGTCACAATAATATGGGATTTTCTATCTCACTATCTCTCTACATTTGTTCAGTCAACATGTCATAAAATGCCCTTAAGATTTATATTATTTATCACAGAGCAAAACATGTGTTAACAAATAGCAACTGTATCAGAATCTGTGTAAAATTATCTAGCTCAGTTATTGATCACATTAGGCAATAACAATATTTTCCATATATAATTAATTAAATCATCCTCTACATTATCATAAAATATTAAAAATCTTTATTAAAATCTAATTTATTCAGACTTATTTAAAACTAAATAAAGCAAACCAGATCATCACTTCTGACATCAAATATTTTCATAATTCCAAAGTAAACTGCAATAAGCAATAAAACCATACATCATAAACCTAAACAGTGATATATGATTAAGACATCTATTTGATTGATAATTGAATAAAACTAAATTTGGATCAATAAAGAACTAAATTCCAACATACTTTACTAATCTAATATTATTTATAATAATGCAAATTTATTTTAATATTTAATAATATTCTGTTTAAATCAACTAGTTTCTAAATAATTATAATTACATTTTGAGAATGTTTTCTAAACTATACAATATTTATAATGTTTAAATGAAATAAACCTTTATTCAGTTTTGTATATATTTTAATAAAAAGTTAAATATAATATCAATATTTCATTCATACCCTATACTATAGCGATATGCAATTATTATACTCTACAAGAATATATTATCAATAGATTATCTCCCATTTTACAATACCGAATCACATTATATAAAATATACCATAGGTGTCTATTGGATATTTAATGACTTACAATTACTGATGTTTTAACCTTATTACTATGCACCTTGAGTGCTCAATTTTACCATGAGAGGGACCTCTACAAATCTTAACACAAGATTATGACTTTATAAAGATAAGAGCAGCCATCTTATCTTAATAGATAAGCAAATAAATAATCAACACTGAACTAATGAAATTATTTCTACTAGTAATATTGACTTAGATAAGTAAACAAATATTTAAATGCAGCAACAAATATAAAATTTATATGTAATCAGATTTAAAAATGATGTATAAAATATATACATATATCTAATTGTATATCACTTACCAAGATGGATCTAATCTTGAATCAAATTTTAAGTACAAAAATTATCTTGCACATTCAAAAGAAATAATTACACAGATTCACCGAATTTTAAATCAACTCTAAATTTATTGGGTTATAATAAAAATTTATAATAGTAATAATAGAAATATAACATAACAAACAATCAAGGTTTGGCAATAGACTAAAATCAATAAAAATAATATCTATGTGTATGGAACTCCAAAAATGTGTGGCAAAACAATAATACTATATTTATAAAATGGAAGGATAGATTTTAAACACCCCTTGAGATTTTAAATAGCATATATAATGATAAAAAAATGTGATCAAATAAAAATTGATCTCTATTTATTCATAAATGTCACCTCTAAATAATTAAATAAGCATAAAAAAAATCTGATATTTAAACCCTTTTCTATTGAATCTCCAAGTTAAATCTTGAACATAGAAAAAAATTAAATATTTGAAAACATCAGGTCATATTAACTTATATCATCAGATAAGAGTTTAAATAATAAGAATAAAATGAACTTCTCTGACCTTTTCATTGTGTGAATTCTATCATAACCATATATATATTGTAACCAGTTAGATTACATAGACACATTATAGTGTGTGTGCACATAAATATATATATATATAAAGTTGAAAGGAAAACTAGAAATAAACACAGACAAAAATTATAGTAGATATTTTCTACATTCGTTGCAATTAAAAAATAATAATAATAATAACTCTGATTTTAAATATTGTTTTATAAATTAAACTTTTAAAAGGTCTGAATAAATATATATAAATTGTATTATTATTATTCTGATTGTGAAATGCAAAAGTACAGTACTTGTTTTTGAAATTTTTTTTAATTAATTAAAACATGTATGTTTTAAAGGATTAGAGAGATAAAAATAGAAACTCTGTTTTCAATCAAGGTATTGTTAATCACCTTAAATGATTCTATAAAGGGGCTGATAACAAGATTAGCTCCAGTCTGGATAAGTTTTTTTTGTAAAAAGATTCAGCTGAAAAGTTGGTTATAATATTTTGTTGCAGCTTCTTTAAGTTTGCAGCAGTTGGTTTTAGCTGACCTTAGAGTTGGCAGAATAGCTACCATGAACTGATATAGCTGAGGCAAGACATTAGATTCAGGAGCTGCTAATATTTCCTTTGCAGGAGTTTGAATTAAAAAATGACCCACTTCTTTGTGCTGAAATTCATAGCCTTAAACGTAAAGAGGACAGCTGCTTACCTGGAACAGTTCTACACAGATGGGAGACCAACTATGGATCAACATTATACATGGATTATATACTTTTACCTGACAATGACAACAAACCTGGATTACATTCTCTGATGGACCAAAAACCAAGCTTACCAAGAGAAAGCTTGAAGAAATTGGTGTATTTATGCTGCTGTTTATCAATACATGCAGAGAACAACATAAGCACATTGTGTGAATATACGGTGAGTTATTTTATCATATTTCTTAAAACGACTTTTAAAATTATAAATTAATAACTTAAAGCAAAACAAGTAAATAACTTGCTTGAGTCAAATGTCTAAAAGAAAGACGATTTGGTATATATATTTTGTAAAGAAATAATTTTCATATTCATTAAAAGAATATATAACTTAAATGCAAGCATAATTTTGTCTGAATTAAAAAGTAAAAAAAAAAAAACAATTGTTAAACTTTGAAAGAATTAAGCAACAGGATTTTATATACTTTCAATATTGAATTAATTATAAAAAAATATAATATTATTGTAACAAGTTGAAATAGATAAAAGTCAGTGTGCGTATATACACGCACTCATATATGTAAAATTTTAATATTTTTTTTTATTAAATGTCAATTCATTTATTGAATATTAATTGTATATTATAAATGGTGCATCTGTGTGCATATATATGTAAACCATAGAAATAACATGAATTGTAAATTGTAATTTTGTAAATTAATGTAACAATTGAAATTTTGAATAGAAATTATGTAAATTGCAATGTGATCATTTGAAATTTTATATTGTAATCAAAATCAGAAATGGATCTTAATTTCAATTTTTTTTGTTATTAATAAACTTATTTAATTGTTTAAAATTGTTTCCATCATCTCTTGGTCACATACAGTAATAGAGCTTGTGTTCTCTGAGCTAGATTTGTGCACGGGATGACTATATAAATGGGGATGTGTATATTAGTGCTTTTGGAGCATCCAGCAATGACCAATCATCATCCTGGTTGGCACAAAAAAGGATACTCTTTAAAGCCCATGCACTATCTTTTATTTTAGTTTAACCTCATTAGGAGTTAATTTTATAGTTGGCCAGTATAAGTGGCCAGAGCATTGACGATGATCAGCATGTTTTAATGTCCCAGCATTATTGTTTTGATTCCTGATTATTGTGTACTGTAATGGATGGGCACTAAGCTGGGGCATCCATGTTATGTTTAAATAAGTGCCCAAGCTGGCAAAGGCTGAGTAGTTAGCCTGGTCTACAGAAGACCCATTTCCAATCCAGTCACAAGGTTGACTGTTGATTTATATTTTTTATGGTTCAAATCCAGCCACAAGATGGTCTGTTGATTTTATTATATTTTATTGTGGAACATTCATGGTGATGGGTGGTTAATTCTCTTGAGTACTTTTACTCAATAATGCTGGTTGATGAATGGTTAATTGTTTTTAGTTGCTCTTCTGAGTTAGCTGCCTGATCTCTCAATGTTCTCAGAGATTCTCTAATCTCATGCCCTTTAAAATGCTGTATTATTCATATATATACTTCTGTAAATTATTGATATTTCATTTTGTATTTATTTGGGGATGATGATGTTCCATATCACCCCAGGTTTACTTCTGATACCCCCATACCATTACAATATATATATATATATATATATATATATTGAAATAAAATGTAAAGTCTCTTTTTCTTTTAATAATATATATATATATATGTACAGAAATCATACTACCTAAGTGAAAGTCTGTTCATTTTCACTCACTATACATGGATCCATCATAGCTTTTGGTTCTTTATTTCTGATCCTAAAGTGTATAGATAATTTTCCTTTAAGTAGAGAAGATAAACATGAGTAGTAACTCACATGGATTTGAATCCAATTATTTTTGCATTTAAATTCTGTTTTCTTTTAAACATATAAATGTATCCAAGCCTTTAAAAATGATAGATACTTATTCGATGTAAAATTACATATGACTGATTTTACTTTTCCTTTTTCATTGACAATAATGTGCAAAGAGAATTTCTTTAATGACACAGTCCAGTTACAATCAAGCAAAGATTAATAAATGCTAACTTTTCTTTCCAGATTAAGAAAATGAAATTTAAATTGCCTAATGAGACACATCCTTCATCTAAAATATGACATCCATAGACATATAATGGAATTTATATCCATCACAAATAAATAAGTGCAATTCTGGATTTTTAACTATGGAATATCTTTATATAGCTGACCTTCAATGCAATGTATTTTGATGGGTTTTTCTTTCTTTCACATTCTTGCTGTTTCCCCTGGAATTTCATCAGCAAGTTGCCCCATTGAACGGGCTCATAGTTAAAATTTTTGTTCTTCCATGGTTTTATAAATTAATCACTTAAACAATAAAATTTAATAAATTTTTAAATGCAGATCTAAAATGTCCATTGTAGGCAATGACAAAATTACAAGAACTCAAATTACAATGTTTCTCTTCTATTTATAAGATACACTTGATGATGTTATTGTTGTCACAACAACTGTTGAATATTGCTCAAATTTGACTTGATGATGAGAAATTTGTTCAAGAAAATTTTGCCTCCAATTAGTAAGTGAAATGGAGATTTTAAAAAAAATTGGATACAGTAAAAATGAAATCCTTTTTTACAAGTTTAATATCATTTTTCCATTTTAAACCAAAATAAATAATTCCTATTATAATTCTAATACATTTAAATGTTTTCAATAATAATTTTTTTATATAATTAATTTATGAACATATACTAAACATAAAACATTTAATTTTGTAATAGGTGTTGCTATGATGATTGTAATAACAGAAATTGAAATGTGTAATACTTAATAATATTATTGATTCTATTCAAGTAAATTTTTATTATTCACTTAACTATTTCCAAAATCTATTTATTTATTCACTGTTTATATTTTTCTTTGAAATTGATCACAACAGATTTATAAATTGATGTTAAATGTTAATAATAAATAAGAATATTGTTTGAATAATATAGTTGCCAGTTATCTTCTTAATATTAATACTTCAACACTTCCATTATCCATAGATCAAATGAAATAAAAATTAAACAAGACTGAAACAATTTTAACTTTCAATGAAAAACAATAAATATCAGCATATTTTTAAAAAATATGCTTTCATTGTGTTTCATGACTAATTCATTAAAAAGCACTTGCAGTTAATTAAAATAATAAAAAAGAATTCCTAATTTCTCTTGTTTAATTAAAACTTCTTTTTTTAAAAATGCTGTCTTTATATAGCTACAACTTTCATTTTAAATACTGGAATAACAGTGATATTGTTCATATTCTTTTTTTTTTTTTAATTTTAAATATGAATAGTTACAAACTGTTTTGCAAAACATCCATGTATTGAAAAATAAGTAGATAAAAATTTTATAAAAATCATTTTTATTTAATATTGAAGGAATTGATCTGAAGTACGATCCATGCTTCACAGCCTCCTATAAACTTAATGAGTATTGTAGGCCTGAATTAAGTTTATAGTCCAACAATATCAACAGGGTTTTGCATTAAAGCTAAAATGAATTATGTTTATTAAATTTGTATTGCATTTAAATATTTCGTGTTAACTAAATTCCATTCTAAGATTAGATTTCTGTTAATAAAAATTACTTGTAAAATCTATTAGTCAAACAGATATATACATCAAGCATATATATATGAGTTAATGCAAAATTCTGCTGAAATAAAATGCTTATTTTATTAAAAAAAATAAGAATGTACTTTTTTTAAATCTTGTTAAAATATTTAGTATGATTTGATTTTGAGATAAGCCCACCAACATTTTCTAAAAGAATGTATATTTTTAATTAATTAGCCCATTCAAGGCAAATTAAAGATGGCCTTCTCTTTCTTTTTTAATTAATAAAATTCAAAGTTTAAAAAAAGAAATTTAGAATAAAAAAGTAAAAGTTATTTTTAGAAAATGGTACCTTGAAACAAAGGAGCTTATCAAGATCTAAGATCATACATAAAACAATAGAAGGTAGCTTACAAAAAAATGTATAAATAGGAGAGTGAACAAAAGACTACATTCATTCAGAGTTTTCTTGCTGGCATTCAGATTTCCCTTTGGAAATTTCATTCAGATTTCTCTTGGGAGAACTCTTGGCAGATTTTGCTTTGGCTTGTTGAGATTTTATTCCAAAAAGCTATACAACTGTCATCTTCAAAATCATGGAGAAGTTTGAACATGCTCAAGCTAAAAGTCATATGAATTTGATGGATTCTACTATGCTTGGCTAGGCAAATAAATAGCTTTGCCTATCACCGAGGTTCCTAAATACCATCCAAAATGCTGTAGTATCCACCCAATATAATCTGAACTCTGTGCTGTGTCTGTAGGACTTTTTGTAAAAGCATGCTACTTATTTCCACTTTCCTTGTCCGGGCAAATACCTATCGATGGATGGATCAAGCTACGCTCGTCGAGGGAACATGACCAAGGAACAAGGACAGTAATCATATCTCTCCTCATTGAACTATTTATTTTCTACCACTTTTTTGTTCATACCTTTCTTAATTGCTTCACTGAATTATATTTCTGAAATGTTGTATTTAATTATATTTGTTATGTAACCATTTTTACTAGACTAGTCTTAGATATATATATTGCGTGATCATCTATCTTAATATTTAACCCTTTTTCCTTAGCTATTCTTCATTACTAACATGTATAAATATTTGTATTCCATTGCGGTTAAGTTTAAAAGTTAATTTTTAATTTCAAATCTCTTTCCAATTTTATTTATGTTTCTAAATTCCATACGAGTAAGTTTTCTTTGTTTGCCAACTTGATCTTCTCGATAACACCTCTTTTGTCCGCCAGTAGCTTATTACGTATATCTGATTTAGCTATATACATCTTAAATAATTTTTAAACTGTCTGTTTTTAGTGCAAAGCAATTAGAAAATGCTTTGCGAAAGATTTTTATTATTGTACTTTATCGAGGAGATTCGAGCTGACAATTTTATTAAAATTGGGAAGAGACCTAGACTGCAAAAATATATCATTACTATCTATTTTTATTGTCTAATTAGTTTTTCGTTAATTTAGGGGAATATCAGAGGCCATTAAAAACATTCTTAATATTTTAAAGTCATTAATTAAACATATTATTTAACTAAAAAAGCTTCAGTTTTCTAATTTTATTTTAAATGCTTTATTTTGCTTTTCCAATGATCCAGGCATGCAAAACACATTTTTCGTAGCACTTTTAACTATTTAGCTCTGTAGGTGTTCCCGTCCATGTCTCTACCTCTGTTGCTAAGCTTTGTGGCTGGATGAGAAAATAATTTATGCATGTCTCAGATAATGTTGTTGGTTCGCAGTTAGCCTCGAGAATAGGCGAATAGGGCAGAGGTCATAGTATTCTTGATTTAATATCTCGTGTATGAGTGGCCTCGAGGTACTTTCACCTAGTATTCAAACTAGGTTAAACCAACATACATCATCTGACTGTCACAATATGATAAGTTATGCACTAAAAACAAAGAAGTTTTTTTTTTAATCACAATTTAGATTATACGTAATTTTTTTTCTCTCATGTGTCATAGCATCAGCCGGGAAGCGAACCTGCTAATCTGGGACAACTGCTTGTAAAGCAGCTGTCACTGACCTCTCAACCACCAATTCTTGACAGATTATATATAAATTGAAATAAAGATTTGATATATTTGTAAATTATTTCAGTGATGGAATTAATTAATTTATGAATGTTTCACTTTTATTTCAATTCATATATAACCAAAATTGTGGTTGAAGAAAACAAATTGGAGGGGGGGTGTAGTATATTATTCTTCAAATGAATTGTGTTTTTTATATATATAAAATATATTAATTTAATAAACATCAAAAATAAAATGTTAATTTGGTTTTATAAACTGTTTTAATAGAATGGTTGTGTAATAGCAAATTTAGAATGGTGTGGGACTGAAGACAGTATAAGAAGTTTTTGTTCTTTTACTTAATATAAATTTACGATAATTTTATACTTGTATTTTATTTTAAAACTAATAGAAAGCCAGAAATATTAGTATGTCAAGTTGATATTAGCTTCACTAAGAGACTTTTCCAAAAAAATTCTATTAATTTTACACTTTTTGGTATTCCTATAAACACTCCCTTCGTCTTAACTTTTAAATTTTTTAATGCATAAACTATAATCTCAATATCTAAATTCCACTCCAATATCTATCTCTCATTCATTCATTGTGCAGAATATATCTTAAATATCTTTAACTAATTTTACCAAAGTTAAATTCATTTTTTTAAAGTCTATACAAAGATTCAGAAAAATTAGTGTCTGCTTTCTGCAAAAACAAATAAACAAAAAATATGTTTTAAATGTGAAGCTTTTAAAATATTTTCTAATTATTTCTTCTGAAATAACATACCTTACATTTATCAATGATGATGTTGCAAGACTGGAGACGCATTACTTTTATTGACTCTAAGCATTCACATTAATATTACATTTTCTTGTTTTTCAACAATATTTTCCCTGATCACAAAATCATTTCTGATATTTAAAAAATACTGTCAAATGGCTTCTATCTACTTTACATTATATTTGTATCAAATGAATTCGATCGCATTATTATCTGTCTTAGTCCAATTTCCATTTCATCTAAAATATTCTAGTTTCCATTGAAATGGTAAATCTGATTCAGATTTTCTGTTTCACTGTCTGACCTACCTACTCAATTATTAAGGGGGTTTAATTAAAGCTCACCTATGTAAAGAAATGTATCAATGTTTGTTTGTATTTTTATTCTTAAAACATTTTTTTTAACACGAAATTACTAAAATTTATTTTGGATAATACTAATCATATTTAATCATATACTAACACACTGAAACAGTATGATTTGATCATCATATGTTTCACCTATTCTATAAAATAGTAGCCTGCATTTCCCTAGTTCAAATCCTAAAGGTACACATATATATAACAAAATACTTGGGAATTTAACATGTATAAAAACGTATATTTACACATATATGTGTGTAATTGTATATACACACACATCTGCTATAATTGTATATATTTTGTAATATTTTTATTTGCTAAAAATTGTATATTCACATCTGATTGATATTATCATTATATAATGTACACACCTTATAATTTTGTAAATATTTATCTTATGATTTTAAATAATTAAATTGGTTTTAAGCTGGAGAATTGTATTATATAAGAGCATAATTCTCTAAACTATGACAAACTGTCTTTGAAGTTAACCAGTTACCCAATTACTTAATCACATAAGCAATTAAAAACAAAGGTAGATTTCTCACGTCTATGATAAAATGTTAGCAGCTTAAATCTCTTTCAGGAAAAGAAAAGAAGCAATTCAATGTTTAAAGAAAAAAAAAGAACTTTATCAATCTTATGAGACACCGCCGATACAAATCCAGATTTTATGATTCTTAATAAAATAAAAATTGGACAATTAAACCTGCCATAAAAAAAATCCAGCTGAACTTGAATCTCGGTGAAATAAAAAAGGAACAATTGGTAAACAATTAAACCTGAAATCAATCTAACCGATTTGTTTGAGGTGGATGAAATTAAGACTTCTTAAGTTTTAAAGTCTAAAAATAAAGATTGTGAATGAACTGTAAGAGGGGGGGGTTAAAGAAATATAAAAAGGCCAGTTGAAAAGAAATTGGAATCCATTTTGCTTTTGCTCTCATGTTCACTCATATCCAGGCAGTGTGCCCACATTTTACTATGAAAACCATTGGCTAAAAAAACCGTCATTGCCAGTTTCCTCGGCGGCGAGAACTGCTATGGAGACTGAAGACCAAAAACCACAGCCCTACTGAAAGGATAGCCCATAGATGAACCAGCTCAGATAAATCAGTCCATGCGTGTGTTTCATACTGCCAGCCTTCAGATAAATAATCGGTAACTTTTAATCCAAGCTAAATCTAAAAGCTATAGCAATCTATAAATCTTTCCTAAAGCTAGCTATATAATAAATAATGTGCACAAACTCTTCAATTCAAATCTTATAAATTAATCAAACTATGTTTAAAAGGTGTATTCTCTCTTAAAGTAATTAACTGTATTAGATAAACGTTTCTCAACCTGTATAATTTTAAAATACTTTAAAAGTTAAAATGTAAAATATTTTTAAATTCAACTTATAAAAGCTTATTTGCCTTATTATTTTCTCTATTTACGTCTATACTTTTGCATCTATATATATATTGTTAAAATGCATTTATTGATTTAGGCTTTGCCTTCGGAGCAGAGATTATTAATTATTATAAACTTAAAGAGACGTTTTGTTCTCATGTAAAGTAATGTATGCGTTTGTCATATTTATATATCTCTGGTCCGAAACCTACTTTGATGCATTATTTGAGCTGCTATGTTTAGCTTAATATCACACAGGTTGCTTATTAAAAGGTTTGTTTGGTTAAATAGGAGAGTGATAATTTAAGGCATATTCAGTAGTTAGCCAAGTTTAAGCCCCAGATATGCATTAATGTAATTTCATAAAATATGTAGTTAATTAATAAACTAGATCAATTTTAATAAGTCCTCTTTAGCACCATTTCAGTGCTTATTTAACTAACTGGTGTAAGGTAGTTTGCAGAAGAAACTATAGATTTCACGCTTTACTAGTTGTAATAATTAATATTTAGAAAGCATTGTGAATGGGCCTTTACGAAGCACTGAGGTGTATCCCGCCTTGCTATCATATAATTATTAAGATAAGATTAGGTTTTAAGGGCTATCTTATCATCCCTAGTTCGGACAGCCCTCTATCTTGAATGGGATCATGATTTTAAGGGTCATTCCCATTTCCTCCTTTAAAACTGGAACACCGAATCCAGCATCATATATTATGGCTGTTCGATCATCCGAACTAAAAGTTCACATATAGCAGGCGACCGGTAGCTGAGAACCGAGTAAACGTTGCTGAATCTCATGAGTAGAGGCACATTCAAGCCACACATCTGATGTAATTTGCATAGCGCCGTAGCCTCAGAAGCTATGCTACAAAACGCCAGCTTATCTGCTATTATATTAATTGTTCAGCATTGATCTGAACCTAAGATCTAGTTTATTTAAGAATATCTACATAAAGAGCTCATTGACTGCTCACACGAATAATAAATTTAAGTACACATTGTATAAAGTGGCCACTCTCTTAAAGTTTAATCCTTAGCAAACTGAGTAGGAATGTCAGAGCAAAGTTAGACATCAGTGTAGACATAAAAATAATAATTAAATGTATAAACACTAGAATAAATGATGATCATTAAGCACATTGATTACAGAACGTATAGTTCGTATTTTCACCATCCCACCTGCGAGTGGAATATACAGTATCTTTAATTGTTATTGTTTGTGTTTTGTTGATATTAAATAATTTTAAAACATATTAACATCTATAGTATTATTCACTTTGTTTATATTAAATCACCACCCATAACTAGTAATATACATATTAGATAATCAGCCATAAGTTGTGTGAGAGTGTTTGGATAAGTTATAAAGCATTTAGTTAATTATCCCCGAGTCTCTCGTTTTACCCTTTGCTATTGCCAGCGTGAAAATTGAGAGATTACAAGTGTGACTTCATATATGTCATTCATAAGGTAGTAAGTCAGGGAGGGTTGGTGAAGGAGCTGAGGTGCGGTCAGATTTGGTCTCAAACCCTCATTTAGATCAGCCTTGGTATAATTTACCAAAACTCTGGATTTTGTTGCATGAATGTTCAAATATGACTGTTACAACACTAAGTTATTTTATTTATGGAAAGAAAAAAATTCAAATAATAAGTTTTGAATTTTTTTAATGTTTATATATATTTTAAATGTTTTTTTTTTTAAGAATCCAAGATGGCCTTTTTGAAAGATTTGTACCTCGATAAGAAGTTTAAAATAAATGTTAAATTAAAACATTTAAAACTTACCAAAATCCATTACTTTAAAATTTCTATTCATTAATTAGTAGAGATTCTACATCATTATCTAAATAAAAAAACTAACATAAAATTATACTGAAATCTATTGATCCTTATCGAGGTACAAACTTTCTAAAATTAGAACAAAAGTATGATTTCCTATTGTTTCATAGGAAATCTAAAAGGCAAATCACCTCAGGCAGCAAATTATCTAAATATGAATCCAAGATATAAATAGTGGTCCTTTTTTTAATAAAAAAAAAAAAAAGAAGAGAAAAATAGAAGAGAAAGAAAGTTATAGAATGTCTTCATGCCAGTTAAAATGATGAGCGAGTAATATAAGGGAAGATCATCACCCATCCCTTCCTGAGACATGAAATCTCTGATTATGCTGCTGCCAGAACCTGCCTTCAAATGCCACCAGCAATCAACACTCGCCCACAAAACTCATCCCGGGGAGCACCAAGGTAGTCATCCAGATTTTACAAAATTATCATTAGAATATAAATGTAGTTTCGTAAAGCTTTAAAAAAATGTCAACAGTTAATATGTATTAGAAATCTTTTTAAACTGACTCTTTAATTTTTTCTCTTTTAAATTATTTATGTTTTTTAATAACTCAAGCTAATTACCATTTTAATATGCTGATTATTGAATCTGAAAATATTTGTTTTTGTATATTAAGTTTAGCATAAGATTTCATGCTTTGATTTTTTTTTATTTTGACAAACTTCACTCGTGGGAGCCCGAAGAGCATAGTTTGATAATAATGCAAATTATGTACATGAGGGGAAGAAAATTTTAGCAAAGAATGAATTAATTTTAAATAAAATAAGTTGATTTATTTTTATTTTCGCAAGTGAAGTTATGTCGAATATACGTATTTCAAAATAAACCTACCGTAAATTTTTTAAAGTTTTAAGATAGATTTCTCAGGATGGGATTCTATTATTTTATATTTCTGTAATTTAAAACAGAATAAAATCGCTATATATTTTTGACCTAGTAACAGCACCGCTGGATAGTGTCAGTTAATTATCATACCTTTTTTGTTTAAGTTAGGAAAGTGGGAAGGGGGGATTTATTCGAGAAGTAAATTTCCTTATTCTTTATGTTTGGTTTTTGTTGGTCAAATATTTATAAAGTAGTCGGTTACGTAGGTTGATCTCTATGCAGTATTAGATCATTTAAGGCCACTTAATTATGATTAGTATGATCATATATGATATAAGATCTTGGGTTAATAAAAAATGCTCGGAGTAGTGTGGACAGACCTAAAACAGTCACTCATTTGGTGTTGACTCCCGGTTACACCTACGTCTGTGAGCCGGAGTGTGGTTGAGGTAGAGTTGGTTAGCTGGCATGTTTTCTGTATAGGTGGACATGTTGACTCTCCATAATCCCTATCTCCTATCGGTATATGACCGTGACAGGCAGACATATCGATTTACCTTTTGTTCTTCGTTGGAATAGGCATGCAAGTGTCCGTAATCTGGCTCATATGACCCTACCTATGTTTCTTCTTTCATTTGCATTCATATATTTATTAACCCAACATTGTTTTGCTTTGCTTTTGCCTATCTAATATGTAAGCCATAGGGAAATGATTCTACTCAAGGATCTTTGGCCTGAGTAACCAATTCTTTTGTTATCTCATGATTAGTTAAAATCTTTTAATTTTAGCTAATTCACGTTCCAGTTTAATAAGGTATGATTTTAGTTGAAAGTCCAACTAAAGTGGCTTGATTCCTTGATGATTAACTGATCTATTTTTTTTTTTATATAACAGCTTACAGTTTTTAATCAGTGTAGTTTAAAGCTATTCCAGCAAGGTCCACTAACATAATAAAATATTATCTTTTTTGAGATTTAAATTATTATTCATTAAATTAAAGAAAAGTAAAATAAATAATTTTCTTGTCTTGCATCATTAGATTAAGATGACAAATCAGTCTTATTGTATTTGTTTCGGTGATATCCGTTTTAATATAAAATGTTTTTTAAATCTTTTTTTAAGAAGAAATAAAATGTTTATTCTTTATATAAATGAGTTGGTCAAATGTTTAGACACGCTAATGTATTTATTATCTTGTACTAAATGTGGATGGAGAATTTAGAATCCGTGGTCATTTAATTTTAAAATCTTTTTTTTGTTTTTCCTTTTTTTAAATAAATGTAAACAAAATTAAAATTGTGTAAACTAAATAAATGAAATGTAAACCGCTAATGTGAATCTGTTATGCAAGACGTGGCCTCTGATAAAATTACTATTTAATTATAAAATTAATGTAAAGAATGTTTTTTAAAGAGCTCGAGTTAAATGTAAAAATAAGTAATGAGTTTAAAATATATATAACTAAAACAAAACTTCCAGTGTTCTTCGAATCTTTTCATTCATTTTTATTTTAAATAATCTTTGATTTTAAGTGTATATATAAATCAATCACCCAAGTTCTCAGTAAAATATCATTAAAATGAATCTCATGCTTTAAGACTCAGCTTCTGGCATGGTGAAAGTAAAGGAATTCAATAGTATCGTCAAGAAAGGCTATTGATTAGATCTTTGACTGGGGATATAGGTAAATAGGGTAGGGCAGAATCCATGATATACCTGACATATATCTTGTACATGGTCAGACTCAAGGTACTTTACCTGTACTCCGGGTCTTGTTGGGTTGATAGACGTTTTTCGACCAGTAAACCATTACCTGTATGCTCAATTCTTATCAATAATTTTGCAACTTTTATTCAACCCTAACAAAGAACTTTAATAGTATAAATATACCAAAGTTTTACTATGACCAAGTAAGCTTACTTTTGTACTTTTATGATGCTGATATATCTTCTTTTACCATAATTTTCCAAAGAAGCCAAGAATATTTCCAATACTTTATCCTTTTTTGCTAGATCATTTACTTCTAATTTTATATTTTCTCTACAGATTTTTTTTTTGGTCACTTATAGTTTTTCTTTCTGATCTTTTTTGAATAAATGCTTTTATTAAATAAAATAAATAATCAAATAGTTTTACTGCTTGGATACACATAAGAAGAGCAAGTTGGAACTGAAATTGACCCAAATATCTTAGTTTCTGGGTCTGGCACTGTTACCAAATCAGACAGGACACTTTTATTTTTATTCATTTAAAATACAATTTTCATTGAATTTTAATTTCTTTCACTTACACATCTCTAAGATCTTTCTTACACATCTCTAAGATCTTTTTTTGCCCAATTCCTTCTGCAAATTTTCTGATTATAATTCATGTACTCTTCCTATTCTTTGTATGTATATATTTTTCATTTCTATTATTTTTGATATTCGCTTTTCATTTATAATCTCTACATGTTTATTTTTTAAGACTTACTACTACCCATATCTATTTATTCATTTTTGAACAGTTATTCAATTTCTGATTTTTTTTTTTTGCAACTTGATGTTATTATACCCATATAAAAAATCATTTTCTATTATTTATTCATTCCATTTTTTCTCAATGAATTCGTTTATTTCTGCTATTTAAGAGACTTCAAGTTCAATAAAGTTATTATTACTAATCTCCCATCTTCTATCTATTATTAACATATCCTTCTAAACTTTCTAATAACAAAAATATAATCTGCATTTAAAAAAAAAATTCTTGTCCAAGTGTAATAGTCCTTACAACTTTTTAGTTTTGTAATTTTCATACTCATTTTTCTGCCAAAACATTTTTTCCCTTTACCCCTGTCCATCCCCTTTATTTTTTTATATGTGCACATTAAATGCTCACTAACAGCACCAACTAACCTCACTTCTACATATATCAAACTATTTTGAAACATTATTTTCTGACTATCTATCTTCTTTACTTATATACTTACATCATTTTTTTTATTTGTTTACATTTTGTAGCACCTAAGTTCAAAACATGTTGTATAATTATTACAAATCATAATAATCCATTTTCTCCCACTATTTCCCCTTCTTTATATTTATTTTTTCCTACTATAAATATCTCTTCAACACTTCCATCATTCACTTACCATTATATGTTCATTATGCTAATTTTTAAAGTAATATATATATATCTAAAAGAGTGGCTAACATTTTTTGAGCACTTGTTTACTTGATCAAATTTCATTTGCATATAATTTCAAAGTTCAATTAAACTCTTAAAGTGATGAACCATTCAACTATTTTATTTTTATAAACTGATGTTACAACTCTTTATATGAAGTTGAATACATACACTTGTCATTGCCATTTTACTGAAATAAGAGAATGTTAAAATATGTTAATAAAAAATATACAATTGAATGTAAGTTATGTTACTCCTAATTTACTAATAATTATTATTAATATTTGTAACTAATTTCATTGTTACTTTTAAATGCTTTTATTTAAATTACAATATCTGTTTGTTTGTTTGTAAACTATTATCATCATTTTTATTTCAGTTAGAATAAAAATTTTAAATCAAGATTTAATAGATTTAAATATAATAGAATTGGCTCAAATTTGATACATAAAAAAATATCAGGCACAGCAGTATGAGACTATATTTTATGTAGGTGACCTAGTTTCTCAGGTCTTGAGAAATTTTGAATATTTTGATATCAAATTTACAATTCAGTTTTAGAGCTTCAATATGTTTTAAGTAAGAATCACAAAAGGGTGATATAAAGACTTTTTTATTTCAATTTAAAATTATAATTTAAAATTTTGTACATTTTTTTTTAAATCACTATTAAAATAATAGGGCACTACATATTAGGTAATCACCTAATTTCTTAGATATAAAATAATGGGTGAAAATTTTTTGAATATTTTGATATCAAATTTAAAAATTATTCTTAGAACTTCAATATATTTTAATTAATGCATGTGATTTTCTTGGTTTCAATTGTAAGCTTGATTTAAATTATTAACAAGAATGTTAGTTTATAATATAATTTTGTTTAGTATTTTTAAAAAAAAAAATTGAATAAAAAAAGTCAAACATTGTTCTACAGAAAAGTAAGTTATTTAGTGCTTTATTATTTATATATATAATTTAAATTATTACAGAAATATCTAATAATATTTAGAAATTATAACTGTCAAATCAATTTAAAGTAAAGTTTGTTTACAATGTAGTTTTGAGTCTTTTTTTTATTAAAAATAATTCAATCAAAAGCGAAAATGTCAAACATTTTTTCACTTAAAATGACATTTTCATATTTTAGTCATTTAATGATTTTGTATGCACATACTAACTATGATATATACATAAGTGGTATACATATTAACATATAGCTGAAATATTTGTGATATATATTACATAAAAATTTTGTTAGCTTATTTTACTTTGAAAATTATCTAAATTAATTTAAAAGTAATTAAAATAGTTTGCATTGTTATTAAAGTTATTTTTAATAATACAAAATGGTTACATATATTTTTAACTGGCAATGTATCAAAAATTATTTTTTCTCATGGCAAATTTTTAAGATTGATATTTTTTTAATTCTTAGGATAATATAATAGTTAATGATATATCTATATATTCTATTAGGGATATATTAATAAAAGTATATCGTGTTTTATATGTTAGGCATAATAAAGTATATATTGGTCAATTTATTTTATTTACTGCATACATTTGAAAAATATTTAAACTATAAACAAGCATATTAAATTATTGTTAAACTGTGTACACATGTATATGTATTTATATGTTATAAATAGATAGTATTAAATTATATGTATTTTAAAATGTTTTAAAATAGGTAATTAAAATGTGATTCTGGTATACAATAGATGAATAGAAAATGTTTATTTTATTTTAAAATAAGATTTTAAATATATATTTTTTTTTAATTTGTAAAGACATATTTCTTTTTATTATTTTTAACATATTTATTTTTATAAAGTTGAAAAAAATATTTTAATGTCATGGACCACTGGTGTGATAGAAAAAGTTATTTTATTGAGTGAATAAATGGATAAATTTGAGTCTTAATAAAAAAGCCATTGAAATGAATGAAATTAAAGCTTAAAACATGAAATGCCATAGAAACAATATCTAGGATAATGATATAAGTATGACATCATTGGAGAAAACTATTTAAATTCCCTGATCTTAGCTTACTTATTTTTTGTCTCAATAACAGCACAAGGTTTGTATATCTATCAATAATTTTATTTAAAATAAAATTATTGGACTAAAAACATAAACCATTTGCTCAAAATATCAAGACTTTAGGGAATTTAAATATACTAACATTAAATAAAAATCATCTCATTGTGATAGTTATATCAGAGTTAAAGTACTGCAATATAATTTATAGATATTGTGAAGAAATTAATAACTGCTATTGATAATGTATAAATGAAACTGAGTTAATCATTATCAAATGTTGAATAATTTATTAAAAATAAAAACAGGTTGTCATAATGGTTAATTTAATGTAACACTAAAAATTTGGAATAAGTGTATTATATATATATAAAATAAGACAATAGATGAAGTTAATTGGATTTCAATTCCCTATTCAGCTGAAGTATATAAGATATTGAATAAATGTAAGTTAAATGATGAAGTAAATATAGGATGGAAGAATAGTAATGATCTAAGAAAATGGATATGCAATGCAAAAATGAATGACAGTATTGGTAATAAGAATTATTTATATAAATACATGTGACAAATGCAACAATATATATATAATAATCAGGGAAAAGTGCAACTGAAGAAGCTAAAGAACATAAGAGCAATAAAAAAGATACTAAGTCTGAACCATATAATCATTATTTAGAAACAGTGCATATAAATTGCAAGGAAAATATAAAGATAATAAAATATAGTAAAAATTTTAAAGAAAATATGAAACATTATATATATATAACAAAACAGGTAAATGCATTAGTATGATCAATGGTTCGATAAAATTGGGAGGAAAATGGTCAGTTATTAATTGGAAACTGTAATATCCTAAAAATGTATTGATAGTATATGAATTGCTTATTGGTTGATAGATAGTAGTTATAAAGTAAGAAAAAGATAAGAGAATGTATAATGGATATATATATATTAATATGGTCAATAGTTTGATAAAATTGAGGAAAACTGTCAATGTTAGATAATAAATTGGAGTATATATGAATGTATATGTATTGATACTATATAAATGTATAAAAATATTAGTTTTCATGGGTTTATTTCTAGTGATGACCACTAGAATATACAAAAGCTGTAGAACATTTATTGTCACATGATTAATTTTAAAAATGATATCTTGAGAAGGTTCATTTGTAAACAAAAATCAATTTGATATTAAATTCTCCACAAAGCAGTTGTCTATTATTTCAAGTTATGTATTATTTGATTAAGTGTATATATATCAAGGTACACAACAGAACACATCATGGGATTTTCAGATATAGATTTTGAAATAAAAATTATTTTTGTTTTATATTTATATAAAATATATAAATGGATCATAAAATTTTTGATTGTATATTAATATTGTTTTTTGATGGAGTTAAAACTTGATGGACATTTCTTGTGAGTAAAAGATATGTTTACCAGATAATTCATTTTTTACATAAACTTTTTGTTTTGGGAATGCATGTTTATTTAGAATATAAAAAAAAAAAATATCATTATTAAAAAGAAGAGGTTAAAGTAATTAATAAATGTATATATATATTGATAATTTATTTATTTAAATAAACGTTTGTTACTTTATTCATATTTTAAAAAAAGTTTTCATGTATAAATATTTATATTAATAAAAATTTGTACATTTTATAACCCTCTATATAACATATTTTTATGAAATGTAAATTAATAAACTTATGATTATTTTGATAATAAAACAGTAAACAAATTAAATATACTAATTAAGTATTGCAAAATATATATTTATGTACGTTTTAGCAATATTTGTGCTAGTATATAACTATTTTTTTGTTTTTTAGTGTATTGTCCACAACATGATAGATATATCTGTAAAGTAATAAGTATAATAGATAAAAAGTAATCAAGTGTAAAGTATTCAACAATATTTAATTTATTTCATTTTATATTTTTTAAAATTATTGATTATATTAATAAATTTTAATTTTTGTTAATTAAACTGATTTTCTATGATCATCACTAATTAAGTTATTATCCTCACTTATTTATCGTTTATTCAGAACTTTATATACATTGTAACTGATAACAAATTCTGTAAAAAAAAATCTGTGAAAAGTTGTCGCACATTGTTAGCCGAGAGATCAGTGCAGCTGCCTTGCAAGCAAGCAGTTGGTTGCAGAGGGTTGTTGTGGGTTCGGCCGATGCTATGACATATGGAAAAAAAAAATTTGTGAAAAGTTCAATATAAATTAATAAGATACTTGTGGAGTAAATAACTGTAATTATGTGGAAAGATTTAAATATTTATTACCCATTTAAAAACAGTTTTGACTACAAATAAAATCCTTTTGTATTTTAATAATTTAAAGGATTTGCTTATATTTCACTACACATTAATTTATGCTTTCTATACTTTGTCTCTATTTTTTCATATTTGTGTATTATTATGCAACTAGTCTGTACATTAGATAAGCAGTCTACATGTTTCATTTATTTATTATGTTTAATATTGAATGTTAGATAATTGTAAGAAATATCATTTTTATTTGCATGTTTCCATTTACAGCTTATAGTTACATTTGGCATCAGTATTAGGCAATTTATAAATACTATTACACTTGATGCCCAATATAGGCTGAATAAAATCATTTACCCATAATTACCATTATATTTTGTGACCAAACCTTCTTGGCGTGAATAAATTTACACGAGATAACAAATTTATTGTGGTTACAATTATATTTATTTTGATGTGAATAATAAATGATTTTATTCTAATGGGTTAAATATTTGACGATTTAATTTTGGAATTTTGAATTACATAAAATATTTTGATAGAATATTATACTTGTGTTGTGAAGTAATAAAGCAATCAAGGCATACAAGCTACATTAGTAATTAAATAATTTTGTTTTATGCACTTTGAGATTCTTTATTTTATAGATTCTCAGCTGACTGTAGTTGTCAAAAATGGTAAAAATATTTGATAGAATATTTATTTAAATTTGGAGAGTTAAATAATAAATTTGTTAAGTCAAATGGTAAATTTGAAGAATTAAAAGCTGAATATAAAAAGTTAAATAAATTTGATATGTGGGATAAGTCAAATAATAAATTTGATGAGTGGATAGCTGAATTAAGAGTTGATAGAGAGTCTAAAGCTAATTCAAATAATTTGAAAGTTGAGATTAAAAAATGCCAAACTAATAATAATGAGTTGAAGGATGAGTCTAGGAAATCTGAAACAGATGCAAATGCCAATTTTATATTAGATACCAAAGGAGATAAGTAAAGGGTGAATCTAGAATTGAACTTGAATAATTTATAGAAACTAGTAGAAGCAACAGCACTACCATAAAGAATCTTTTGAAAGATAATAAGAATATTATTAAAGATTCAGATATTTACAAGTTGTAAAAAGTAGTCTTTTATATATCTATTCAAACAAAAAAGATATTAGACTTAATGAAATAAATGAGATTTATAATAAAATGAGTTTGGGTACTTTATTAAAAGATGGTTTGAAGCATTATTAATTAATTGCAGATGAAAGAGATTATTGCAGTAAAAACATGATTGGTGGGAAAATATTTGAAATTAAATATAGTGAGAGTTTTGGCCATCTCATTCTATAAATAATAACAATAGAGCTAATGGTTCTTGTTTAATATATAGTTGGAATAGAAAGTATATAATTGATAGAAAATAATTAAATAAATAATTAAAAATAATAAAAAATAATTACAATTTTAATAATAATAATTTTGTCAAGCATAGTTGTAATAAAGAAATTGAGGATATTATTCATAATATAGTTATACGATAGTGGATTTAGTTTTAAAATATCTTATTAAGATGAAAAAGGATTTAAATATCACTTCAATATAATCTTTGTTTTAAATAAGTTTGTTATGAGTTTAGAAAAACTATTTACTTTGTATTTATGGCTAATAAATGAAGTTGGTTTAACTTTCTTTCTGTAATGAATAAATTTAATAGGTGCATTAATATTTTGATTCCTTTAAGAGATAATTTTATGCTGATCTAGATTCCCAGGTTAGTAATCTGTAAATGTACACACTTAAAGTTATTTGTGTGGAGGATCATTCCATAATATTAAAAAAATGGGTGAGAAAGCATTTTTCTTAGAAATCCTTGGTAATAAAAATACTTTCAATGTCTCCAGTCTTACACCAATGGCACCTCCTCAATAAATAATTATTTAAAGAAGCTGAAGTATAAAAGCACGAGATATGAAGGATAGTACTCATAAAAATAATTAATCTTTCATTGTCTGTATTTGACAAAAGATAAAGAATTCAGACTAAAAAGGTAATCGAAATGAGTAATAAAATAATTATATAATACGTTTTATATTCAAACATAGTTTTGAGATAACTTTAATAATTTAACAATGTGAGACAGCAAGTTTATTCCATAATTATTGTTTTACAATACAAAATCAAGAATAGTATTTCAAAATATTTATATTTTAAAGAGTTATTAATTATCTAAAAGATAATGAAATGAACTTAGATAAGTTATCAGTTGATAAAATAAGACTAATAGTTATTTTACAGAAGCTAATTTAAATGTGTCTGAAGAAGTTGTCATTAACTATGTAATGACTGTAAAGTACAATAAATGGTATTTATACCAATAAAGAAAAATCTTATAAATGACATGTATTAAATGAAAATAATGATATATATATATGCATTTCTGAGTTTTAATTAACAAGCTTAAAAATGGAACTACCTTATAATAGGAAATAGTGTGGATAAAACTATATTGAGCCGATAATTTCTATCGGCTCATATGTTCTCTGTATGCATGTAAATATGTATATACACATATTCATTAGGTCATCATCATCATCATCAAACATTATAAATCCAATGCAGAATGAAGGTCTCTCCAAGTTCAATCCATCTTTTCCTATATTTAGCTTCTCTTCTTCACACCACCCCTGCACACTTTCTTATTTCATCCATCCATCTCACATGTGGTCTCCTTCTGGGTCTTTTACAATCCACTGCAGAATGAAGGTCTCTCCAAGTTCAATCCATCTTTTCCGATATTTAGCTTCTCTTCTTCACACCACCCCTGCACACTTTCTTATTTCATCCATCCATCTCACATGTGGTCTCTTTCTGGGTCTTTTACAATCTCTTGGACTCCAGCCCAACTCCACTTCAGTCTTTTAATTTTTTCAATGAGGTCAGTAACACCTGTTTGTTCTCTTACCCATACATTGCGTTTTCGAACCCTTCTTGTTATTCCCAACATGCATCTCTCCATACTTCTTTGAGTGGTCTGATGTCTCTGTATTGTCCTTCTATTAAGTGTCCAAGTCTCAGATCCATAAATAAGAATTGGCAAAACACATTTATTAAAAACCTTCCTTTTCAAACACATAGGCATATTTCCTTTTAGTATCAAGTTATTTCTACCAAAAGCACTCCAACCAAGTTTACTTCTATGATTAATTTCATCCATTATATTTCCATTTGTATTAATAATCTGACCACAGTATTTGTAACTGTTAACTTCTTCTAACTCATCATAATCAATCTTTATTTTCATATTTTGAGAAAATCTATTAAACATTACTTTAGTCTTTTTAACATTTATCTTTAGTCCTACTTTCATCTGATAACTCCTGCAACATTTCCTGTAACTCTAAAGTATTATTTTCAAAAACAACTACATCATCTGCAAAATCTAAATGACTCAAATGATCTCCATATACTTTCACTCCTTTAGCTTCCCATTTTAATCCACAAAATACTTCTTGCAGCACTGCTGTAAAAAGTTTTGGAGATATGGAGTCACCCTGTCTTACACCCTTTTCAATGTTGATTTTCCTACTACCATTATGTAACCTAATTGTTGCTGTTGCATTTTTATAAATATTCTTCAAAATATGACAATATCCAGGATCTACACCTTGATGATCCAATGCTTTAATCACTGAAGAAATGTTTATAGAATCAAATGCCTTTTCATAGTCTACAAATCCTAAGCATAATGGCAACTCATATTCATTTGTCCTTTCTATAATTTCTCTCAATACCTGGATATGATCTACTGTACTAAAACCACTTTTAAATCCAGCTTGTTCTCTTGGTTGGTGGAAATCCAGTGTTTTCTGTAGACAAGTTGTAATTATCTTAGTAAAAATTTTGTATAAAACTGATAAAAGACTGATAGGTCTGTAATTTCTAATATCTTTTTTATCACCTTTTTTAAATATTAATATTATTACTGCATTCTTCCAATCATCTGGTACATCTTTATCATTTAGACATTTGGTATATAACTTTGCTAAAAAAATTTCTATTTCTTCACCTGCTTCTTTTAATATATCAATTACAATCCATCATTACCTGGAGCCTTCCCTTTCTTCATAAATTTAATTGCATGTCTCACTTCCTCATTCAAAATTCTGGAAATTCGGAAGATATAACATGTATAGGAGGTACTTGTTCTTTACTACTATATAATTCTTGATAGAAGTCTTCTACACATTTTATGATGTCATCTCTCTTTTTAGTAATAATGCCATCTTTTTTTCTTATTGCAGATATAAATTTCCTACCAATACCAAAATGTTGTTTTACACTCTTTAAACTTTTATTCTCTTCTACAGCTTTCCTTGCTAGTTCACAATTATACTTTCTTATATCATTTTCAACTCTTTTCCGCACCATTTTACAAAATTCTAGATATTCAATCTTTTTAATGCATCATTGTTGTATATCCTCATATTCCTTCTTTTCTTCATAAATTTCTCTAGTCTCAGTAGAAATTTTACTGGTCAATTACTGCTTTTTTCTACCAGCTATCTTTGTTGCAGTTTTTAAAAGTGTATCACATATTTTCCTATTAATGTCATTCAAATCTGAATCATGTTCAAAATCTACTAATACTTGAAACCGATTTGTAAGTTCTAATTTAAATTCATTAGAATGTTTCTGAAGATTAGGAATATCAACTGTAAATATTGTTTTTCTTAATAATTTTTGTCTCTCTAGTTTTGCATTAACATGTATCTTTACATCTTACTAATCACTGATCACTTTCTGTGTTAAATTTATTAAGAACATTACAATCTTGAAATATGTATTTTCGGTTAGTCAAAATATAATCAAATTCTGCTGTACCTTCATTTGGATGCTTCCATGTCCATTTCCTTTTAACATTTTTCTCAAAAAAAGAATTCATAATATAAAGTTTTTCTTTTTCTGCAAACTCCACAAGTCTATGTCCTCTCTCATTTCTATTACCATAGCCAAAACTACCTACAGCATTTTCATCTTTCATTTGTTTACCAATTCTAACATTAAAGTCTCCCATAACAATTTTAAAATGTTGTTTACTCTGATCAAAAGCCTTTTGTACATCCATATAAAAATCTTCTATAACTTCATCACTATGAGAACTTGTTGGGGCATAAACTTGAATTATCTGCATTTGGTATCTACTATTAAGTTGTAAAACTAATCTTGCCACTCTATCTGATATACCATCAATCTCCACAATGTTATTCTTCCATTTTTTTATTTAAAATGAATCCTACTCCACTTGTATTTCCAATATTTGTGCCTTTATAGTAGAGTATATGTCCACTTTTTAAATCAATTGTTTCTTCATCTTTTCTTCTAACTTCACAAAGTCCAATAATGTCCCATTTAATATAAGACCGTTCTTCTTGTAACTCTTGCAATCTTCCTTCACTTGAAAGTGATCTGCAGTTGTAAGTACCTAAATAAAAAGTCATCATCAAATGTCAGCCTGAGTTCGCAATCAGGGGATTCTTAGCACCCTCCGCCTTTGGCCACCAACCGCTGCCTTGGTTGGTGACTTTATAGCCTCCTGGGAATAAGGGCCATGATTAATTTTGTTCATTAGGTAGAAAATAGGAAATAAAAGCTGTGTGTATAGAAAGTTTTTTTTTTTTTTTTTGGGGGGGGGATATTATTTTAGTTTTTATTGAGATTTAAAAAATAAAAAAAATAAAGAAAAATGATAGATTAGTTATTTTTTAATTGGATTGAGAGATTAAATTGAAAGTGATAGAAAAAAATTTAAAAGTTTTTGGAAACAATTTCGTAATTAATTATTTCAATTTTCTAATCTGAAGGGAGGGGAGAGGGAAAAAAAATTGTAATTAATTCTATTGTTGTGACTTCTGGTTAGCAAGGTGTTAAAAACAAAAAAATGAAAGAAATGCAATCACTGGCCAGGAATGTGATCAAAGAAAAGGACAATGAAGAAAAGGACTATAAATAGAGAGAAAAACCTATTGTGATTATTATTAGTTTTTTTTATATAAAAAAATGAACTATTATATTTATAAAAAGTGAAATAAAAATGTACGAAGGCTAAAACGAAATTGAATCCATTCCCAACCGGGGCACTGACCCATTCCTAGATCTTCATCGAACGGTGGAACCATCTCAAGGAATATCAAACCACATAGGAGGAATCGGAGCTAGCCGCAGAACAAAAAAAAATAGTTGCTGAGAATCAGTTCCCAAGAGGTATGGAGAAATGTTTATGGATGTGCACTGTTTGATCAGGGTAACAGAAACTTTGTTTATTGATTAAACTATAGACATTAGCAAACTTTAAACATACGTTTAGGATTGCATTTAACCATTAATGAACTATGAATTACAACAATAGAAGGGGATTTTATTTTAATATTAATAATGTTTATATCTGCATTAATTAAATTGTTTAGTTAAAATATGTAAATTATTTGTATGTTTTAATTTTTCTGTATGAATGATTTAACTAAAATTTGACCAAGTTTTCAGGGCTATTGGGCGAGGTCAAGAAAAGATAATTCAATAAATGAATCCATGAGAATGTTATCAGAATAGAATTAAAAATGATTTGGAAAGCAAGTGAAAAGTATTAAGGGATGAGAAAATATTGAAAGAGAGGGTAGGGATCTTGTGTTATAACTTACTCCTAATAGTAAGCCACTTAGTCCTAATACCGGTCAAGCTTTGGATGCTTATTTAAGTAAAAGCGCACGTTCCTTCGAGAACGAAATATATATTGCTCTTCGCCTTTGTTTTTTTTTAATAAAAAAAGAGAAAGATTACGTTAGTTATATAAAGAGTCCAAAAAGAGAGGTTATTAGTGATTTGTTTTGGTTAATGGTCCTGAATAAAGAAAAAATGAAACTGTAATAAAGCATATTATTGATTAAAGTTTATTAAAGTGTATTTGTTTTTTTGTGTTTATTCTTTAAACAATAAAACCTATTATTGTATTAAATCCGTCCATGTTGAAATGGAATGTTGAGAGAAATTTGGGTTGATCTGTCATATGTACACAAATTATCAACCACGAATATAGGATTTTTCTAATTTTGCGGTTCTAGGGTTTTTCCTAGTGGCGCCCTCATATGATAATGATTACAGATTTTTTTAATTCTCATTGTACAATCATTCAGGTCTAAAAAGTAGTGGCACAGAGGGGACACACAGAAAAAAAATAGAAAATGGCATACCGAACATGTTGGGGCTTATTAAAAATAAATGGTCGGACATAAGAATTGTGAGATAGGTGAGGTGGGTTTTAGATGAGATCAGAGAGTTGGTGTTTTGGATGGGGGAGGATTTAGAATTAAGAGTAGAATAAAAGAAGACAAAATAAAATTGAGCTAGGGTGAAAGTGCAGAGGAAAGCCTGGTGGTGACATTCAAGAACCCCGGGCGGTGTCAGTTGGAAGAGATACTGGGAGCTATCAATGACCTAAAAAGAACAGTTTTGGAAGACCAGAAAGAAATAAAAAAGATTAAAGATATGATAGAAGACCAGAAAAAAATAAAAGAGATTTAAAAAATGATCGAAGACATGAGAAAAGAGATAAATGATTTAAAAGAGAATAAAAAAAACAGATCAGGTATATATATATAAATAATTACTACAATGTACTATATATAGAGAGGATTACGACGACGTTATAAATTATATATGAACATTAAATATCGTTAATTAATCCTAGATCCGTTTGGAAGCCTTCAGAGACCAATCTCTCAGATTCCAACACTGACTTGCCACGAGTGCAATACAAAAGTCCCCAAAGCGATTTTTGCAAATCAGAAGCAGGTGAGTAATGCATAAAAAGAGCGGGAATCTCTGGTCTGCTTTTCTACTTGTCACTTTAAAATATTATTTATTTCTTCGTTCTGACCACGCGGAAGATAAAAAAAAAAAGATTATCCAATTTATTGTAATATTTCTGGAAAAGTTAAGTGTATAACACAAAATGTCATTTTAAGAATAATTTTAAATTTGTAAACCAAAAATCATTATTACTTCTAAAATTATAATAATTGCAAAGATATCTTTTTAAGTTTATAAGTCAACAATTCCAATTTAACTTAAAGTGGGAATTTATTTTAAATGTTTTTAACTTATATTAGCCTGTAGTGATTCATTCCTAAGGTTTTTTTTCATATGTCAAATGCGTTGACCGGGGAGCGAACCCGGGCCAACTTCTTGGAAAGCAGCTACACTAACCAGTGGCCAACAACGCTCGACAAGAGATTATTTTTTTACAATTAAAAATACCTACTTAACAAATAATATTAATAGGGGATGCCACGTATAGGGGTGGTGGTATAGGTGTTATATCAAAAAATTATTTAAATATTGTTAAATGTCAAGAACATTTGAGGTTTGAAATAAGATTGGGTAGACAAGAATGGATGGTGGCTATAATTTATATAGCCACTGGAGATAGTCAAATTATAATGGAGTGGAACAGTAACATATATGAATGTCTAGTTAAGGATATACAAAGTTTTAAAGAAAAGGAGAAGAGAATGAAGAAATAGATGATGTAGATAATAAAAATGAACAGCTTTTGAAGAAATTTTGTCAGAAAGTGAATTTGAGTATTGGAAATTTATGAAATATTTATGAGGTTTCACACAATAGATTATGTATTGGTAGAGAAAGAGGGAATGAATAAAATATGGAAAATTAAGGTGTTTGATAATGAAGAAAAAATATGCACTAGTGATCATAACTTCATTGTAATTGAAATGGTTAGTAACGTGATGGAAAATAGAAATAAAAGTGAAAGATGTGGATGGAAAGTGAATGATAAGAATAAGTTGGAAGAGTATAAAATACAATTTGATGAAATCATGGATGAATTGGTTGGGGATAAGTATAAGAACTGGTATAAAGAAATAGAAAATGCGGCAAATAAGGTTTTAGGTGAGAATATTCAGAATAAAAGTAATAAAAAAATGAGAATTAGTAAAAGTGTAAAAGAGAGGAAAGATGCATGCAGAGAATATAAGTGTGCTATTAAGAACAAGGAAAGTGAAAAAGATATTAATGCTAAATGGGAAAAATACTTAGAAAAGAAGAAGTTGGCTAGAATAGATAATTATAGAAAGAGAATGAAATTGAATAGTAAATTGTTGGAGGATATTAATAAAAGTGGAAGAGATGGGAGTAAAAAAATTTGGAATTACATTAAGAGGAGAAATGTAGGGGAGAGAGGGATAGTATTATTAGATGATGAGGGAATAGAATGTAGCTCTAGAGAAGATTTAGAGAGAATCTTAAATAGATATGTAATGGATATAGAAAAGGTGTTAGATGTGAAGGATAGAGTGATAGAAAACATGAAAGCATATAGTAATGGAAATATTAGGTTTACAAAAAATGAACTGAATGAGGTAGAGAAGAAATTGAAAAGTGGAAAGACTAGAGGTTTAGATGGATGGGCAGTAGAGATGATAATAAATTTAGGATATAGGGCAAAAGTAAAATTATCTTGTTTTAATAAGATGGCACAGAATAGTTTTTCCGAGGAGTTGAAATAATACAAGAGTAAGATTATTATTTAAAGGAAAGGGTAAGGATCATAGAAAGTTAAATAAATATAGATAGATAGCAGTAACATCAGTTTTATATAGTTTTCTCATATATGGTGGCCAAGAGTTGTAAAATGGATGGAAGAGAATAAGGTAGTGGGGAAATGCAAGGAGGTTTTAGATTAGATAGGTTTATAGAAAATACTTTATTTGTAGTTACACAACTTATGGATATGAGTAGGAATTCAGATAGAGTTATATATGAGTTTGATAGATAAAGAGAAGACATATGATAGAGTAAATAGAAATAAATTATGTATAAGTTTAGCAACTTTGGGAATGGATGAAGCTTTAGTGGATATTATTAAGAAATTATATGAAAATAATTATTATATATATATCAATTAGGGAATATAGAATCAGTTAAAATTAAAAATGGGGTGGGACTAAGGCAAGGATGCCCTAAGTTACCTATTTTATTTGTTTGTATTTGAGTGAAATGGAAAGAGCAATAGAAAGATTAGGAAGAGGGATAGAAATACCATTAATAGGTGGTAAGGGAGTATATATTTTATCAGGTCTTTTTTTTTGCGGATATATTTTTGTATGCAGAAAGAAGAGAAGATATGGAAGTTATGCTGAAGACATGTGCAAGGGTCGGTAAAGAGATGGGGATTAAATTTAGTGAAGTAAAATCAAATATAATGATGGTTAATTCTGGGGAAAGAGAAGATGTAGTATTTTTACTGGGAGATATCAAGTTAAGTGTTATGAATAGATATAGTTATTTGGGAATTATTTTAAATAATCAGAAAAATTGTTTGGATGAATGGGAGAAAAAATTGATAAATGAAGCAAAGAAAAGAAAGGGATTGATAAAGAAATTAACAGTGTTTTCATATAATAAAAATGATGTACTTAGAATTATATGGAAGGGAGTTGCAGTAGCAGGGTTAACATATGATAATGATGCATTATTTGTTAGTAAAGGGGTATTAGATTACTTAGAAAAAGTTCAAAGGAAGTAAGAAGACATGCATTGGATGCAGATGTATGGACAGTAAGGGAAGCAATTCAAGGAGAAATGGGATGGTCAAGTTTTTATATGAGAGATGTAAAAAGTAAAATGAAAATGTTTGCTAAATTGCAGTTTATGGATAATAAAAGAATAGCCAAAATAGTATTTAATTGGATTATGAGTAAAGAGCAGGCAACAAAATGGGTGAGAAAAGTAATTCGGTATTCAAAAGATTTGGATAAAGAATTTATATCAGTATATTTGTACAAAAGATGGGATGATTGGTGTTATAGTGGTAAGGAATGGGATAAAAGAATAGATTTATTAATAAAGAATAGGGAGTTAGAGAGATGGAGAACTAGTATGGAGAGTAAAAAGAGTTTAAATATATATAGAAGTAAACAAAATATTAGGTGCGAGTTAATATATGATAATAGTAAGGAAAGTAGTTTATTGTTTAAGGCTCGAATGGGATCTTTAGCAACAAGAGAATATACATGTAAATGGAAAAATATGGGTGATTTAGTCTGTAAATTGTCTAAGGAAGGAATAGAAAATATTAGGCATCTGTTAATTGAATGTAAATGCTTGAAAACAGAAAGGATACATATAATGAAGTTATGGAAGAATAAATATGAAAAAGGTGATTATACAGAAAATGGATTATTGGTTTTTATGCTGGATTTGGGAAAAGATAAGGGGGATTTAGATATAAAGGCCATAGAGTTGACAAAGATTATGTTGTGGAAATGGGGTGGAGCAGAATATGGAAAAACTTAGAGTGGGAAATGGAAGGTAAAGTGGCTAACAGGTTTCTCTGGGCATAATTGCTGAAAGATTCTTGACTTCGTTTAAGGAGAAGCCACAGTACATCAGATCATGGTTGATGATTTGAATTTTCTATCTATTTCAACTTGCGCTATGCATTATATTACCTTTTGTTATGTGAATGTCACTCTATTATGCCAAATGATCGTCTCTTTACTAAAAAAATAGATTGGCATTGAATCACAAAAGGTGGGTGATATTTACAGGTTTATTTAAATGATTCTTTAGGATTCTTGTTTATAAAATATCTGACATAATTAGACTTGTTTGTTTTGTAAGAGATTTAATATTTATTAAATAGAAACATTTTTCAATTTATCAAAAATAATCTGAAAACAAAAAAATGATTTTTACTATTGTTTCTGCTTGAGAAATGTGAACAAGTAATACAATTTTGTACATTTTCTGCAATTTAACCTTTGAGCTGCTAAGCTTTATATTTTGCTGATAACTTCTACCATGTATTAACTCTTTAATTAAAACCAACACAATGTTGCATTGTAATACTACCTATCCTTTTTTGTTCTCAACACTCAATATAACAGGATGCTTGAATAGAAATTCTTTAGTAGCGTGCAATGCAATCTTGTTTTTTATTTCAGCATGTGAACATTATTCAGACATTAGTTTGTGAAATAGTATAAAGATGGTAGCTTTAATCAATGATATTGGATTTTCTCTGGATCCTAAACTGGCATATCCCTTTTGTATTTTTCTTCTATTATGAAAAAGAATACAATATGCAGTTATTATCCACCTTTCATCAGCATTTTTATTTTTCATAAATGTCCAGTTATATATAATTGTTTATTTTTTTATAAAAGTATTTCATTAAAAATAAACATTGATTTATTATTGCAGATTATTCTATAATAAAATGTCTTACAACGGATGAGTTTTACTAATTATTTATGTATTTCAATAAATAATAAAAAATTAAACAAACAGATTTTTCTTATTGTAGATTTTGAAAATGAGGACCTTCTTGTTTTTAGTCTTTGAACAAAACATGTCTTTGTTACCTGTAACGTTTAAATTGCAAATCTAATAATAAAGACATAAACAGCTTTTTTATTGTAAATTTTGAAAGTCAGCATATATACACATTTGAATTCATTTCCGTCCTCATTATATCCATCATTATTCATAAAAACAACTGACTTTATAACTATTACTCAAGGCTTATTTAAAATTTACTATATTTTAATACATAGTTTGTAGATGAATTTCACTGTAAAATTCATAAAAAAAAACATTTGATTTTGTAAAATATATTATAAATAGTTTAATAGAAAAAGAAGTGAGTTTTGATTTGAGCTAATAAAAGTTTGAATCTTATAAATTTTTTAATGAAGCTTTTTACAAAATATATCACTCTGCTTTTATAGTATTTTTGTATTATCCATAAGCTGGACTCTTGCCAGGCATTTTTGTTTTAATTAGTCATTTTCTGCGTGTTGAAGTTTTTTTTTTTCTCAAAATTATTTTACTGAACATGTTTCTTAATAACTTTAAAAAATATTAACAAATCAATGATAATGGTGTCTTAAGTTTTATAAAATATTAATAAATCTCATAAATTCCATTCAGAAGATTTAATTCTTTTTTAAATGTATATTATATATAATCATTACAAACAACATTAACACATGGAACATTGTCATGATTTTTTTGTTTATTGAAAGTCTTTTCAGTGAGAGAAAAAACAACAGGGAAGACAATTCAATGGCTTTTTGTACAGAGACTGAAGGGTGCTTTATTATATCTGTTGCATGTATATCAGTGCCTATTCTTAAGGACAAGTTCAAAGAAATTGTCACCGAATGATCTATTTATTCGGATTGTTGGAAAAAATATAAACTTAGGAATTATGCCATGCTGGATTTGAAAACTTCAAAGTAAATCGCAGATGCTTATGGATCCATATTTATGCCATGCTGGATTTGAAAACTTCAAAGTAAATCGCAGATGCTTATGGATCCATATTTATTTTAATTACAATCATCATACTTTTGTGTAATTTCTTGTTTTTATAATCAAATTAAAAAACAAATACAAAGAAATAAAAAAATAGATTGGAGTCAGCCATATTGTTTGCAAGATTTATTTGAGGCCCCTGAAAATGAATAATTAAAAAAAAAAGACCTGGCAAATTTCTCCTTCCAGCTAATATTTACATATCATTTTTATAAGTATTTTAAACATAGAAATTATAAATTTCAGAAAAACATCTTATAAATATTAGGACACTACCCCATTATACACATTTTTGCAAAAAAAAAAAAAAAATCAATTATAAATACATTTCTTTGGATATATATTTATAATATTGTTAAGAAGAAAAAATATTCCTTCTTCCCCAATTTTTTTTTTATATATATATATATACATAAAAAGATGTTAATCAAAAATTCATAATTTTTGTCATTTATTTGAAAAAATGTTAAACAATTAAGATTAATAAAAACTAATTCTAAAATAATCTTTATTACCTGGAAGAGTTTATTGCAAGAATACAATACAAGTACCAGTATACAGATTGTTCAAATGCCAATCTGATGTAAATTTATCCAGAAGTGTCATTTCAACATATGAATTTTGACAAGAAAGAAGTAAAACATCCTTGTTTCTATAAAACAGCAGTTTTCTTTCTTTTACTGGAACAGTAATAAATTAAACAATTTATTTCAAAATATCAAGGAATTTATTACCTAATTAATATTTATATTATATAAATAACTTTTGTGTGTACATACACTCATACATTAACATAAACTTTACAATTTTTATCCCATTCTTACTCTATTAAAATTAGTAATAGTTCAAAATCTAATGAACTTCATAAACATATAATACAAACTTATTATATGATTTATAATTTAATAAATATCTAAATGATCAATAATTTAAGGTGTTAGCAAGAAAGTAGTAAAAAAAAGATATTTATTAAATAAATAGAAAAACATTTATTTGGGTTTTAGAAAATAAATATTTCAGTAAATTTTTATTATTGATTTTTGTAAACATATTACAAAGTACATCATATGATCACCATTTCTTATGCTTGCTGTTAACTGTTATTAAAACAGGCAAAACTCTCTATATGTATTGCCCTCAGTGCAAGCCAGTCCATTGATTACTGTGGCTTGCACTGAGTGGCAATACATATAGAGTTTTGCTTGTTTTAATATTACAGAGTATCTATATCTTTTACATTTATAACAATGGCATTAAAAATATGTATAGATGATGGATGAAATAGAGATGTAAAATATTATAGAGCATATGAATATAAAAAGAAAGGATAAACAAGATTTATAAAAAAAAAATTATGTTGAGAATTTCTATATATGGCAATGCCACTTTAAAAAGAAAACAAAGAGAGATGCTAGTTAAAATATCAATTGATTAAATTACAAAATACTAGTTCATGATTTTTAAAAATGTTTAGAAATAATCTTTAACTTATACAATTATAAATTAATATTTTCAAATATTAAAAATATATTTAAATAAAAAAGTATGAAGAACAATAATTAAGACCAAGGAACATCATATGACTACTTCACATGCTTCCAAGAGTAGTTATCTTCATTAATAATCCAGAGTTATCTACCCAAAGCTTACAGTAAATAGCTTTATAATAAAGTAAAGATAACTGGTCTTTTAAGAATAATAAACAAAAATTTTACAATATGTAAATCCTTCAGTATTATAAGTACTTTTAAAAATTTTTAATTAAAGCTGTAGTAAAACATACACACAAAAAATAAAACATGTTGATTTAAATTAAGAATAACTAATAGTCTAAAAATAAATTATTTAAAGCAAAATATTCTTCTCAACTGTCAAAAATACATTTTGAGTGAAATTATTAGCAATATGACCCAGTTTAAATTTACAATGATAAATTATGTATTATTTCTAAAAATAATATTTTCATGTTATTTGACTATTAACTTAGCTGAAAAAAAGTTTAAAAAAAATCGTTTTTTTTTTTGTCTTCCAAAAATTAAGCCATTCCATTAAAAATTTCAGGCAAGATAATTCACATAAATGAAAGGATATTTATAATTAAATCTTTCTTTTAGTTTCTTTTTTAAATTTTTCACTTATATATTATTTATAAAAACAGGAAAAACTCTCCATACAGTAGTGCCACTCAGTACCAACCAGAGTAATCAATGGATGCCAGAAGACTTGTGCATAAAATCCCCATCTAGTGCATACTCATCCAATATCCCCAGATTAGTTTCTGGCTTGTGGCCTTCGTTTTTAAGGAGCTATGGATTGGAGAGCATTGCACCTAGATCTTAGGATCTAATGTAACCCTCTAGCAGCCACTTTTTATCTCTACTTAATTACACAACTATGAGAATAAAATTGAAAACACAATATTTTCAATCTAAGCTCAATAGCTTATATAGTCATATGGGTCTGAACCCAGTTCAGTACCCATACATTTTGGCCACAAGCCAGAAACTAGTCTGGGGATATTGGATGAGTAGTCACTAGATGGGTATTTTATGCACAAGCCTTCTGGCATCCATTGATTACTCTGGTTGGCACTGAGTAGCACTACTGTATGGAGAATTTTGCCTGTTTTAATAAGTTATGTACTAGCATAAGAAATAATGATCATGTGATATTATTCATAATTGCACACATATTAAGTTTTCTTGATGTGTGACATTTAACAGTTGTCAAAATTTCCCTTGTACATATATGTAGGTAAACTTTATTGCGATTTTTCAAATTTATAATAAAGTTTAATTATTCTTTTGATATTCCACTTATTAATTTCATAATTTTTCTATTTGTATATAATTTAATTGATTTCCAGAACTCCAACTTTAAAGCAATTTCAAAAAATTTTAAATGTTTTATTCATTATAAATACATCAAATTTTTTTAAATAAAATTGAAAAATTGTTTCCACTACAATGATTAAGATAGTTGCAGTATGCCAAAATTTTACAAATTTAATTATTAAAACTTGAAAACTTATAATAAATGTTAATAGAGCAGAACTGAATGGCAGACAGGAACACCTGTCAGTAAGAAGTAGTAAAACAAATGAATAAGTCCTTTCTTTAATCACTTTTACAATTTTATATTTAATTTTTTACTTCATCAGTATTACAGTTTGGATTAACCAACCAGCAGACTTCTTCAGAAGTAAGATTTATTGATTGGTTTTGTAAAAATAAAATTAATTAAATACATAAAGAAAATATAAGGTAAAAAAAGAATAAAATATTTCATAAAATGTAGTAACTTAGGCAGACAAAAAAGTGCATTATTAGAATAAATTTTACTGTTGTTAAGATTTGTCTTTAGAACATCAATTTAAATTATTTTAAATTTTTGTTACATGTTTTAAATTTGTTATACAAATGTAACAATTTGTTTAATAGTATGAATATATGCTGTAAATTAAAAATCAAACAAATCTAGTCTAAAAATCAGTTAATAATCTTATTAATAAAACTTGATGTAATACTAGTTTGTGAGTTTTATTTAATGATATATATATACACACATACTATTTTGGAAAAGACAGTGCAAGACAATAAATTTACAATAGAAAGTTAAACTACAAATTTAGCATTTACATATAATTATAAAAACACTTATTATGTATAATAATAAAAATTAAACTAGAGTACAGATGTTTTCAAAGAATAAAGATAGTTAGTACAAAAATAGATTAAAAAAATATTTGAATTATTTGTTTATCAAATAATTCAAATTTATATTTCATGTGATGTTGAAATAATCATTTTAAAAACTTTATATATATCATAAAGAATTATTGAATTTATTTATGTACAATAAAAAAAAAATTAATAAAATATTAACATTTTAATTATATAATTAAAATTCTCTTAATTTTTATTTTGCATATTCCATGAACAAAATTAATTGGAAAAGTCAATCACTAAAAACTGATTCATAGATACCTTAGTTGAAATTTTAAAAAATTACTAATTTTCATTTCTGCACACTATAAAACTGTTTATTGATATACATATAATACCTAAAAAAAATTAGCTATCAACTTTTCTGATATAAATAGAAAACAAAAGTATTATGATAATACTTTATCTATGTAAAATTCAATTCAGAAATGACTTCATTCAAAATGATTGATGCAAATAAATTTACTATACTATATATAGAAAAGTATTTAATTTACAAAGCAATATAAGTTAGGAGACATACTATCCACTTCTTATATGATCATTATTATAAGCATTGCAATGAAATTTATGATGTGGCATCAAGTGATAAAAATATTTAATGTGTTTTGGAATAAGTTCATTACTTGCTTTCTAAATACCACATTAAGAAGCATTGAATATTGATGATTAAAACCTATAAATCCAATAAGATAATGGCATTAAGCCATATACATAGCTTAAAAACTATTTTATAATTAGCATTCAAAAAAGCAACAAAGACAGGTGGTCAGCCAGACAATATCAGATAATTAAACATTAAGACAATGTTTTCTATTTTCAGATGTGGTTTTAAAGTATTTATATTAATTAATAAATACTTCAGCAACACATACATGCGTATAAGTGTGTGTGTATCAGATAAAATTGATATAAAAATAATTAAAAAAGCAGTATCTCTGATAGATAATAGCTGATTCAATTTGTAGTTATATTACCACTACATAGAAAAAATAATTTATCACCAATTAGTAAAAATGATATTTCTCTCGTCAGAGATATTGATACTGTCTTTATCTTGAGTATTAGAATCAATGAGTTTTCATAAAAGTCAATGTCAAATTTCAGTTCATAGATCATCATAGAACTTGTAATAAGACACCAGCTGTTGACAAATATATCAAAACTGTTCTCATATCTTGATATAACAATCAACCTCACTGTACACAGGTTAATAATTACATCTTTTTGAAATACATTTGTTTGCCTCTTGGTTTTAAGCTAGTGACAGTCTCCTAGATATCTTTGACTTTCATAAAGTATAATATAAAAAATACTAAATTCTCTATTACATGAATGCTACCATGAAACATTTCTTTAAAATCAGTTTTTACTTATATTTTGTGCACATCATATCATATGCAATCAGCATATTTTATTTAAGGCTCATACTTGTCAATTTACAAGAAATTTCATCACTTCTTTCTGATAGATGATATGCTTTATAATTATTTTTTTATGTTTTCATTTGAGTTGTAAAAAAGTGAATTTATACATATAATGTTAGCTGCAAAAAAAAAAAAAATCATGTGAAAATGTTAAACAATTAATGTAAAAACACATACCAGAAACTAAAAACAGTGATAAAGTTACATATCTAATTTCTCTATAGAAAAGTCACAAACTCTAAAGTCATTCAAGCATCTATATTTCCTATCAGTAAAACAAAATAAAATATTAAACAATTCAAAACAAAACAACACTCTCCATATAGTAGTGCCATCTTGTGCTAACAAGAGCAATCAATTGTGCTAGTATGAGATAGTGGTCATGTGATGTTTAGTGGTTTAAAATAAAATATTACTGGTTCCATCAATAAAACACGACAAATATTACAAGAAAAAAATAAAATTATTAACTTATATAAGAGTTAATAATATTTTGTGTTGGCAAAATTGATTTATAATTCCAAAGAATTTTTGATCTAGAAATATTAATTACATTTAAAAATTAAAAAAAATTATTATCAATATCAGTTTATTACTCTTTTCTTTCCATTTAATCTTTAGCAGAAATTACAATAGCCTTTTATAAGTAGGATTCCTGCCACAGCAATAAGCTTGACATCACTAAGACACTTTAAATATGGGGAGAGTGAATACTGTAACAATAATATTAATTTTAAAAAAGGATTGTCATAAAACTTATTGAAAAATTAAATATTTCAAAAGGATAGATTTAGAAATAGAAGCAAATTTTTAGTATGACAGTACAAGCATAGTATTATACTATGTCCACTAAATCAATTAAATTTTAATACATTTACTAAATAAAGTTTTGCTTATATCATTATATCATGTCCATTCATAGACAGTAGCAAACTATCCACCTGGTGCAAGCCTTATTAATTAATGGATGTAAGGTTTGTGCACAAAATTCCTGATGCCTACTCATCCAATATAACCAGACCAGTTTCTAGCTTGTGGCTTTCATCAGTGATGAACTTTGGATTTGAGAGCACTGCACCTAGCTCTTAGGATCTAATGCAACCTTCCAGCAGCCACAATTTTCCTATTTAATTAACTATAAATCTATAACTTAAAGATAAAAACACAATGTTTTCAATTCAAGCTCATTCGCTTCTATAGTCTTATAGATCTAAATCCAATTCAGTATCTAAATATTTTATTTCCTCACTGACGAAAGCCACAAGATAAAAACTAGTCTGGGAATATTGGATGAGTATGTACTAGGAAGGGATTTTATGCACAAACCTTCATGCATCCATTGTTACTAAGATCAATAGATGGCAGTACTGTTTGGAAACTTTGCTGCTATTTAATAGCAAGTATAAGCATAGGAAATGATGATCATATGATGTTTTGGTGATTTTATATCAATCCTGTCCATAGGATGATGTTGACTGGTTTTTAAAAAACCCAAAATGTATAGATACTAATCTGGGTTCTGATCTATATAAGTATACAAGTGAATGAGCTTAGATTGAAAACATAATTGTTTTCATCTTGGACTTATATCTCTTTAGTTAATTAAATAGGTAAAAAGTTGCTGCTGGAGGGTTGCATTAAATCCTAAGATCTAGGTGCACTGCTCTCAGATACAAGACTCCTCACTGATAAAAACCATAAGCTAGAAACTAGTCTGTGGATATTGGATGAGTAGGCACTAGATAAGATTTATGCACAAATCTTTTTACAAGCATTGATTACTAAGGCTTGAACTGGGTGGCATTACTGTGGAGAGAGTTTGCTATTGTTATAACAGCTTGTGTAATCATGGGAAATGCTGATCATGTAATGTTTTAATGGTTTTATATATTCCTAGACTGAGTGAGATTTTTCTGTTTGTGAAGATTAGTTGTTTATTATTTGATTTAGCAATAAAACACTTCTTTATTCTTCTTGATAAATTCTTTTACAATGTCATTTGATAGTTATAACATTAATAATTTTTAAAAGCTTTATACTATACTCCTTGTCTCAATTCCATTATACAATTATATACCAGCTTAAAAATTTGATTATCCTTGCTCATTATACTTGCATATCACAAACAATTTTCATTTGTCATGTGAGCTAGAGGCAATAAACTCTTATCTCTATGCCCATGTTGATAATTCAATATTTTTTCATTACATCATTCTATTCATTTTCAACTTCTTATACTGTGCTTTAAAGATATTTATTATAAAAAAAAATTGCAAATATTAATTAAATGTTTGAAAATTTAAATTTTTGAGTTTCATAATAATTATCATAATATTTGTCTAAATCGCATGTTGTTAATAAATTGGAAATAATAATCTGATTGGCTGTCTTAGTGCATGTGAAAGATTAGCAAACTTTCAATTATTATTTCCAATAATTATCATAGTAAAAGTCATAATATATGCAATGTTTCCAAATGATATAATTAATGAAATTGGAACAAGAGTCAAATACTAATATCTGTGTACTTAATTATGGAGTAAGTATTAATGAAGAAAATAATAAAATTTTACATTTTTTAAAAAATTATAAAAGTTAATAAATAGTAATGTGATTAGATGAATTTTAACCTTTTATTTTATTGGACATTCATTATCTGTTTTAAATTCATTTATAAAATGATGATGAAAAACATAAATTAATAAAATGAAACTGACAATTTAACACTTAAATAATTTCAGTTTAAAAGACAATAAACAAAAACAACAACAAAATAACATTGTAACAATATAAATATATTTATCTTAAATCAAAAATATACATTTTTTATATAGTAAATAATATATGTATACAATGTATCTATAAATTTACGGATTACTGATTTCATTCAGTCTTTCTTTCAAGGCTTGTTGCATTTCGTCATCAAATCTAACAAATTCATCCTATAAATATAATATGAAATTATATATATAAAGAAGGAAGAGTATAAACATGCATATAGAAATTTATAAATATTAATTGTAACTGATTTTTAAAGATTTTTCTTCATTTACAACTAAAAATAAAAGCATGTGAATGGTATAATATTTTCATGGCAAATTTTTTATATGCTATAAAAACAAAATCTGAACCAATTAAACTAGTTTGTAAGACTATATATTCACTCAATATTTTTTCTAAATAGTAATAAATACAAAAATGATTAAATAAAAACTTTTATTTTAAATATATAAATATAACTATTAAAAATTTATTTGTTAAATTATTTACTTTTTTTATACTTGCTGTAAATCATAAGATTTGCTTTTGCTATATCAAAGCATTAACATTTAATTTAATTTTTTTTAAAGAACATTTCCACTTCTTTATATTTAAATTACCCCAGGATTTAAGCATTTAATATTTAGCAGCTTTGAATACATATATTAAATCCTGAAAATGATGTATATATAAAAAGATTAAAATAATCTTAAACAATAATAAAATTCAGTGTTTGATAACAGAACCAAAAACACTGCAAATATTAAGACTTTGCTATTATATAAATATGATTATTGCAAGGAAATCAAATATAATTATATACAAATTAAAAATAACACTATAAATTATACATTAAATTAATCAACTGGTTTCGATTGTCTACTCAGTTTAATAAAATTTGAAATGAACTTTCATGGAAGAGAACTTTGATTGTGATTTTAGAGATCTTTCCATTGGGAACATTCACATAACTGATTATTGTAATAAAAACATTCAGACTGTTTACATTTTCTATGAAATTCTATTTTTTTATATAAAAGTTCTTCTAGATTAAAAATCATCAGATACAAAGATGAACTATAAACAAAGAGCTTTGCTAATTGCTAAACAAGCTTTGTGATAAATGCTTAACCAGAGAAAGCATTTAAAATATCTGTTACCCCCCCCACACACACAGACCCCTGACTAATGGTTTCATGCTTTGGTACTCCTCAGAGAAGCGCTAGGATAGTTTCAGACACTAGACCTAAAAACACCAACCCGAAGCCAGCATTTATCTAAGAGTTAACTATTAAGTAGAAAATCTGAAAATTTCAGACATTTAAATGTCTTCAAACCTAGCTGTATACTCAAATACCTATATGGGGCTGAGAGATCTTCAGTCAAACTATATATTAGTCTTAGCAATATAACATCACTTAAGACTTAAAGCAAAGACTATAACTAGTAAATAAAAAATAAAAAAATAGTCATATATCACATATTTAAAAGAAATGGTGTCATGTGATATATGACTATTTTTTATTGACAAAGATGAACTCTTTGTTTTTAAAACTACTTCATAAATTTTAGAAAATGACTTTTGTAGTGTTTGTAAAAATGGCAGACATTTTTGTGCACTCCAGAAAAACTAGAATTTATTCGTAAGGCTGTTTTTAGATCGCGCTGTGATAGCTGAGGAATTTAATTAGTGCATTGACGTAATGGCGATCGACAATTCCTAGAAATATTTGCTAATTACAAATGTTTCTAGATAAGAGACGTTACCTTATTGGTCAGTGCATTGATTGATCATTGCAGTTGTCAGAGAGCGATAAGAAGACTGGGAGAACATCGAGTAGTGTAATATAGAGTGTAGTAGAGAGCAGTCATGCAGTAGAAAGTTGCAGACCATGCGTTTGGGGAGCATCCGCTTGCTGCCCATTCATTGGAGAGCAGTCGGTGCAGACCATTCGTTGGAGAGCATCCGTGGCTGAGCTTCGTTGCAGATCAAATTCGTTTGGATAGCTTCGTGGCAGACCAATTCATTGGAGAGCTTCGTTGGAAAAGAACAGCGTGGGAATTGTATAACGTTATTTGCTGACCGCACAGTATGACTTGCAGTTATAACCTTGGCACAGTCGTAAGTGCAGATATTACAATGGCGCAGTCGCATTTGGAACCTGGGAGTAGCGAATACGTTGAACTACAAGTTTAGCCGTAGACGGAGAAACCGAGTGAAAATGTCAATCCCAATTAGTAACGTTAGCAACAAGGGTTTTTCTGGAGTGGAGGGAGGTGTGTAGTGTTTGTAAAAATGGCAGACATTTTTATGCACTCCAGAAAAACTAGAATTTATTCGTAAGGCTGTTTTTAGATCGCGTTCTGATAGCTGAGGAATTTAATTAGTGCATTGACGTAATGGCGATCGACAATTCCTAGAAATATTTGCTAATTACAAATGTTTCTAGATAAGAGACGTTACCTTATTGGTCAGTGCATTGATTGATCATTGCAGTTGTCAGAGAGCGATAAGAAGACTGGGAGAACATCGAGTAGTGTAATATAGAGTGTAGTAGAGAGCAGTCACGCAGTAGCAAGTTGCAGACCATGCGTTTGGAGAGCATCCGCTTGCAGACCATTCAATGGAGAGAAGTCAGTGCAGACCATTCGTTGGAGAGCATCCGTGGCTGAGCTTCGTTGCAGACCAATTCATTGGAGAGCTTTGTTGCAGACCAATTCGTTTGGAGAGCTTCGTGGCAGACCAATTCGTTGGAAAAGAACAGCGTGGGAATTGTATAACGTTATTTGCTGACTGCACAGTATGACTTGCAGTTATAACCTTGGCACAGTCGTAAGTGCGGATATTACAACTTTCATGAGATTATATTATAAAAGTTAATGTGGAGACAAATAACTTTTTTTTTTTTAATATTATTACTGCATTATTCTAGAGACATGTCCATTATTGTTCAATGATTCTAAAAAAAAAATTTAACTTTTCTGACACCCTCTCCCAATGAAAACAATAGATATTACACATATTTAGAAAAAAATTGAGATAATCTCTACAATGTAAATGGAATGTGACTCTCTTCGAAAAAAAAAAAAAAATGCTCAAATTCATCCTTAAAATAACTTATTAGGAGGTAGATTATTCTTCATTCATTTCCAAAAATCCATCAAATGAACGTTTTACAATTTAATAAAGAATTTATTTCATGATGTAATCATTAGTATAATTGTTACCTATGCACATGATCAAGGGTTTGAATCAATATAAAATAAAACTTGGGACATTTTTTAGATTGTAATCGGCCTTAAGTTTTTTTTTTCCTGTTAGCTGTCTTATAGCCAATCCCAAGAGATATCCAAAATTAATCATATATCTAATAATTCTTATCTAGAGAATAAAACATTATTAGCATTTTATCATTTATCAAATTTTTCATTACAAATTTCATAAATTCACTATAATTCATAATAAAATAATTATTGGAATTCTTTCATGTATATATCTGTTAGCTCAATATATTTAACATTTTTTATTTAATATTATTTATTTATCCTTCACTGTTCAATTATAAGAAGTTAATAGAGATGTATTGTTCTGCTGTAGATTTGAAAATAATACATATTTGGAAAGTAGTTATTCTGAGCTTTTCCCTTTCAAAGTACTAAAAAGTGAAATTAAATTGTTAGTACTATTATTATTTTAATGACTTCATTATTAACGTACTTCATGTTGAGTTTTATTATCTAATAAGTAATACTGTAGCATGTAGAGATTCCTTACACTTACTGAACTTTTATTATTTGTTGATTATACATTTCATTTTATAATTAAATCTTAACTGGGTTTCTATATTCCACCTTCTAACAGTTCCTAAAAAGGATTTTACTCTTTGTCTTTTCATGATTTTTTTTTTTTTGCTTTACTTACTTTGATTAATTTATTTCTCAATATTTTAATTATTAATATTCCATTCATTTGAAACTGCATGAGAAAGCATAAACTATTTCCGTATACTATACTGAAAATTTTATGAATAGCCAGAATGTCATTCCTATTCTTATTAAGGATTAATATTAACTAATAATAGATACAGAAAAAAAAATTCTGACAACATAATAAACAAAAAAAAACAAATTATATAAAAACTGTATTTATTAAAAATTCCATTAACAAAATAATAACTCTGTCTTGGTATTGATATAACTAATTATTTCCAAAACAAAAAAAATTATGATGAAAAATATTTTTCAATCCATTGAAATTTATGAGATTTAAATTATAGATTAAATTTTATACTACACATTTTGAATGGAGTGCTGAACTGTGTATTTATTATAAGTATGTATAACAATATTATCATTACATTTATTTATCCCTCATATAAAAATTTTTGGCAGCCACATTTGATAAAATCAATTGAATTCTTGCTGGACATAAGTTAACACGTCATCAAACATAGCAACACAATTTTTATTTATGGACATTTGCAATGTTTAATATACTAAAGGTGTTGAACATAATAATTATTTATATATTTAAAAAAGTTTATTCAAACTCAAGATTCTTTAAAAATGAGTCTGATTAAAAGCTCTGTCTTGTTTGCTAACGTTAATTGATGCAAAGGAAGGTTTAATTAAATTATCATTAGAATTACATTCAAACTTTAAAATCATATTGAATGTTGCAAGTGAACTTAATCAAATATTGTGTTGCTATGTGTGATATGATCTCAACTGGTTTCCCATGCTGAAGAGATCAGATTTATTGATAGGAATATCCAGCAAGATGCTGAAGAGATCAGATTTATTGATAGGAATATCCAGCAAGATATTGATTTTTTCCCATCAAACATGACCTCTTAAATAGTCTAAAATACCTACAGCAGATGGACATATGTGTAATGTGAAGTTCGATGAATAATATACCAATAATGTGTGTTAAAGAAGAAAGTAATTAATTCTTATTGCAGGTATTTATTATTTTAGTTCTTTCAAACTTAATGCTCATGAGATTTAGTTGCCATCAGGATTAATTAGAATATCTTAGTTATTTATAAAGGATATTTCATTAGTAACCAAATTCAAATGTTCCAAAAAATACTTCATAAACATTACCTTTAGCAGGCTGAAACATGTGCGCTTTCGCAGAATAATTTCAAACTACAATGCATGGTTCTCAGCAATACTTATAATAAATTCCACAAAAATGGTGTCACTGTTGCAAAAAGTCCGGAATAAAAATTCCTGCAGATAGAACGAAAATAAGGTATGGCTGGTACCAAATTGCCATTTTAGCTTACATTTCACACACATACATAGATTCTCTATATTTTGTGTATGAATATCTGTGCCATCTGGATACATGAAGTTCTCCTGGTGCACAACAGCAGAATGTATATATGTGCTATTATAAATTCTGCCTAGATTATTGTATGAAGCTCACTCATTAGCAACCATCCTGTATAGAACCTTTGTTAAAAAACACTTTCTCAACCACCTCTCTATGCCACCGAACACCCAATGACCTTCTCACCATTCTCCTTGATATTTTCTATGAATATATTTGTCAAATCCAGTAAGCTGCAGTGGATTTTGCTCAAAGTATCTTGCACATTCGTCTCTGACAAAATTTGCCCAGTCTATGATAACTCAGGCACTTATACTAGTCTTGCAACCAATGTAATCTTGTGGCAAATTATTTACAACTTCAAATATTGTCAAAGTACCAACTTTACAACTACAGGAAAAAAAAGAAGAAGTAACAAAACTTAAAAAAAAAAAAGTTCAAAATTATTCCATCAGAGCGAGTATGTTTTGGTCTATTAAAGATACATTTACCAAATATTTAATAGGATGCTACTGATCTTTTGTTGACATTTTCATTGTTAGGAATTTATCATATTTCCTTTAGCTTCTCTTTTGCTCATCATATACAGAACAAACCAGCTTTAGAAGATAAAAAAGACATGGCATAAAATGTCATCAAGAGCATCCATCTCATCAAATATTAATTGAAACACATTGAATCTAAATAGTAATAAAAGACAGATTCTATAAATAATTAAGACATTCTAATTAATTCTGACAGCAATTAAGTCACGATTATGGTACACTATCCTGAAAATATATTTATCCTGCAAGAAAATATCTACAATAAAAATGATCATGTAAATTCATCAATTAATATATATTTATTTTTATTACAAAATGATGTAAAAAGCTCATTAAACTTTACATAACTCTAAAATTGCAATGCCAGAATAAATTGAACTAACAAACAATGGAAAGAACTATCAATAATGATCAAGTATTATTGTATGATCACAAAATTTTACAATAAAGATTTAGCTTAGTCCACTCCTTCCTCGATTTATTTGGAAATTTTTAAAGTTATTAAATTATTTCAAAAAAACTATGCTGTCAACTAAATTTTATCTAAATCAGAAATGACAGGTAAAACTTGACACTGATTGTTATCTTTTGTTAGCAAATATCTCAACATATAGAAGGCAGTAAACATTGTATAACATTAAAAGAAGTTCAACTAAGAATCAACCTACAATGCTTTAAAGTCTGGAAAATAATATAATACATGCTAAAAATTGTTATTATATGCAAGAAAAAAAAAATTTTTTTGATAATCAAAAATATTTTAAAACAGAAAGATTCATTTTTAGTATAAGACTTTATTAATATATTTATCTTCAGAAAAAACAGAATACACCTGGGTCTCGTTTTATGCGGATTATTTTAATGCGATTTTGAAGTTATGCGATTCATATTTCTTCTTAATATCTTCCATATTTCACTATATTTATTAGATATCAAGAAATTTAAATTATTAATAAATTTTGACTTGAAATACTTTTTTTTTTTCAAAAATATAACGTTATATTAATAGCAGCTAACGTGAATATGGCCTGAAGCTGTATTTAGAACTTAGCTTCTATGTAAATAACCTATTTATACTAATGAGTAAATAATAATAATAGATTTATACTTACATATAAAAATATCGCAATAAATATTCAAAAAATTTAAACTTTTAAAACGTATTATGTTATATATAACAGAAATAAATAATCTTTTAGATTTTTAAAATAAAAAACGAAGATTTTATAAACTGAAAATAATGTTTTGATTGCGATATCATTTTTTTAATATAGAAACAGAAAACCATTAACACAGGCTACACAGCACAAAACTGAAAATGGCGCTAGTTGTACATCACATCACGAATAAAAATAAAGTGGTTAACTGGTTTCTCTGTGCATAATTGCCGAGAGATTCTTGACTTCGTTTAAGGAGAAGCCACAATACATCACATCACATCGAATCTGATTTCTTACCAGTTTACAAACGAACTTTAGCAGTAATGATTAAAATATGTATGAAAAATGTAAAATTAAATACTGTAGTAATAAAAAAGGAAAAAAAAGTTTATCTTGTATTAATATTTTTCAAATATTTGAAATTTTTTATTAGTCATACTTTATTTGCTTATTTTTTTAATGCAAATTTTAAAGTATTTTTTCCTTGTTGCTTTGCTTTTATGCGAATTCTGAAATTTACAGCACCTATCCCCCATTTTTCAAGGTAAGTTAAGTCTATTTTTGTGCGATTTTTTTTAATGCGGGTTTTCTGTGGAACCTATCTACCGCATAAAACAAGACCCAGGTGTACTTAAAGTACATTTATCATAAGTATTTTAATTTATTAAACTAAACTTAAAATATCAGGTATGGGTGTTGAACCCTACCTTACGTTTTATCATTTCTAAGTATAAATTGTATGACAATTATATTTAAAATATTATTTCATTTTATTCTTGTTTTTTAAATACATATAGTCTAATTTGTTGTTGTCGTTTTTTTTTTTTGGTAAGAAAGCTTAAATAAAGTATTTTGGGTTTTTTTTTTAGAAACAATTTAATTAGCAATTTTCAATTTTTTAATTGTCTATATTGTACATATATTTATTCAATTAATAAAGCTTTTATTCAAAATAAAAATAGTATATATTTATACACATAAAATAGAAATTTTCTTAATTTACCTGACGAATCAATCTTAAAGCTGGCAAAGGTGCTTCTTTAATTATTTGGTATAAAATTTGATTTACTTCTATTAAAAATGTAATGTCAATAAACTAAAACAAAGAAAATTTCAAGATTATACTATTATATATATATATACACACATACTTATATCTATAAATATTGTACCATAATTGTCAACAAGTCAAAATTGATCTCTGATGATCATATAAATAGCATTTTTCTAAAATGATCTATTTGTTTAAATTTTCAGACTGCTCAAAAATATATTCAATGTGACAAAGGAGTACTTCCACCTCACTCTAGGCCATAGTTTTCTATTTTCATTAGCAACTTATTATACACTTTTCTAATGAATTAAATAATTTCATGACATGATCAAAATGACTGATTTCTGCTTCAAAAGAGATTTTAGATCTAATATGATAAAACATCTATTTATTCATTTCTAAATTGTTGTCTACAAAATTGTTTTATTGTTCTTTTTCAGTATCCAACTTTCAAATCTATAACCAGAGAAAAACATAATAGTTTAAATAATTCTTATTTTGGTTGTTTAAATTATGTATCTAAACCTAAAATTATTTTCCAGATTTTTCATAGAAATCTTATTAAGTGTTCAACAGTCACAAATTTCTTGGCTACTGAATTCTTTGCTGTTGATAAATGATCCAGAGGCAAAAATTATCAATTACTTATATGACTTCATATAAAATTAAAATTAACATTAGTGGATATTCTGATGATCATAATTTTCACTGTCTTCATATTTAGCTGTAATCCTATTTTTTTCTGTTTCTAAACTTTTATAATTAGTCTTAATATATGTTTTATTTTCAGTTATAAGTATGAAGTCATCAACATACCTAAAATTATTAATGTTTCTTCCACTGATCCTGGATCCATATATCTTCATCTAATCTTGCTTCCCTCACTGCATATTCAATATACATGCTATATAGTTAGTGAAAATATAGCCCTCACAAACTCATTCATTAATAAAAAACTAGATCATTCTAAAAAAAATTAAATGCTTAATTGATATGTCATTCAATTTGGTATATTATAAAGAGTTTACATTTCATAGAGTTTAATTTTAACATAAAATAATTTTAATATCACAATGGATAGAAAAACTTGACTCAATGAGATATCTGAATCAACATTAAAAAAAAAAAAAAACTATAATTGGTTTTAGGAAATATACCCTAAAGCATGCTTGGAAAAATGTAAATATATATATATATAAAAGACTTTATTATAAAATCAAACTTAAAAAAAAAAGAATTATGAGAATGCAGAAAATAATTAAATCAAATTAAGTATAAAGTAAACCATTTAAAACTGAAATTATATTTCTGAGAGTCAGTATTCAGTAGAAACTATAGGTAAATAATATAATAGTTTCATGAGTAATGTTTGAAAATAAGATTTTTTTAGCACTATAAATTTGCAAAGATGTTTGGAACTTGGAAATTTTTTTCAGATTATAAGCAAATGTAGTCCAAGCAATTGTCAACATCAGGAAGAGGTGTAATTCAGGTGATTTGTTAGCTTGCCATGAGCTTCCTTCTGTCCAGGAGTGGCAAGCTGTCTTCTATAACATATTAAGCAGCTAGTTGATCCATTTGAAATGACCTGGCTTCATGAATCAAAAATTCTCCAGTAAACTACAGGGCAGCTACTGGACTGGTACTCCCTTAGATCTTAATAGGAGCTTGTATAACTCTGCTAGCTATTCTGCTTCTCAAATATATTATTAGCCAAGCCTTCTGGTCAGCTCTTACAAAAACTGCAAGCCAGACTTCAGCAAGCTACAACAAAATATTATAACCAACTTTGCAGCTAGCTCTTCTGCTAGCCACTTCTCAGAAAATTAAAGCAAAAGTGACTGATATGTTTTATCAATCCTTTTTGTAATCTTGGCATGATAAAAACATAGTGACTGTTTTCAATCTGTCTAATCCTTTTGAAAACAAGTTTGAAGTTTTATCAAAGTGCGATATACATGTTTTTACTTAGGTAATAGAAAATTACAAATTAATTAAGATTTCAAAAATAGACATTTTTACAATTATCAGAAAACATGCTTATTTTTAAATATCAAAATCAGAATTATAATAATTTTATTAGACCTTTTTAAATATTTATTTCATAATAAAATTTTATTCTAAACTGAGAGTTATTTAACTCTTAACTTATTATTATTTTCTTCCAGGAAATGTAAAAAAATATCTACAAAAATTTATAACTGCGTTATTTCTACTTTTCCTTTATTATATATATATATGCACACACACTATATTATTGTGTGCTATGTAACCCAACTGGTCACAATACATTTATTTTGTTGTGCATTAACATTTATGTGGTAATATATTTGGAATAGAATGCAATTAACATGTTTTGATATGCCTTGATTAAATGGAATAATAATTCAACATAAATTAATGAATGTTATGCATAGACACCAAAACATACCAAACTACTTTATCATATATATTTAATATTTTTCTTATACCAAAAAATATTCTCGATTACAACCTCCTACTTCAGAAATTAGGCTTTCTTAGTTGGGCACTTTCCTATTTCTTTGATAACTAAGGGTTATTATCATTCATATTATTATTTTTCTCACTATGTTCTTCATCCAAGTATGATAATTCTTGTTTCTCAAGATTATTGGGCTTGGTAATTTAATATCTGGTTTTATGATTTTAATATATTCAGTATTTCCTACTTGATTAATTTCTTTTCTAATTCAACAAATATGATTAATATATGTTTCAATAATTTGATCCATTTTGATTTTAATGACTACTATGTTTGATAGGTGTTCCTTAATTCCACATTTTAACCTGCATTTGCAGATGTTTCTAATCAACATATTTTCTCCCACAATGTAGAGATTTTTTGTCAACAGTTTGTATGTAAGAGAATATTTTCTTCTGGACTAATTGGCACAAACTTTGTGAATATTTTTCCCCCCAAGCTGTGAATTTTGCAGTATTAGTTGAAAGTGTACTCTGCTGAAGTAGTAGAACTACATATAAAGTTTCTTGTATATTTGCACTTCCTTTTGCAATTCTTGCTTTAACACTTGAATCATCTTTTCTGCAATGTCATTAAATTCTGGATAGTAGGGTAATGTGTCAAATCCATTATTCTTTTACAAATTTTTCAAATCTGTTGGATGTGGAACTTATGCCTTTATCTGATATTAGAATTTTGGGAAAACCATGAAATGATCAGATTTCTTTTAAGTTTTATTATCATTTACTCTGAACTAATATTTTTAACAATTCTATATTTAGTCCATTAAGAATATATGTTAATTACTATGATTCTTGAACAGGTCCAACAGTCAACATGAATGTGATTCCAATGTTTTATATTGGTCATGCAATATATTTTTTTGTTGATACATTAGTGTTGTGTCTTATGACCAGCAAGTAAATAAATGGACAAAGGCAAAATTGAGATGGTAAGATTATAGTTTAATACGAATGATTTTAACTATATACATCATCTATTATAAGGCATAATAAAATAATAAAAGGTCGTGGTGATCTGCATAAATAACCCTAGTCCTGCTTTTGGACTTACAGAGGCAGGAGTCTCTGACTAAATTAAAACTCAGAACATACTCAGAACAATTAGATCAGGTTATGGGAGTTTATATACCCCTCAAGACTTCTGGAGTCTTTTACAATCCTAACCATATATGGTGTTTTCACTTACATTTTCACATACACACAGTAATTTTATGTTTCTCACCATATATGGTATTTTACATAGTTTTCTGACCCTATAAGGTCAGCTGGGCTTTCTATTATTATACAACTTTCTGATTTAATACCATTGCAATTTTACACAATCGTTATTCTTAATTACTATACAGTTATTTTATATATTTATTATACATTACAGTTATTACTTTTATTCTACGTTTATACAATTATTATTATTGTTTTACATATTCGTTATATTTATACAATTATTATTATTTACATATTCATTATACATTATGTGTTTATACCTTGACCTTGAATATTGCACTCCTCCCCCACTCCAGAAGTATGGTTTTTCACCTAACATAGTCTTTGAGATGAGACAAGGGGTTTCTAGTCCTTGCCGGTTGCTGGCGGTCTTTGCTGTTCTTCGCCAATTTACTGTTTGTTGATAGTGGTTTTGATCCGCCAATTTTTGCTATGCTATAGGTACTTTCCGAGGTTTTGTTACAAAAGGTTTTCCTCTGTCTCTTAACTCTATTTCTACAGGCGAGATTTTTTGTTTTCCTGATTCTTTTTTGAACAAGCTGGGGTAATTATTTTTGACTTGCGATTCTGTCGATTTTTTTTATTTTTATCATAATTTGATCAGATTCATCTACAGTAGCACTTTTTATGTGGCTATTTTCCATCGCTTCGCACGTAAATTCTCTGTTCGGTTTTGTATGGTGGTGCCATCTTTCGGGATACTCAGTTATTTTCCGATCACTTTCAGTTTCTGGTAAACTGCAATCACGGGCTTTGTGACCAATTTTTCTACATCAGTAACATTTAATTTGTTTATCAATTTTGGGCTTAACTTCAGACATTTTAAAATTTGTATCTTGAAGTGGTTCTGTTTCGTGAAGCTTCTGAACTCTCTCGCTTGGTCAAGCTGCAATTCATAAGCTGTTGCATGTCTGATAGCTTCTTCGTAGGTTACATCTTTTATTGCCAGTAAGATCTGTCTAAACTGGTCATCAATTATTCTGTATAATAGTTGTTCTAGAAGGGCTTCTAAATATTTACCGTAAAGGCATGGCTTTGCCATCTCTCTTAAACCAATGTTATATTTCTTTTATTTTCTCATTCTTTCTTTGCCTTCTGCCTCTAAAGTGCAATTGAGCAATAAACTTGGATGGCTGGGGATTAAAATATTCATTTAGCTGTGTTACGAGCTCGTCATATTTCTGTGTGTCCGGCAAATTTCCACAGTTTGTTCGCTATTTCGATTACTCTCTCGCCTGCGAAGCAAAGTAATGAGGCTACTTTTACAGTATTCTCCGTAATACTATTTAGTATAAAGTAGTTTTTTATTCTCTGAACATACAGTGGCCAATCACTCAGATCTTTTACATTAAATTCGCAAATAGAAACTTGCGATATGCTCGCCATTTCTCTATTAATTCGAATCCACTTACGCTTTGTCTCAGCTTGCTGTTTAGGCAATTATTTGCAGATTCGATCCTATGATGACCGAGCCAATTTTTAATGCAGTTCTGTTCCTGTATTAACTGCCACTTTCTTTGATTCGATTCCTGTGCCGACTGCGCCAATATCTTTCAGATTCTATTCCTGGCGTTACTGCACCAATATGCTTTCAGATTCTATTCCTGTCGTTACTGCGCCAATATCTTTCAGATTCTATTCCTGTCATTACTGCGCCATTATGCTGTGTCTTATGACCAGCAAGTAAATAAATGGACAAAGGCAGAATTGAGATGGTAAGATTATAGTTTAATACCAATAATTTTAACTATATACATCGCCTATTATAAGGCATAATAAAATAATAAAAGGTCATGAGGACCTGCATAAATAACCCTAGTCCTGCTTTTGGACTTACAGAGGCAGGAGTCTCTGACTAAATTAAAACTCAGAACATACTCAGAACAATTAGATCAGGTTATGAGGGTTTATATACCCCTCAAGACTTCTGGAGTCTTTTACATTCCTAACCATATTTGGTGTTTTCACTTATGTTTTCACATACACACAGTATTTTTATGTTTCTCATCATATATGGTATTTTACATAGTTTTCTAACCCTATAAGGTCAGCTGGGCTTTCTATTATTATACAACTTTCTATGATTTAATAACATTGCAATTTTACACAATCGTTATTCTTAATTACTATACAGTTATTTACATATTTATTATACATTACAGTTATTACTTTTATTCTACGTTTATACAATTATTATTATTGTTTTACATATTCGTTATATTTATACAATTATTATTATTTACATATTCATTATACATTATGTGTTTATACCTTGACCTTGAATACTGCAATTAGCTTGGCATTTGTCACAAGTTTTTATAAATTCTATCTCTATACTGAAACTAGGTAACTATACATAACTACAAGTGAGTACTCTTGATTGCATAATACCAGGATGACTTTAGTATATCAAAAATTGTTGATTACCAGTACTTGGTATTAGCACTCTATCATCCATTAATATGTTCATTTGTTATTAGATAATTCAATCTCTGTCAATCCATATGACTAGCAATTGACATTTAATTATCTACTGTCAACCATTTCGTTTATTTTTTAACTGTAAACAGTTATACAGATGGGTAAAACATGGAAGTTGTAAACTCCATGCTCCACTTATCTGTATAATTAACAGCTGGTTGTTATATCCAGTTCTGATTTGATCACTACTCTTGAGAATATAACAGCATGTTGTATTACATGTCCTCCTTTTTAAAATTTATTTCAAAATCATAGACTGCTAATAAATTCAACTAATGAAGCATTCCGAGATTTAAATAATCTGGAGCCACCTTATTTTTAGTCAAAATTCCCAATAGCAGTTTGTAGTCAGTAATAAGTTTAAATTATTTTCCAAACAAATATTGATGGAATTTTTTTACTGCAAACACAATAATTAATGCTTCTTTATCTATTTAGCTGTAATTTCTTTCCACACTAAATAGGGTTCTTGATGCAAATGCTATTGGTTGTTCTCTATTAGCTACTATGTAATCAAAACTGCATCTGTAGTAATGAATTATTATCATAATGCACTAATAATCTATTCAATGACAGATCTTTTGTTTCCTTAAAAACTTTTTCTTGTTCCAAATCCGAATATAACTTCGGGCCTTTTTAAAATAAATTATCCAGAGGTTGGGCCACATGAGCTTTACCTGTTAGAAATATTTCAAAATAATTAAGAAAATCCCCAAAAAACCTATAATTCCTTCACATTTCTGGATTTAGAAGCATCTTTTACATAGGCCATTTTTGAGGGCCTGATTTCTTCACTTTACCAGGTATTATATACTACAAGAACTTTATTTGTTATCATCCAGATGCATTTCTCCAGGTTTATTCTTGCTCTGAATTTCACTAGTTTGCCACAAAATTTTATAAGTCATTGAAACAAATCTTCAAAATCTGTTAGTATTAAGATATCATCACAATGTTTGGCTGACTCCGTCCAATTACTGAAACAACATATTCATTTTGGTCTGAAAAATTGATTCTATAAAATATCATATTATAATTAAACAAATCTCTATGTGTGATAGTTGTTAGTAATTCTGAAGCTTGTTTAGAAACAAATTTAATAGAAAGGTACCTTCAAATCAATTTTTGCATAACAGCTTGCCTTTCCATGTTAATTAATATTTTGCTAATATTCGACTCAAAGTATTGACTTTTTGAATTGTCCTTATTAATCAGTTTACTACAAAAAAAGAAGCCCATTTTACCGTCTCCACCAGTGGCAGTCCTCTTTTAAAACAGTCATTTAATTCTTTATCTACTTTTGCTTGAAGTACAAAAAGGAACTATACCTACATGTAAAGTATTTATTTAGCCATTATCATTTTTAAATTATTCTTTACTTTCTGTTCTATAGTAATCTTGTTTAACATACATTTTGATTCCCAGAGCATCAAATCATTCTCTACACATAATAGGAATTAAACTACCTTGTACCATTTATAATGAAACTTTTAACTTTATGTTTTAACTCTCTGAGTACTTTTCTCATAATTTTCATAATATTAGCTCTTGCATTTTTGGTCTTTAAGTTCATTTTCATTAAAAGTGAGGGTTTCTTACAATTAGTTGTTAATAAGTTCTAGTCTTTGGATGTCATTATTGATATGACTTTCTGACTATCTAATTCCATGGTTTAATGCTTTATTCAATATTTTAACAGTTATTATTATTTGATAACTATGCCTTACTAGATATTTTTTTAATTATTTCCTTTGGGAAGGAGGTTGAGCCTTTTACATTCTTTTTGTCCTTTCATATGACATATTCTTTTTAAATGGCCCACAATTCAACAATGTTCTTTATTCCATTTACAACTATAAATCATATTATCTTTCTTCTCACAACCACAATAAACAATCCCTTTCATTTTACTGTATACTGTTTTTATCTTAAGTCTTATTTACTGTTGCACAATTTTCATTGCTGTTCCTAAAATTTTGGAGATTTCTTAAGATTGTTCCATTATTAGTTCATGGCCTATTTCTATTTTGATTGCTTCTTTAAAATTTAGATCTTTAGAGGCCAATAATTGCTGAGTCTTTTCAAAAGTCTCTATATTTTAAGTTTTTTGCAGTACGTCATCATCTGATTCTAATCTTTCATCTCTAACTTGCCATCTTTTGCTAAAATGCAATCATGCTACAGGTTTTGATGACTGTAAACTAAAATAATTATTCAACTTCACTACTTTTACATATGATAATTTTTCCGGGTCCTCATGATCATAGAGGTAATTTGCATTTAATTGTTTTTTCATAGTTTACATCTCTAGAGGCCAACAACTGTTACCTGAGCCTATTGTTGGAGTTTCCCTAAAGTAATAATTCTAACAAAGGTTTTTTGGAACAGTTTTTATATTTAAAGCTTTTTGCTAAATCTCTCAACATCTGATCATAATCTTTCACCTCTAATATGTCTTTTTTTTTTTTGTAAAAATGCAACTGTGGACTAAAATAATTATTCAACTTCACAATTTTTCCATATGGTAATTTTTCCGAGTTCTCATGATCACAAAGGCAATTTCTATCATGTTCCGTCTAGCATAATATAACAAAATAGTTATTTTAAAGGGATCACTAGAGGTTTCATTTACAAGACAAAAGTAAATTCATTAATTGTAACTTGTAGCATAACCTTCATTTTTATACTTCAGCCTAAATACATTCCAACTAACTCCTGTTTAGGCTATCTGACTATGCTAGTTTATCTGCTGTATCGGTCCTAATGAACACTACAGTTGTGGCAAGGATGATCAGCTAAGCAGATAATAAAATAGATCTAGACTAAATATAAAATGATGTTTATTATAGTTAGCAAGTTAATAAAGAATACAAGTAACATAAAGATACTGCAAAGATAGTGGTTATATTCTCACAGCACTAATGCTAAGCAAAATAATAAGGATGATGTAGCCTGTAAAAATCCCTTGGTTAATATTCGTAAGTGGTTAATATTCACTGGATAAGACTCCATTTTCCAATGTATTTAAAATATCAATCTTTTAGAATTAGCTTGCTTCCATCTAGCAGCTTTTCCAGCAGTGTATGTGTGTACATTATTTCCTCTCTAGTTAGGCCTTTTATCTGTTTATATCATTTCCAGATAGCAAAGCTGTAATCATTTTAAATTACTTTTGGATACCAAAGAATTTGTAGACTGATAATCTAATTAATTATTAATTACCTAGTAATTTATATTTTTGGAATAGGAATAAATTTTATTTTATAATCAGCTTAGCTAATTCTTTTAAAGAATGCGGTTTTATAAATTATTTACTAATACAAATATTTTTCTACTTAAAAAACATCAAAATACAAGTTAACATATCACTCGATTACAACATAACATTTTCTTGCTTTCATCTGATAATTCCTATATTTTTTGAATTTCTGATTAATTATTTGATTGTTAAAACAAGTACAAACTTACTAAATAACTTATACAGATGACATCATGTTACTATATACCAGAATCAATGTATATTTTCTTAATGTGACTATGTAATTTAATTATTACTGCTGCAGTTTGATATATATTTTTCAGAATTTGGCAATATTCTGCATCTAAGGCTTGATACCTCAATGTATTAATCATCACCATAATACTTTTGGAATCAAATGTCTCTTCATAACCTGATTTCTTCTATAATACCTCTGAATATCTGTATATAACATGGAGTGCTTTGAGTATATTTAAATTCAGTTTCTTCATTTAGATGATTTCATATTAGGATATTTGTATTCTCAAGAATATAAATCAGAACCCTTAGGGGTTCACAAAGAAAAGAAAAATTGAATATAGGCAAAAAAATGTAGAGTAGTCTTTTTTTCTCTGTAATCTGTGGTAAACATTTACTTAAATTCATTGAATCTTTTGAAATTTAATTGTAAATATGTATATATAAGTTCATCTATTATTGGACTAATTACTTTAGTTATATAAATTTGAAATAACAGTGATTAAATTAATTTAATTACATACACTTTGCTAATATAAAAAGTAAAATTTATGGAAATGTTTGCCAAAAGAAGACACAAGTAAAGAATAGTTTAGATGATTTGAGTCCAAAGTTCTCTGTAGACAAATTATAATGATTTTAATAAAATTATATAGACTAAATAAAAGACTGATGCTCTGTAGTTTCTAATATCTTCATGTTCATCTTACTTAAATAGCAGTATTAATTCTTCTTATCATGCTGATATACTTTTATAATTTAGACAATTAGCATATAGCTTTGACATTAATTTTTATATTTTTTCACCAAACTCATTTAAAACATCTATCATAATTCCCTTATATCCTGGAGTATTTTTATTTTTTATGGATTTACTTGCATGACTCACCTCTTCATTTAAAATACTTGTAATTTTAAAAAAATGTTCTAATTGTGAAGGTTATTTTATTTTCTATGTTTATTCATTATTATCATTTTCAACTATTATCAATTCACTTAGTTTGATTTAGTTTTTCTGACCCATAACTTCTTTTTTCTACATCACAACAGCAATCTCAATCCATCTCACACATGGTCTCTTTTTCAGTCTTTTACAATCTCTTGGAATCCAATTTCAAATTAGCATTTATCATTTATTATTATCTTTTCTATGAATATGGCTAGTGCAGCTCTATTTCAATCTCTTAATCCTTTCAATAATATCAGTTTTATCTGTTTATTCTCTTATACACATATTTTATTTCTGATGTCTTCTTGTTATTCCTAACATCCATTCATCCATACTTGATTGAGTGATTTGAAATCTTGGTATTACTCTTATATTAAACAAAACACAGAAATTAAAAACATTCTTCTTCAAATATATAAGCATATTTTATTTCAATACTAAATTACTTCTACCAAAAGTACTTATTCCAAGTTTAATTCTATGATTAATTTCATTCATTATACTTTCATCTATCAGAGGCAAAACTCTCCATACAATAGTGCACCCAGAGTAATCCATCGATGCAAGAAGGATTGTGCATAAAATCCCTATCTAGTGCCTACATATCCAATACCCCCAAACTAGTTACTAGCCCATGACCTTCATCGGTGTGGAGCCTTGGATCTGAAGGTACTGCATCTAGATCTTAGGATCTAATGCAACCCACCAGCAGACAACTTTTACTTTTTTAATTAACTATAAAGCTATGATTCCAAAATGAAAACACAATAATGTTTTCAATCCAAGTTCATTTACTTGTATAGCATATAGATCTGAACTCAATTCAGTATCTATACACTTTTGTGTTTCTGATTCTTTAATAATCAGAGTCATCATCATCCCACTTGGAAGGATTAAGATTAAACCACTAGACATCACATGATAATAATCATGTGATATTTTTCATCTGTATTAATAATCTGACCAAGATATTTGTAGTTATTAACTTATAATTCAGGATTATCAATTATTCTCTTCTTTTGAGACAATTCATCAAATTCTTTTTAGTATTTATTTTTAGTCTTACTTTCATCTTATAACTCTTGCAATATTTCTTGAAGCTCTGAAGCATTATTCCAAAAACAATCGCATCATTTGAAAAATTTCGAAAGCTTAAATAATATTCACCCAACTCAATGTTAATCTTGATATTACCATGTTTTCTAATCACTATTTATACAATTTGATAAATGTTCTTAAGAATATAGTAATATCCCAGATCTATATCTAATCAAAAGCTTCGATCAAAGTGGAAATGCTTCATACCTATAATCAAATGCTTTCCATAACCTAGAAATCCAAAGAATAATGGCAACTCATATTTATTAGTTCATTATATAACTTTTTTCCAATACTTGGATGTGACCCACTGCATTAAAACTACTTTTAAATTCAATTTGTTTTTTTGGTTAGTTAGAATTCAAAATCCACTACATTTGACAAGCAATTATCTTGGTAAAGATTTGGAATATAACTTATAGAAGACTGTTATATCTATATTTTTAATATTTTCATCACTTTTATTAAATATCAATATTACTATGGTGCTCTTACAATCATCTTGCATATCTCTATCATTTAGATATTTAATAAATAGTTTTGACAACAAATTTTCTGTTTCTTCACTTGTTTCTAAAATATCAATAATAATTCCATAATTTCCTGGCTCTTTTCTCTTCCTCATAGATTTAAGATGTCTCACTTCATTTAAACTGCTGAGCAATTCAGAAGTAATATTAACAACAGGAGGTATATTGACTTTTTTTATGCTTTATTACAGTAGAATTTTTTATATCTCTTTTTTTAATAATAGATTCATCTTTTTTTTTTATTACTAAAATAACTTTCCTTGCTATATCAAGATGTTGTTTTTCACTTTTCAGATTTTTATTCTCTTCTATAGCTTTTCTTGCCAATTAACTCTTTTACATATTATTTTACAAAACTTTAGATATTCAATTCTTCTTAATGAAACATTTTAAAAATTTTTATATTCATTTCTTTTCTTCACACATTGCCTTATCTCAGTAGCAAATTTATTATCAAATTGTTGTTTTGCATCAGCTGTCCTTATTGAAGTTCTTAATAAAGATTTTATATAAAACTGACAGAAGATTGATAAGTCTGTGATTTTTAATCTTTTTCTTCACCTTTCTTAAATATCAATATTACTAAATTCTTCTAATAATACTGAATACCTCTATTATTTTGGCATTTAGTATATAATTTTCCCAACAATTTTTCTATTTTTTACCTGCTTTTTTCAAAATATCAATAAATTCCATTACTTACTGAATCTTTTCCTTTCTTCATATATTTAATTTCATCTCTCTTTTCTTCCTTTTAAATGATGGATAATTCAGAAGATGTAAACACTGTAGGGCTACTTTGTTTACTTGTTCTTTATTATAGTTCCATCAATAGCAAGATGTTGTTTTATCCTTTTGAGACTTATTTTCTTTCATACCTTTGCTTGCCAATTCACAATTATATTTTCTTGTATTATTATTAACTTTTTTATACCATTTTACAAAACTCTAGATATTCAATTTTATTTAATGAATCATTTAAAAAAACTTTCATATTCTTTATTTTCTTCATGAATAACCTTGTTTCATTAAAAATTCATTGGTCAATTGTTGCTTTCTTGCTGTACTTAATACAATACCAGTCTTCTAAGATAGTTACTACTTTAAAATGATTACCTTGGAATAATTTCCAAAGGTTAGGAATGTCACTTTTAATAATGACTTACTTAATAGTTTCATTCTTTAGTTCTACATGAAATATTCCTCACTAATTGATGATAACTTCATGTGTTGAATCTATTAAGAAAATACAATCTTGAAATACATATTGTAATTATGCTATACCCATTTCTTTTTAGCATTTATCTCAAAGAAAGAATTCACATTATATAGTTTTCTTTTTCTGAAACTCCATAAGTCTGTATGCTCTTATTTCTGATACCATATCTAAATTTATTCGCATCATTTTTATCTTTCAAATGTTTATCAATCCTAATATTAGTCTCCAATGACAATTTAAAAATATTATTTAGTCTGATCAAAAGCATTTTTTACATCAAGATAAAAATCTATTACTTCTTTATAGACTATAAATCTAATTTTTTTTTTTTGCATTTAGTGTCTTTCATTAATTTGAATAATTAATCTTTCACTCTGTCTAATAGACTATCCATTTCCACAATATTATTCTTTCACTTTTTATTTATAATTCCACTCCATTTGTGCATCCAATGTTTGTGCCTTTGTAGGAAAATATATGACCACTTTTTAAATCAATCGTCTTTTCCTTTTATTTTTACTTCATCAAGACCAACAATGTCCCCTTTAATATTAAACATTTCTTTTTCCCAATTCATACAATACTTTTTCATTTGAAAATGTTCTGCAGTTTTAGATATTTAAATAAAAGGTTGTTATAGAATGGCAATCTAGCTCAGCAATCAGGGGATGCCTAGCATTGTCGGCTTGTGAACACCAATTACTGTCTTTGCTAAAAACTTTATAGTTTCCTAGGAATAATGCCTAAAATTTAGTTTTATCTGTCATAATTATAAATAGCTAGAAAAAAAAAAAGATCATTCATACACATTTAACATGCCTTCAAGAAAACTCTATACATATTTCAGTTAAGACTTATCAAATACCAGAGAAGACTAGGGTGCTTCATGATCTTACAAAGTTAAAATGGAGTAAATTCATTATGCTACTAGCTAATGTGAGTTAATGAGGAGCCTATTCATCTTCATTTACCATATGAAAAACTGCATAGTTATAATAGTTGTATCAGCAAATAAGTACGGGATGGATATTAAGAATTTAGCTCCCTCAATTTTCCTAAGGCTTCAAAAAATAATCACAAATTTACGGTTAAAAGGAAACTTCTTTATGCAGCTTTTTCTTTAGTATTAAATAGTTTGTTTTCTTTTTGTAGAAAACTATCACATATTTTTTAATATTGTCCCTTATTTTAATAATAATTCCTAATGCTTTTTTTCTTATTGCAGAAATCATTCTACTTCAATATCAAGATGTTTTATATTTATAAAACCCCTTTCTACATCTTTCTTTGTCACTTCACAATTATATTTTCTTTATCATTATTAACTCTTTTCTGACTGAACTATTTTCAGAATTCCAGATACTCAGTTCTTCCAAATTTATTTTCCTTTCCTTTTTTATCATACATGGCATTGTTTTAGATTAAAATTTAATAAATTGTAGGTCTTTGTTGATGATGAGTTATCTTCTTATTGACTTGGTCATTTTCAAAGTTTTTAATACTTTAAAACGATTTTTAATTTCTAGTTTAAATTCATTAAGATTATTTCTAAAAGATAATTATTGTTAATACAGTCCTTTTTTTTTTAATTTTTGTCTTTCTAGCTTAGAATTAATACATATTTTACAACTCATTAACAGATCAGCCTTTATGCTGAATCTATTAAGTGCATTATGGTCTTGAAATATATATTTCATATTAGTTAAAATATAACTCTGCTGTACTTACATTTTGAATTATTACACCATTTCTGCTTCAGATTTTTATCATAAAAGTAATTCATAATACACAATTCGATAAATTTATAATATCTCTTATTTTTTCTCCATAATCAGGTTTGTCTACAGTACTTTTATTTTTTAATCATTTTCCAATTCTAGAATTAAAATCACTTAAGATAATTTTTCAAACATTACTGGTCTGATCAAAAACATAATTCTATTTCTACATGACAATGTACCATCATATTATAAGTAATATTCAAAGAAAAAAAGTGTTATTTTAAGAATGTAATTGCAAAAATAAACAGATTTGATTTATATCACATTGTCTGAATTTTTCTTAATGATTTAATAAACAAATGTTTTTCATTTCATCTGCAAATAGTACAAAGAATAAAAATGAAAATACTATGTCAGAAGTCATTTTTTAAAACTGTAGTTAACCAAATCATAATAGTATGCATAGTGCAAAGTAAATTTTGAATAAAATAACTACAATCAATTAAATAATAACAGCATTTGACAAATGAGATATTATATTGTGAAAATTTGAAACAAGTAACAAGACAGCACATGAGGTGAATCACAAAACTGAGCCAATGATTTAGATACATGTTATGACTGGAAACGTAAAATATTCAATAATCAAAATTAAAGACTGTAAAATTAGTTGAGAAAATGCTCTCAAAAACAAACAAACAAAAAAACTTATGGAACACTAAATGATAATTATCACAAATACAAAATTTTACAGTAGTCTTACATAACATCAACTTCTCTCACCTATTTTATTTAACATATTCATGAATAGTCTTCTACAAATAAAATGCAGAAAGTACACCTTTGGTGATGACATTGCTTTTACTTCACAAAAAAGATCTTTCTTAGAAATTGAGAAGTCTCTTGATAAGAATATAAAAATATTGGAATTTTTTCCAAAAATTGGGATCTTATTCCTAATTCCAGATACTGGGTTCATATTAAAAACATTTGTAAATTGACTACAACTTTATGCAACAATATACTGAACCATAACTCTAGCCCATGCTATTTAGGAGTAACTGTATACTATAGCTTAACTTACTTTCATCATTTAAGATTAAAGCTAAAATAATTTTAAGGAATAACTTCTTTGGAAAGCTGTCTGGCATTATTTAGACTGAAATACAAATATTCTGAAGACAGCTTTCTTAGTATTACCATGTTTTACTTTGAATACTGTATCCCTTTTAGAAGAAAAAATGCTCACATTAAATTCTTGAACACACAAAGAAATATTATCTAGAAAAATATTACTGGGAATTCAAATTCCTTTTTTTTTCAATAGTGTCTGATATTTTCATTTATTCATCTATCAATAACAGAAAACAAGTTACTGTATAGAAAATATATAAAAAGCTACTAAATAGATCGAAACTATTATTAAATCAAAATAATACATTATCTACAACACAATTCAAATCAACATCCCTTTTCTAAATGCTCAATCAAAAATTTCTTTAATTAAACAACTTTGGAATTATAATGCAAGAAATGTACATTTTTTCAGATACTACAGTAGAATCAAAATTTGATTTCTCCGGAAATTACTCTCCTTCCCCTATATAGTTGCTGTACTCTATTTCAGGAATAAAATTTAACAGTCTTTTTATGCAGCTATGCCAAATACAAACCGCGACTCATTTAGTCAAAGATTATCAAATCTATATGCCGAATATCAGAATTGAAGGATTTATCAAAAACTATTAATGAATCTATTTCCTGGTTGGAATCTTTATAAATTTTTTTATATTTAACAATAGTTAGTTGTCTTAAAAAAATTCATATACTAAACTGCAAATAGTTTTAATTGATAGTTATATAAATATATAAAAGCTCTAAAGAAATGCAATGTATTATGCTTTACAATCTCTTAAGGTGATGTTAAAAATATAACGATACATATGCAAAAATTAAAAAGCATTTATATACACAACTAAGATGAAAAAAAAGTTATTAGTATTATAGCTAAACAAACCTGATAATAAGAGAATAAATGAAATGGTAAGTTTTGTAAATCTTTATTCTCTGGTCCTTTTGTCATCTGATCATGTAGGTGGCTTACAATTGTATAAAGTAAAATAGCAATGTGAAGGACATCAGGAAAATCTGGAAGAATTAGATTTTGACTTTGGAGACACTTCATCACTACTCTATAAAAGAATAATAATAATAACAATTCTGTTTTGCTCTTCATATTAACAAGACTGCACTTCTACAAAAGTTAATTTATCATATTTTTATGACTTCTTTTTTTTTAAATAAAAATATTAAAAAAAAAACTAAATAAACAATTTGATAGAGGATTGATCATATGGAAGTGCTAATAGCAAGTCCTATACTCAATTCATTAGAAAATTATGTTTTTGGATACAAACTACAAAAATAAATGAAGTAAAGTTATTTTCTAAAATCAAAATGCTAGGCAAAAATTAACACCAAAGCATGAAAAAGTGAAAAAGATAAGTCAGTGATGAAATAGCTGAAGCCATTTTAAATTGAATAAATTTGAGCTGACTATTGAAGAAGTATTTCATATGAGTAAGCATATAACATACAGAAGAATGAATAAACAATCTACAGAAATGGAATTAAAAATAATAATAATGTGACAAGAAATGCAATATGGAAAGTTAAAAGAGAAAAAAATTAGCAGAAAATATTGAGTTAAGGAACAATAAACAGGATCTATGGCAGACATATAAATTATAGAAGCTATGGTACATAGATTTTAATAAAAATAAATGAATTATTAAAAATTATAAAAGTACTGAACCAATTTTGACTCACAATGAGGAAATATAAAAAATGAATGACCTAGCACTGTTAGAAGACCCTCCCTCCTACCACCACCCCCAATAAAAAAAAGGTATAAGCACAGTGTTTATAAACAAATCAAAGTTGATGATCATTATCATCACTAGCAGCTTATTTATTGATGAATGATTTTTAATGATGAAAAGGGGTATTTAGGTATTCTCAAATAGAAAATAATAATAAAAAATATTAAAAACCTCACCATCCATTAGTCAGTTAGAAGGCCTCCAGATTAAAGCTTTCTCACTCACTTTCCATGTATGGGGAGCTATTTAAAAAATCATTTATTCTATAGGTAAGAGCTGCTTACTATTTAAAGTTGTTTTACTCTTACTTTATAACATATACATTCTTGATTCAATATATAATTTCTGCAGAAGGAACAAAAAAGTTTTTAAATGCCTTAGTTTAACTGCTTAGGTCTTTTTCCTTGAATAGAACACGTAGGTTAATCTTACTGCTTCACTAGTTGAGTGCATATATTAACAAAGTTCAAAGCAACATTATTTTTGATTATATATATAATATAGATGTTATTAAAAATTGTTTGCCATTATCATTCCTTAGAATTTAACATAGTTATATAAAAAATGTTATCTCCTCCCTATGTTCCAAAAAACAGATTATAACCACAGATAGGCTTAAATTTCTGAATACTTCATAACTTAGACTTTGTATGTGATAATATGCTATAAAAAATATTAACAATGAGAGGAGTCTAAGAATATTATTCATAATACTAATTAAAGAAATACTATTAAAAATAACAAAGACAATATGATCAATGAAAAGAAGAACATTAATTAATGTATATGTAGTTTATCACAAAAATATAAAGTGCTGTTGTAATAGTAGCAAATCTAATCAAAGATTATTAAAAATATGGTTAACAAAGGATATATATGTCTTTGTAGCTATGAATACTAACTGATACAATTCCATTTCGATTCATATTTTATAAAATTTAATGGCATTAAACAATACTGTGATTCATTGAAATATTGTGTTAGCATTCTGGCAAATATTTTGTGAATCTCAAATTAATATGAAAGCAGTATGGAAAATGATGTGATTTTCTCTCAGCTTGTATATAATGTCTTGTTTAATATTGGGGTTTTTTTTTTAATATATTGTAACCTTATTAAGCCAATTCCATTTGAAATAGATCGATTGTCATTTGTAGTGTTTTAAAAGATAAAAAAAAAAATATATTTTTTTAATATAAATTTGAAGTAAATTACATTAATATGCAATTGAAGGAAAAACCTGATATATATATATATATTTTTACATATGTCTGTTCAGAGTATGTTATTTATATTTTTATTTAACTTATCATATATTAGTTTGATATTATAAATTGATTATGATGACTGATGTTTCAGTATGACAATTTAAGGTGTGGTTAATTAGTGCAATTGAAATTAATCATATCAATAATTAAATTTTCCTAAAATTTCTCATATTTACTAAAATAAATGTAGTTTAAAATTTGGTATAATTTTATATTGGTCTTATTAAAAGGATGAAATATAAAAAATATGATTTATTAGATTTGAAAGTAATTTAAACTAAATTTAATCCAGTTTAATTAATTGATAAGTTTCAAATTCTCCCAAGTATTATTTTTCTTTTATTTTTTTTACTGCTGAATTGTCTCATGTTAAGATATGCAAATGAAGAGATTTTTTTTTTTTTCTGGTGGAAAGCCGGTTGGTTATAAGGTGTAAAAGAAGAAAAACTTCTTGTAAAATATTTTAAAAGATAACTAATTTATAATATCAGTTTTATTATTATTTCAAATTAGAGTGTGCTCATTTATTATGAATACGTAAAAGCTCAAAATTTCTGTCCTAAGAAATATTTGCTCTGACTCTTTTCAATTTATGACTGGGAAGAACAATATTCATCATATTTATAGAATGCATCGCAATATGCAATATTCAATAATACTAAGCAAAATAGTGTAAAGGAAAAGAAAACGGAATATTTAAATTAAAGTTCTGATATAATTCAAAATGCTGTTATATTCAAAAGGAATATTACTAATTAAATAAGACTCTTTCATATTAATATGTCATACTTCGTACCATTGTGCTGCTCGGTTTTTAGTTAATGAAATTGTCAAAACTATTCAGGATATGAACAATGTTTATATTTAAGCATAAATTTATTGCTGTCAGTGAAATCCCTAAATTATATATATTGTGCTTCAAACGTCTTTACTGCTTGGATAAAGTCATTTCTTTTTTTCTTTTTTTTGGCGAATTAAGGAATTTGTTAAAGCTTACCTGGATATATTAATGATGTTTGGAATTAAACCTAAATTTCCAGTTGTGAGTGGAACTGTAAAATTATATACTACACCTTGGATATTCTAGATGCTAAGATAAAATTATTCATTAAATTATTAGTGATATCCTTAAACCTTATTTGGATATGTTGACAACATTATGAGTTATTTGAGAAAGCCAGCTATTAATTGATTTGTAAAATTATATGTTTGATAAAAGATAAAGAATTGACCCAAAGTTACTTATTGTATTATCATGGAGTAAATCTTTATTTAAAATGGTGATACATTGTATGATAAAGAAACCAAGAATAATCAACATATTTACCAGAAGACTCTACAATTGTATATATTTATATTAGGAGTTATTTTGAGATATGAAATATTCGGTGAGGTTTGTACATAAATTATGGATGATTAACTGAAGATATTTGGATATTTAAGCATTTCCTAAGAATATTTATAATGCAATGAAAATGTAGAAAAGAAAAACAAAAACCTAATAGTATTCAAATTATAAACACCAAAATTATTTTAAGCGTTGAGTATTATTTTGGGTATCTTGCGCAAGATGGTGTGAAGTTAGAGTGTGTGTTGGTTTATTTTATATACACACATATATATATTTTGTACGTTTTATATTTAATAATTATACACATGCTTTGTGTTATCTTGTATGCTATGTAAATTATGAGCTGCTACTTAAAATGAAGATGAGGTAATGCTAATATTTAATCTTAAACGGGGGATAGATGTTAGTCATCGATGATTAAATTCATCATTATTGTTTTCAAAGATTATATTATATAATTGTAATGTTAAACTATAATGTGGTGGTGATAAAAACTTATTACCATTTATTCTAAAATACATTAAATAGCACAGTTAACCAATATTAGGTTTAAAAGGGGAAAGGATTTTAATAATGTGAACATAAAGTTTGTGTATTTTACTTGTATTTTAGTACGTGAATATGAACAATTTATAGATTGATGATGGTTGGTAGGATTCCACTAAATTCATTGTGTACATGGTAAATATATTTATAATTGATCGTTATCATTATGAATAACCATTTAGTGAATCTGTAAGAGCGAGTACTAAATAAGGCTTAGTGTTCATGGTTGATGATGGGTGGAGGTGACCATTTTACAGCTGTGAACTTTCTGTTGGATATACCTGGTTTTTCATTTTATGCTGGGATTATTGTATTGGGGAGTCATTAGTATTTTGCAGTGTCGTGGAGATATCTGACACAATATCTTATATGGTGGTCATGATCTTACTAAGTGTGCTTGAATGATATGATATATTAAGGAAGTTGTTGATCTCTTATTACATATTTTCTTGTATCCAAATAAGTGCTGCTAAACACCTGGATATTTAACTCAAGTATATTCAGACATGACCCTAGACTAATAATATTATTGTCGATGCAGACTTGACTCTTCAATGTCTACGTTAGTAATGTTACCTTGTGCATCGAGCAGTAAGTCATTATTGTATAAATATTTATTGTTCATTAGTTGTTGATGATGAATAGCTTATGGAAAGTATGCGAGATATATTCTTACAGGTTGAATGACCTCAAATTTAATCTAAGTTTAAGTAATATACTAAGGAAATTGTTGAAACTGATAGGGCAATCAATTCATTCTAATATACTCAATATTTTGTAGCTGTTTGCTTTATGCTTTATTAAAATAATAAATTTAAAAAACATAAATAAATATCTTATGGATAGATTAGAGAATCCATAAACAAAGGAATCAGATATGAATGTCATTCATTGTTATTTGAACCTATGGAAAATATGTAATTGCGATTATTGGATATGTTAATTATGCTGATTTTTAAAATGGAATAATTTCCATAATAAGGTATTATATTATCAAACTTATTATTATTGTATTATAATTTGTTTTTATGAACACAAATAATACTCAATTATGACATTATTTTGGAGTATCTTAGCAAGTACCAGAATTTAGGTGTGGACATTTAATATTGTATTTTATTTTGATATTGAAATTATTTGTTTTGTTATATGTATCATCTGTAAATAAAATGTAAATATTAGTGTAAATAAATGTTTGTATAGTCTTAGTAGTATACTAGTTATTGCTTCTGCGTTCATGGTTATTCCAAATCACTAATCACCAATGCAGTTAATTTCTAGCCATTACAGTTTAATGGAATTGTTATTGACTGCATATTTCAATTTCATTACCCATTAATCATTGCAATCATAAATGCTGATTATTACGTACTCTTTGGGATTTGAGAAATAGGATTATTTAAATTATTTAATGAGTGATTAATAGAATCCATTGTTATTTTCCAGTTATAATCAAATACCTATAGTATGGTTTAAGCAATTCAATCAACAGAAAATATAAAATACTAGTTGTCAAATCAATTGAGCTTGTAATGTGGTATTGTTCACTATGTAAATCATTTTAATATCGCAATCAGACAAAAGATCCAAATCAGACTATTAGTTATAATGTCTCATAGTTAAGCTGGTGCCTTTGCACATTGAGTGGCAGTAAAATGAACCTTCTTGCCTAACTTAAGTGTGCTTTGATTAGGACATAACAAAATTAGAACCCTGATATATAAATGTTAAGATATTTTATGATTTAAGTGTATCATACAAGTGCTGCAGCAAATAAGGCGGAAGGCAACAGTTCTTTGGTGTGTAACAATTTTGCTGATGACCGATAGTTGGGGAACAATTGGTTACAATATATTATATATTCTTTCAAAGTATGAATCTAACCATAATCAATATGAATTATTAAGAGTTCAGTACATTTCTGAGATATATCTTAATAAACATGTTATTAGTCAAATATTTAACTAAAAAGTTGATTGCTTTTTCTTTTGGAAAATTATGAAATTGGTAATCTTATCAGAAAAATTATTTTATTATATTTTGAAAAAATCATTTAGATTGAATTTTCATCAGAAATGTCTACACTATCTCTAAAAGCTTAAAAGAGTAATGTTTCAAATTTAATATCTTTGATAAAAACAAAAGTTTAGCTTTTGTTACATAATATACTAAGTTTTATTACTTGGAAAAAATATTAAAAATTCGATTAAAATTTTAAATATCTAATTATTGCTAAATAAATTCATAGTGGTTTTAACTTTCTTAAAAAACAATACAATAATAATATAAAAAGGGAGAATAAATGTTTTAAAATTACCTTAATCCAGTTACTGTTATTTTTTTGAAAGTTTTGTGGGGAACAATTTTAGTAAAATTACTGACAACTGTACATTGATGATTATTATCCAACACCTGGATACACTGTGGAAACTGATTAGCCAATTCATTTGCCATTATTTCTTCATTTGATATTTGCTGAAAATACAATAAAACTATTCAGAAAAAGAAAAAATATTCAAAGAATTTTCCATGAAAACTCTTAAAAAAAAAAAAAAAAAAAAGGTAACATTAAATATTTATATGCGATATAGTATATTACAGAACAGCATTTGAAATACTTATCGGCCATGAATTTTTAAAAATTAAAATTAAAAAATTTCAAAAATCGTAACTAGAATTGATTAATTTAACCATAGACTAAAATTATTTAATCAAAGATTTTATTTACAAACAATACCCAAAAGGAGAAATGGGGGATCTTATTTGGATAATGAAGAATTGTATCTCTTTTAATAAAACCCTAGAATATACTTTTCCAAACTAATACAAAATATATAGAAAGTAATCGAAAAAAAAATTGTCAAAGATTTTACTGACATTCAACAAAAATTTGAAAATGTAAATAAAAATCTTAGTGACTAAGCTATTATATAAAAATGATCTGTGAATTTTCGTTTCATCATGTAGTTTGAAAATAACAAAACAACAACAGACAATATGAATTAATAAATTAAAACTCAATTATAATTATTTAGAAGGTAATCATACCTTGTCAAAACAATGATGTTAAAACTATAAGGATACTCTCACCTCAGTCATAAGACAAAGACTTTGAGAAAATAAGAATGACCATCTTAATTTCAAACTCAAATGCATTTATATGAGCCAATCTTAAGTATCTAGAAGTGAGAGCATGAATATATAACTCAATCACTTTAAATCCATTTCTTTTTTTTAATAATCTTATTAGCACTTATGAAATATAATTTACTTTGTGCTAATATTAGAAGATGTTAAATTATCTTATGAAAACAAATATTATCTATAACAAAAATGTATCTCATGTAATCAAAAAACAAGATAAGAAATTATAATAATGAACTTAGTTGAAAAAGACAAGAATGATTGGAAAAAAAATATTTTGACTTGTAATCAATTAACTATATTAATTCTGAAAAAATATAAATTTATTTGTTACTAAAATATAAATCGAAACATGAAATAGTTCCATTCAATAGAATTAGAATTGTCTTCTATAAACTCCAATATTAAAATAGAAAAATTACTTTCTACTTTACTAGATGAGATTCAACTGATGAAGTTCAAAATTTTATTAAATTTTCATATCATATTTATTACTAAAATATATAAAACACATCTTTTTAAAATAAATAAATAAATAAAAATTTAAATGACAATTATTCATTTATTCAAATCCATAAAAAAGAGAAAGCCCACCACAATTTACTATTAAACATTACTTATTCAAATGCGAAAAAAAAAAAAAAAAATTACTCAAATTTGATTAAAAAAAAACAAAAAGCTTGGCTTTAAATTCAGTATTATATATATTGACAAAAATCTTTCTATGATATAATTAGTTTGGCAAGCTACATTTACAATAATATTTGCAGATGAAATTCACTGAACTAACAGACAAAAAATTATTACAATAAAGACAAGAGTAAGCATATATTCTAAATAATTCCCAGTAGAGAAAAGGGATCTTTGGCATCACCACACAAACTTTGAAGAATATTGAAAGATTACACTTTCTTATTCAGTTATTCTAATTGCCAATAATGAAAATTTTTAGTGTTAGTATGCATTTATAAATCAAAATCAAATAACTAATGAATTTGCTGTTTGAAAAAAAAAATCTGAGTTAAAATGAAAATTGTTAAACCAACTCTATCTATATGTCATAAAGTGATTATAAATCAATGTGTCAATTATCGATAGAACTTGTGCAAGTGATATTTTATTTGTCATTTATTAGTGAATAGATAATATTCTAAAGAAATCTTTCAATTGCAAAGCTGTAGGCAGAAATCTGGATCAATGATCACAGTATTTATTCTGGTTGATAATCTTATCATATTAAATAAAGCTCAAAACAATTTAAAAATATGTAAATAACAAGATTTCATATGAGACAAATAAAACTGGTCTTCTGATTAATGCTCAAAAATAAAATATCAGTGTCTTTTAGAGATAGTTTCTAATGCACTAAAAATTGACAAACAGATGACAAAATGAACATAAGCATAATTTTATCTATCTTAGAAATGAAATTATCTCAGTTGCCATCAAAAGTTGTCATCTAAACATACATCTAATGCTTTTCATAAGTTTTGCAATTGCAAATATGCGTATAATAATAATACAAACCTTTGAACTTCAATAGTATAGAAAAACCAGCACTTTTTTTACAGCATTCCTTGCCCACTAAAATAAAGAACTGCAAAAAATGAAACTTTCTAATCACTTCTTGCACTAGTTCACAATATAGCTATTACAGAGTCATTACTGTTTTAACATTGACAACTAAAATTAATTTTACTAAATGCAATAAATCAACATGAAAATACACTCACAAAAATAAAGTTTAAATGATGGAAGACCTTATTTGAAAAGATGAAATTATCTTAAGAGATATAAATAGAAAATAACAGTAAGACATTCTGAGGAGATAGTCCCGGATTATAGCATGCCTATATTTAATGCCATTTTGCTAGCAACAATTAAAGAATTTGATAAAGTAAATAAAAACTATCTTAACAAAATCATCATATACATACCCTTGGGAAAAATAAAGAACAATGTATATATGAATGATTCCATTGAATATGTCATTATTCTCCGTCTAAAGGTTTCTAGCAATTAGTTTAAAATGAATTGCTGTACCAACAAAAAGAGTTGCAACTTATAATAATAATCATTTTATACTTATAAACAGCATTTGAAGAATCACAATTTAAAAATCTATTAAGAGAAGTTGAAGTACTTAAAAGGAAGAGCTTTTAATATGAAAGAAATTTCAAAATCCTGTCAACTATGTTAATAATTTACGCTTAAATTTGATAAGGGCAAAAAAATTCAGTACATTCTATACTAATTATAAATTAATCTCTCAACAAAATAAATTCTAATTCAAAGTAAAGTTAGTTTCATAAACCAGTGCTTACAAAAACCAATAATGAAATATGCAGATAAGTGATTATATTTTCAATAATAAGTAGATTTTGTCAGCTTAATCATCTGATAAAAACAGTTTCATGAGACCTAGTTTTCTCTCTTTTTATGAATAAAGATTTCCGAGATGTAATAAATGATGTATTTCCTATAATAAAAATCATGTATATATACATACATCATTAATAATAATTTTGAAAAACTATTACTAGTGACATAATAGACTTCCTTTTAGTTGCTAAAATGAGTCAATCTTAAAATTAGCCTACCATTTACGATAAACCTATTCAAAAACAATTTCAAAACTTTAATCAATGGATCACATAATTTTGTAAAAGTTAAAGCAACAGAATGAAATGTTAAAGTTTCATGATTCTATTCTAATAGACACTAAACTATAAATGATCATAATTCTGGTTTTAAACTCCCAATTCATATATATCTAATATTATATATATATATACATACATATTATGAGTAAATAAGCAAATATTTTATCTAGCGCCGTGCTTGCAATTATATTTCATTCCAATATCAACCTTTCAAGCTAATTGAGCATGCGCCTTTTGAGTGTTAAATAAATGAATACTCTCTTCTTCAATCCAAGATATAGTATTTATGCAGGAATAAAAAGAATCCCTCTTATTTACTCATAATTAAGTTTCAATAAGAATGACGTTTAGTAAATTCTAAGTAATTACACTGACATCATTCAGCCAAAAAACATCGTAAATAGTAATTTAAAGTGAGAATCTACTCACGCTCTCTTTAACAGTTCTTCATATTTGCTCATATAAAAAAATTTGAGTCATAGGAATAAGAGGGATTCTTTTTATTCCTGCATAAATACTATATCTTGGATTGAAGAAGAGAGTATTCATTTATTTAACACTCAAAAGGCGTGTGCTCAATTAGCTTGAAAAGCTGATATTGGAATGAAATACATACATATTGTACCAGTCGAAATTGTCTGTCCACATAACAAGATCTACCATCTAGGCAAAAGTACCTAGAGTCCAATCATGTGCGAGATACATATGTCAGGAACAATCATGAACTCTGCCCTGTATGCCCAGATTCCAGGTTCAATTACTTATGAGCAGCAAATCCGATGATACTAGAATATTTAATTCACCACCGGCCGACATTGCACATCGGAGAAGCAGAGACTCGGGGGAAAATCAAGACAAATGCGTATATACATTTTAAAACAGACAAGCACTTATGCTTAACTTTAGTAGGATCTTACATTATTCCACAAATCATGACATTTAAAATTTAACTAAATCAATTAACTAAAGAATGAGCAATGATCAGATGTTTAGTTTTAAAATTATATTTAATAATGAACAAATAGAAATAAAAAAAATATACATTTAAATTATATTAAATGGTGATTAGCCTCATATTACAAATAAGTTATATTGTGCTTACTCGCACTTGAGCATAAGTATTTACAATAAGTTATGAAGAATTTTGATGCGGCGTAATGACATTTCAATTAATCTAGCACATTTATAAAGTGTACAATTTATAATGATTCGTCCGAATTACAAACAAAAACACAACCTTGACTGATCCCAGGATGGATTACACAATTGTCGGTTAACTAATCGACCAAGCTATCATAAGTTTATTATATAAGAAAATATAATTTTTAATAAAGATTTATTTACATTATTTGCATGATGAACGTATGTGGGATTATTTTTCTAAATTATATATATAGAATCGTTAAGCGACACATCAAAAGTTATTTAATTTATGAGATACGTTTAATTAGACCATAACATTAGACACAGATATTTATAGGCTTGAGCTTTTTGAAAAGAGGGATCTAATATAAAGTGTCGCAGTGTTAGCATATGGCCGAATATTTGTGGATCCAATACTTTGAGGTGCTTTATCATATAAAAGAAAACACTCTAGCTGACTTGCCACCCCCACATTTTGTGGAATCGGCTGACAAAAGATTTCAGACGGAGTTGGAAATGGGACGAAATTTGCCAGAATTATCCCCTGCATTGCTCTCGTTGTGCGAGTATATATATATATGGTCCAGGGACATTCATCGCCCTGTTTACGACCTGAAACGAAGATGAGACAGCTCAGGTATTCTGACACGTGTCTCTAGATAAAGCTTAAAACATGAAGAGTGGCCTATGCTAACATCGCTTTTGGACGGACTAATACCTAGTCAAATATTTATAATTAAGCTTACAACCTATAATAATAACATCAAAGATAATGGTATGATCGTATTTATTAAACGTAGTTTAAAGATATTATTAGAAAAGTATTTTAATACCAACGAAAGTTCTAAATTCCCTCCCCCCTTTCATTACACTTATTTAATAAAATTCCACATACATATAATATAGTATCCAATTAAGTCTAAGGTGTGCTTTAAGAAAAATATTCATATACGTGTTTAGATGGGCGAGAATAAAGACATAAAAAATAATATATAGATTTACATATTTGTTTGCATTAATATTGCGCTCTTACGGAAATTATTAACATTGTATAAATCGTAAATTAATCAAAGGTGAAACTTTATTTCTCCCTCTGTTGTTTACGCAAAAAGTATAATAATTAGTAAAACATTTTTCTTTTAAAAAAGTCTTCTCCCAATCTAGCAAGCATTATAGTTTTAAAAGTAAAAACAAACTAATTAAACTTAAGTGTTACTCCTATCTAATGCGAGGAGCTAAGGTAAAAATAACTATACTGGCGAGGGTGGGAGTTCATTGGAATGTCATTTAGCATTTAAAATATATATATTAGACCAAAATATTAATAAAATAATTGCCGCATTAAATTAAAAATAAAAAAAATTACGAGGCTAATTGAAAGGGTTATAGAATAAAATAGACTATAACGAAGTTACAAATAATTAATATTAAATTCTTTCATATTTTAAAAGTTAAATCAGGAGAAAGTTCTGAATTCATAAAGGCGGCACTTTACAGCGTTACCTTTGGAAAGCGGGTAGCAGATCACTTGGTTGGTTTTCACGGCATAGCAGCAGGTTCGCGGATGTTCATCAGTAGGGATGGGCTGGCTGGAGTTGAGTTGGCTTGGTCTTGGAGAGAAGGTGTTCCTTGAAAAATTTGAGTGACGTATATTCGTTCGGCGGATGCCTTACGAATCTACGTACTCTCTCCTTCATGACTGAATTTGGGCCCTATTTATATGACTCTGGTTTATCTAAGGAATGCTATTAAGTTGTAATACCTGCGGCTATAAAATAATACTGCAAAACAGCTTTTAGTAAGGAATTTCTCCTTTGTTAATCAGGTAGTGTAAAATAATGCAAACGGATTAGTATTTTTGAAACAATTGTTCTAATCTATTTCTGACTCAGAAATAGATTTTACCAAATGATAAGTTTTGTTATTGAAATTTATTTAATTTTCTAATATAGATTATAATTTAATCATGCTAATTGATTTTGGTTTAGAATGCTTTTACAAGCTATCAAGCCGATTGCATCATTCCATTCCATACATATTTTTAGTACATAAAATTTTAAATATACATTTTCATATAACATATACAAGCATAAATATTAATTTATACCTAATCTCCCATCAGTTTTAATATACACATGTGATTTACGCACATACACGACCTATTAAAATTATATGAAATATTATTATTGATTTATTTAATTCAAGATTATTAAATCTCTTGTTAACGTTTATTTTGAATACCAAATTTTAAAAAAATTGAACTGAATAGGATTGGGATTTGAATCCAGTTTGGTGGTGAGGGATAGGATAGAACTGTGAAACGTAATCTGAATCTCAAATCCCGTTTTCAATATATATATATTTAGAACAAAATTTTTTAGTTTTACATTCTTGGCACTATAGTTAATTCTAATATCCTTTGCTAGTTCACTTTCTCATTTTCTAAATCATCAAATCCAAATTCTTTAATGATAAATTGTCATACCATAGGAAATTACAACTTCATTTCAAAAAATAATCCATTAAAAAAAAATATTCCTAGTCCTAGTTTACATACAATTGACTATTCTTAAGATGAGATCTGGCATTCTGAAATGTTTGATCAGGTTTTGGCAGAACTTTGATCAAATCAAAATTATTTTGATTCTAATAGGTTAGTTTTAACTAAGCACATTCTTCAGAAATTTTTTTACCAAACTGTGATTACATGTATTGTTACTCATATGTTTATCAGTCATATTCACCCTTTATATATAGCAGTAGTCCTATTGTAGAACAGTCACCAACATTTTTAGGACATAGTCCATTTAATGAATTTAAAAGATCTGTTTTAACACATATTTTTCAGAAAAAATTTATATTCATTTTTTTTTCATCATGGATTTTATCATTGGCCTTTAAATTCATCATTTAGACTTATTTTAAAAGCATAGTCGAGTTATATTTAATTTTGATGCTATTCAGAATCAAATAAATCACCAAACCGAAATAAGTATAAAGATATTTCCACTCTAGTTATGGATCCATTGTAGAAACAGTTCGTAATTGATAATCTGTTGTTTTACACATTATTTTGCCAATTTATACTCAACAACAAACTTAAACTTCCAATATTTTGCTATAATAACTTTTGCCACGATGTATTTAATTTTTAAAATAAATGTTTATGACTTTTTCAAATTGTACTTTCAAAGGAAAAAATATACATAGAATATATGTATCATTGTAACTTCCAATATTTTGCTATAATAACTTTTGCCACGATGTATTTAATTTTTAAAATAAATGTTTATGACTTTTTCAAATTGTACTTTCAAAGGAAAAAATATACATAGAATATATGTATCATTGTTACTTTAAAATTTGAAAAATGCAAAGATTCATATGAATATTCAGTAAAAGATATACAAATAATGGTTATTATGCTTACATTTGAACAAAATCAAAATATAAATATCAAAATGAGCCAAAACAAACTATTGATAAAATACAGAATCACAAGTAGTTATCCAGATATTGAACCGGATTGATATCCGATTCAATGGTTTTATTACCAAAATTAAAAACTTTTAACTTTCATTAAATTTCTAATGTTAAAATTTTTTTTTAATTATTTAAAGAGTGTGTGTATTAAAACACATACTCTTTTTATATTTAAAATAGGTCATTTTAATTTTTTATTTATTTATAGAATCGATTTTAAAATAGTTTTCTTTCACCGCTTGTTTTTAATCAATTTGGTTAAAAACAAGCAAGCTTGTTAATTACATTCCTGTCGCTTTTATTTTAATCATTTCTAAGTTCATTCTAAAAGTGGAGATTTAATTTTGTGTTGTTGTTTTGTTTAAAATAATCCCTGGTTAGAATTCTTCATTGATTGAGCAGGCGACTGAGATTTGCCCTGCCCTAAGGCATAGAATTTGACAACAAGGAAGATTTTCACAGAAAATGTAGCGTGGTATAAATGACCCCGCACATTTTGAAGACAATAGTTTTTATTCTTGGCTAACACACTACTTCAAAGTGAGATGCCATATTCTTTTACACACTTTGATTATAGCCTGCTGAGATTCATAGCGTTTTGGTAGCAGTTTGGACATTTAATTCCTTTTTAAAAAAAAACTTGCAATTGTTAAAGAACTTTGTTGCTTTACAGGATGTCAAAATATACTACTCTACATTTTGTCATCATCAATATGCCGTGCTAACTTAATCAAGAATGAATCCCCGACTTCCAACTCTCCTTCAGTCATGCCATGAATGTCTAAGATAAGCCGGTTCCCCAATATGCCTCAATACTTGCCTCTGTCAAAATGGATCACCTGAAATATGAACTGAAATAAAAGTGCGCAATCTACGCGAACTTTGCGTTACTGTAAGATAAAAATTTTCTTTTATTTTTTACAGGATAAATTTTTTTAGTTAAATCTCCGCTCAAGTTTGCTTTCAATTTTATTTATCAGAGAGTGTATAGTGAGTGTATATTTTTATATGTTTAATATATCTCTACTTTTCTGCCTTACTTTTCTGAATGCTTTAGCAATCTTATGCAGTTTTAATTTTGCTCACCTGTATTTATTTTATTGTCTAATAATTGATTTAAAATACTATGTTTGCACTTATGCAAACCAAAAAATCTTTTGGCTGGCCATTTATCGTGTTTACTGTTCTAGTTTTCCGTATTTGGAGATTTTGTTTCTTCTTTTCTTATGTCTCTGAAATAGGAAACTGGAATTGTTGTTCTTTATGTAATTTTATAAATTGTCAGCAGGAAGATAATATTTATCCCCTTGTAAATTACAGGTGGAAGATGGTGTTTTTCTGTTAAAGTATTTAATGTTTTAATATTTTCTGCTCATATATACTCTCTGATAAACTAACTTATAAAAAAAATCTAGGTCAGCATATACATTTGCTTGCTAGATTTATTTTGTCTTTACATGTAGCTTTAAATTTTATCAGAGCATGTACTCAGAACTTGGTTTATAAGTTTATTTGTAATTCACTTTCTTGAAATGCTTGGGCAGACATAACTGGTTTTCTAATTATTTACTTGCTCTCCTATTGAGACCTTTAATTATTGTTAGTTTTGGCCACTCGTTTGGTTGGGGATTCGCCAGTTTTAAATGTCTGTTTTCCTTTCATCTTAGATCTAATAATTTATTAATTTGAAATCATTTACATTGGAGTATTTTCTAAGTTTGTTATTTCATTAAATTAGAAATGTAAATTTCCTCCCATTTGTATAATTTGTACTCCGACATATTAATCATATTTTTCGTTTGTTCTTGGGGTAAATCAATCATCTTTGCTCACTGGCACTGGTTTCGTTGATTTATTTCAAGAACATAATGTTTTCGTACCTGTGAATGGGAAAACCAGTCTTGCTGCGGAATTCACTGTTAGAAAATTAGTCTGTCTGCCAGAGCTTTGAATTTTATACTTTCTGGTACACGCCTGATATAACCCTATTTATTGTATGTTAAACTTTTACCTTATAATTTATATTTCTCGTAAATAAAATTTAAAATTTATTTAAACTTAATTTGGCCGACGTTTGTCTTAGTGCTTTTATTTCTCAATTGTTCAAACAATATTTAAGATTTCTTGTTTCTCCCTGAATCTAGTCGGTGCAAACCAACATCCTCATCCATTTTGATCACAGTAAATAAATTTTCCATGTGATGTGATGTATTTTGGCTTCTCCTTAAACGAAGTCAAGAATATCTCAGCAATTATGCCTAGATAAACCTGTTAGCCACTTTATTTTCCATTCCCCACTCTAAGTCTTCCCATACTCTGCCCCATCCCATTTCCACAACATAATCTTTGTCAACTCTATGGCCTTTAAATAAATATCTAAATCCCCTTTTCGCAACCCCAGCATAAAAACCAATAACTCACTTTCTGTATAATCACTTTGTTCATATCTATTCTCCCGTAACTTCATTATCTGTACCCTTTGTTTCAAGCATTTACATTCAATCAACAGATGCCTATTATTTTCTATACCTTCCTTACACAATTTGCACACTAAATCACCCATAGTTTTCCATTTACATGTATATTCTCTTGTTGCTAAAGATCTCCAGATACGTAGTTATCTGGTGGCGCCCTCTGTGATCGGGATAGATTGAGTGTCCGTTACAATATCATAATATATAATTTTCAAGTCAAAGTTAAATATAATTTGAACCAGATGAGTAGATATAAAGCCATTGCTTTAACAATGAATAACAAATAATTAATTTGAACTTTTTATTTATAATACTTTTAGTCAAAATATAAAAATATTATATAAAATCATATTTCTAAGGACTATAATCAATTATTTACAATTACCTAATGTATGTCTAATATATAAAACTAAAAAAAAAAAAAAAGAAAAATTTAAAATAAAATTTACCTGTGAAGTAATAGCTTTATTGGTACCAATGATTAGCAATTGGAGAAACACAGCTTCAATAACCTGGAAAACAATTATTTAAACGTTTACATATATATATAAACACAACATTTTTGTATATATATAATTGTTTTATTAAATGCATGAAAATTATTGATTAAGGAAACATATAGTGATACAAAAGTAACTTTCAAAACCAAGAAGAGAAAGATCAATAAGCAGGGATATTTTATTAAATGTAAGTTCTTCATTTATATAAAAAAAAAAAGATTCAATTTTGGTCATAAAAAATTATTTAATACTAGAAACAGATTAAAATATAGTTAAAAAACAAGATCTGGGGTTGATAAATGTTAAGTATCATTAAACTTAAGATAAATGATCAGAAAAGGTGCTTCAATTTTGTTATTTTTTGAAGGAAAGTCAGTTTCTAGTTATTAAGACTATGATGTATAATATGCTTACATATATAAACTAAGATATATGAAATAATGAAGTGTACAGAGATAATGCAGAGAAGAGAGGTTACAGATTAAAAATGGAATGAACTTGGAGACCATCATGCGCAGTAATTGATAATGGTTGAAAATGATGATAATGAAATGCTGAGATAAAATCAAAATCACGGTCTTGTTTAATTATTATATATATATATATAGCTTTACTGGCCAAAAAACAATTGTCATTCATATAAACTAACAAAATTATTATGCTTTGTGGTTTATAAGATTTGATTGTATTTTGTTCTTAATGGAAAGAAAGAATAAATATTCTAATACCGGTAGAGAATTAGAAGTGAAGAAATAAAAAAAAGTTTTGAGTTAAAAGTGAGGGGAAAAGCAATGGTAAACTACTTAATGTTTTCTTCCAACATTTAAGAATATTTAATATCTTAAATATTATCTTTACAAATTTAAACAAATTCCTTAATCAATTTATTATCAGGTAAATAGAAGATTTAAGAGTAAAGAAAAGACTAGGTAATTTTGTAATTAGAAAAATAAAAATATTTAATTATTTAATAAGCAATCAGCCAATTATATCTTTATTTTAAAAAAGAAAACAAAGCTTATGTAATTGAAAAAAAAAAAACTCTTTATTTTAGCAGAAGATTGTAGACACCAGGTAATATATAGATCAGAAGTGAGGGAAAAAGATATAAAACATGAAATAAATATATAAATAAAATAAGTCGTCCCCCCTCAAAATAATAGTAAACAGTGAAAGTCTGAAGCAAGCATAATTGGTAAATTTTCAAGCATTATTATTATTATTCTTTCTCTTACCAAGGTATGCATTATTGAATGTACTTTTGAGTTGTTTGTATCTGGAGATACAGCTAACTTAGTTGCAGTAGTTATTTCCCTAAAATATTCTCTTCTAATATGTTAAAAGCAGCAGAAGCACATTGGAGACTGTGTTGGATCTCAACATCTAAGTCCATTTTTCTTCTTATAAAATTATTAAGGTATTTAAACTGGTTTACCCTCTCCAGTTGATAACCAGGTTAATAATTCAAAGATTCTTCATTTCCTGCTTTCTTGCACTCCAATGAGTTTAATCCTGGGATAATGGTATGAAGAGACTGATACAGTTTATTTCTCTATAGAGTTAATTAATTTGAATTCAGATTGTGTGTTTGATATTTATGTAAAAGCCGGTTCTGATGAAAAAAAATTAAGTGAAATATCGGTGTGAATATTTAATGAATCAATGTTTTATAAATGATTATGCATTTATTTTGAGTTAGCCACCATTATGAAAACACATCATCATCAGAGGTGATACATTTTACTTAATTAAGTTTAATAATTATTTAGACTTTTACCTAATTTGATAGTATTGACTATTACATAATTTATACTATCAATATATGGCCATAGATATAGTTACATAAACTCTTTTAATCCTCTAATATCTCTCTTTTAACTATCTTTTAATCCCTTTCATCAGTTTTTCTTTCATCCATAATTGGTATTTTAACATGGACTTATTTATATGTATTTATAAAAACTACTCTTGGATCTTTTAACTCATCTTACCACAATCATCATTACATATGTATATATACATAAATCTATACACATACAAATATATGTATCTACTAATATAAATATATTTATATTGGTTGGTAAATGGATATCTAACTATTATTAGTTAAAACAAAAATGAAAGAATGTTCAAATCCTCATAGGCTAATTTTCTCCTTTGTGATTCCTTTATAAGCTGTTTAAGACTTTTGCTTTGAAGTTGGTTATTTAAGTTTTTAACTGTTATGCTGATATATCCCAACACATATAGCCCCATGATTTAATTGTTATTACTATATGATTACTCTTACATAAAATGAATATGGACAGACTGCTCATCAAAAGCATCAGTAGTGGGTGAATTTACTGATTTTTAATTTTAAAAAACTACAATTTTCTTTTTCAGATGAACTGATAAGTATTGAGATCTCTAATGAGTTTTCTTGAATCAAAATAAATGGTTCCATATGTGTGTAAATGTTGCTCATAATTTATATTTAAAAAATAATATAATATAAAAATAAACTATAGCATTTATTTTTGAAGGCTGTAAATTGTCAACCAAAGCAGAAATTGATAAGTGAAAGCAGAAGCTATTAAGAATTAATTAGTTATTGACAGAGACTGCCATTCAGTAATGACATTTTATTTAGCTATCTACAATTGTCAATAATTCCCAAGTGAAAAAGAAAGACTGTATGCATTGGAGGAATGAACTGTCAAATATTAAACAGGATTTTGTCATATTTCATACATAAAGTTAGATAAAAAGATACTATTACAAATGATAAAAAACAGACATGTATTTTAATACAGAATCATAAATATTAGAAGCACATTTATAATAAATAAAAGAATGAAGAACAATATTATGAAAAAGCGATAACATAGAAGACAAAATGGCAAGATTATAATGATTGTAAATATCCAGATTTATGCACCAACAAGTCCTCATTCTAATAAAAGAAGTAGAGGATTTTTATATAGATGGAAGAAATGCTTTTGATCAGATAAATTAATATTTTTAAAATATCATCAAAGATTTTAGTAATAAAATTATAATGTTTGAAAAATAAATGCAGTGAGAGAAATTTGGTTATGGAGACAGAAATGAAAGGTGCTATAGTTTGTGGTATTTGAAGGAGGGAAAAAAATGACAAAATGCTATAAATTCTTTTAGAGAAAAATCCAAGTCAAAAATAAGCATGATATATCCATATGAAGGTACAGAAGAAATGAATTATATTTTGACCAACAGAAAATATAAATTTCACAACTGTAATGTGCTTAATAGATTCAGTAGAGAAAATGATTATCAATTAATTCAAATTTAGAGACCAAAAATCTATTAAGAAAGTATAAACACTACTTCAGAAAAATTAGCAAAATAACATTACCTTCTTGGTCTACCCTATTCTCATTATAAGCTTTCAAGAACTATTCCCTTTCTGCTACTAAAGAATCATTTACATATAAACTTCAAAAATCAATGGTCATTAGAATGATAGACATCCCAAATTAGTTTCTTGCTTCTGACTTTATCAGCCAATATTTAGGATTCTAAACTGGAACTAAATCGTTTATGTATTTAACAACCATTTTTAACTCCTTCATAAAAGCTTGAAATTAAAAAAAAACTCTAAGGTGTTTAATCAAGTCAATTTGCTTGCATAGTTATATACATGCACTATCAAATCAGCAAGTATATATTTTAGTGACTTCAGCTTTATACTAATTGTAAGCGCATTTCACAATTTGTCTAGACCGTTAATACCAAGAATATATTGCAACACTTTCTCAGCAAATTCTTAACATATGCTTGAATATCAATGGACATGACATGGTAGTATATTCTTCCACATCAACAGACAGGTTTCAGACTTTTGCTTTCTCCAGAGAAAATTTATTATTCTAAACTGGAACCAATGTTTAATATCTGTGGCAGTCACATTTAACTTTTTTATATTACCGTACTAATAACCTGAAACTAAAAAAAAAAAAAAAAAGTTTTGAACCCAAACAAACAAAAGTCACTAACATATAAAACTGCTCTTAAAAAAATTCATTTTGAATTTTAAAATAATTCATTTTAAAATATTAAGAAGCATTAATGATGATTCGCACTTCAATGGAATTAATAAAAAGGCAATTGAATTTCACTAAAACGGCTATATATATATATATATATAGCTGCTTTAAAAAAGCAGCAATTCACCAATAAATTTTCAAATGACATAAAGCTGTGAATGAAAAAAAAAAAAAAGAATATAAAAAATATTTAAAAATAGTCCATTTAAAAGAATTAACTATAGTATTTAAATAAAAGTACAATTTATATACATGGAGTTTAGATGTAATTATAAGGGATTTGAACAGATTCTCAAGCTCATGGGATTGTAATTAATGATAATTGTGAAATGACAGGGAAAAATATAGAAAAAAACAAAAGCCTCAAAAATATAAATCAATATCTTGATATTAAAAAGAAAACTGTTTCAATAATAAAAAAAAAAAAAGAATGACACTATTATTAAAAAAAGAACATCATGAACTATATTGAAGAATTATACAATGAACTGAATAGTACTAGAAAACAAAACAATAAAGGAATCTATGATATCATATAAATTTCAAATAATTTAAATGAATAGATAAGATGTGCAAGTAAATCTATGACAAGTTGAAAAACCCCAGGAAATGATGGAATTATTATACACATTAAAAAAAAAAAGGTCAAGATATAGAAAATTTCCTGCAAGATCCATATATTAAATGATGTTGGATGACTGAGATAATGAAGTGATATTTAAGAGAATTGGTTAAAAAAAAAATTTAAATTACAGACATATTGATTGTCTGCCGGTTTTTTTACAAAGAACAAGATTTAAAAATTGTTATAGATTAGAAGATCATATGCAGTTATTAAAAGTCCAATCAGTACGAGTTGCTAATAAACTTTCAATGTGAAGATTATATATTAAAAACATGAAATTACTATTAAATTCATAACTTGAAGTTAAATATTTATAACAACTTTTTAAATTTCAAATAATTTTTATTCACATATATACATTATACTTACAATTACCTTTTTTCCAAAATTTTGTAATCTTTTAATAACTTCATTTAAAGAAAACTCTTCAATACTGTAACAAAATAAGGACATTTTTATTATTTTTAAGTAACATTACAATAAAATATATGTAAATGTATATACAAAATTCAAGTTATTAAATAACTTGATATTAAAACAAATACAACTTATTTAAATTTATTATACTGATCTTTCCTTCAATAATAAACCTACTTTGCTTGGAATCTGATGGATCTTTCATGCAATATATTTTATTTCTACTTACACTTTACTTCTTATAAATAGTTACATTTTCATTCCTATATCAATCCTGCTTTTGGAAACAGAAGTTACATATATATCATAATCATTTTCAACCATTATCGATCCACTGCAGAATGAAAGTCTCTCCAAGTTCAATTTATCTTCTCCAATCCCTAGCATTTCTTTCCCACATCGCACCAGCACATTTCCACATTTTATCCATCCATCTCACATATGGTCTTTTTCTAGGTCTTTTACAATCTCTTGGAATCTGGTTTAAGATTTCAAATGACCATTTATTATCATCTCTTCTAGCAATATGTCCAGACCAACTCCATTTCAGCCTCTTAATTCTTTCAATAATGTCAATAACACCTGTTTGTTTTCAATCTATTCTTGTTATTCCTAACATGCATCTCCCCATACATCGTTAAATGGTCTGAAGTCTCTGTATTGATCTTTTGGACAAGAAGAAATAAAAAATATTGCTGACATCTACTGATGGCAATTATAAATCACATCATAAAAAATAGATGGATAAATAAACATTCAAAAACACTTAATATTTTGCTGATATTTATAATACAACTGGATTATTACCTTTGGAGCTAGTTGCTAACGCTGCACTCCTAATATATATTATAAATCCAGAGAAATAACAGCTCAAATTTTAGTCACAAAACATTTTTTATGATTGCTATATTAAATGAAAAAATTAACTAATATTCTGTAGTAAATATCCATTCCAAAATAACGTACGTTGACACTACCTTGGAGCATTGCCAATAATCCATGTAACCATAAAACATATGTAATATATGCATTTTAAATTAAACGTACATACGAAAGTGTCTTATTCTAAAATATTATTTTATTGTTAAATCTTTAAATTTTGCTACTAATATTTTAATCATAGATGTTAGCTTGAAATGCAATCAATTGTAACAAACTAATTAAACAGATAACGAAGGAATTTAATTAGAAAAACCCAATTTAATTAAATCCCACCTTAATTTATAAGAGTTACTCCAGAAAACAAAAGAAAGCAAACAGATAAAAGGGGGCCATTTTGAAAAGAACAACTATGCAGGGGTAAGGCAGTTATTAGCAGCCATATTTGGAGTACAACGGCAGTAGACGTCTAGTAGTTTTGAGTAGAGATATCTCGCGTCAGTGCTTGCGGTAAATGACCAGCGCCCAGTGGAAATGTAGTCCATGGGTGTATCTGGAAAAGCCCACAGAAATGGGGAGACCGCAGCAGAGTAGAGCTTTAGTTGCAGAGCAGAGCATTAGTTGCAGAGCAGGGCATTCGTTGCAGAGTAGAGCATTAGTTGCAGAGCAGAATAAGCATTAGTTGCAGAGCAGAGCATCTGTTGCCAGAGAACTATGGAGATAGAGTGTTGCAAACTATTCGCTATTCAGACTAAGTAAAATATTGTGTATATTTATTTGATGACCGCACAGACATTCTTGCGGATATAACATTGGCGCAGTCACATTTGGAACCTGTAAATAGCGAATAAGTTAGATGGAGAAACCTGGTGAAAATGGAAATCCCAGTTAGTAATGTTAATAACGGAAGTGAATGGCTAAAGTTTTCATTGCAAGTTTACGTGATGAAACATCGGTGAAAGTTTGGAAATAAAATGTTTGTGCAGTTAACATCGGAAGCTGAATTTACCACGCTTGCGCAGTTGAACCTAAAAACCACAGTGAATAACCAGCTGTTAATAAGAAAATGTCAGTTTTCGGACAAAACTCTATTGGAGAGTTCGACGTGGAAAACGCGGCTGATTGGCCACTATACCTGTCACAAATAGAAAATTTCAAGGTTACATCTGTTAATCGTAAAAATAAAGTTTTTCTTCAGTTTGGGAAAAGAAAAAATAAAGCACCAAGAAGTCGCATCATGGGGTTTTCTGGAATAAGGGGAGGTATTGCAATATATGCATTTTAAATTAAACATACGTACGAAAGTGTCTTATTCTAAAATATTATTTTATTGTTAAATCTTTAAATTTTGCTACTAATATTTTAATCATAGATGTTAACTTGAAATGCAATCAATTGTAACAAACTAATTAAACAGATAATGAAGGAATTTAATTAGCAAAACCCAATTTAATTAAATCCCACCTTAATTTATAAGAGTTACTCCAGAAAACAAAAGAAAGCAAACAGATAAAAGGGGGCCATTTTGAAAAGAACAACTACGCAGGGGTAAGGCAGTTATTAGCAGCCATATTTGGAGTACAACGGCAGTAGACGTCTAGTAGTTTTGAGTAGAGATATCTCGCGTCAGTGCTTGCGGTAAATGACCAGCGTCCAGTGGAAATGTAGTCCACGGGTGTAGTTGGAAGAGCCCACAGAAATGGGAAAACCGCAGCAGAGTAGAGCATTAGTTGCAGAGCAGAGCATTTGTTGCAGAGCAGAGCATTAGTTGCAGAGCCAGGCATTCGTTGCAGAGTAGAGCATTAGTTGCAGAGCAGAAGAGCATTAGTTGCAGAGCATCTGTTGCCAGAAAACTATGGAGATAGAGTGTTGCAAACTATTCGCTATTCAGACTAAGTAAAATATTGTGTATATTTATTTGATGACCGCACAGACATTCTTGCAGATATAACAACACATTAAGCATAAAAGCTGGAGCTGATATATCTACAAATTTATTTATACATATTTAAGGCTTATTTATCTACTTATTATATATATGTATAATAATGTAGACAAGAATAAATTAACACTTCTTCAGAAATAGAAATTTAATGTAAAAATAAAGGTTATGACGATATTTTAAGTTTACAAATAATATTGTAAATGAAAAAAAAGTAATAACTTTCAACTATGGTGTTAGTCAAGCAACAAACCAAAAAAAAAAAATTAAACAAGTGAATTTTTTTATCAAAGCAGTCTATGCATTGAATATGTTAAGAACAAATAAAAAAGATATTCAACAATAATAATTTAAAAACCTATAATCATTTAAACCTGTTTTATTATTCATCCACTGCATGAAAAGTCATTAGATTTTGGACCCATGCTTTAAAAAAATTGGTCAATAAAATCTTTAACTTATTATTTAAAGTTTTATTGTCTTTCAGGAAATTACATGAATTTTCTCTTTTATCTATTTAATACTTATCTTTTGTTTGTTGACATACAAATATATTCATACATGAATAAAATTACCTCTATTTTATATACAGTGAACCTATTAAATTTTATTTTCAATATTTTTTTTCTAGCCACTGTTATTAGATGAGTCAAAACTCAATGCTTTTGTTCACTCTCACTTAATAATAAACTTCTATATATCAATAATAACATTATATAATGATCTGAATGTCATATCACCTACATTATTTGATAATTTATAATATAGTTACACATAAAATACTAAGAAAATGATATCTAATACATATATCAAATTATAATGAAATATTAAATTATATATATAATTATTTCACGCATATATCACAAAATTTTGCAGTATAATAGTTAATGCATCAGTCTGCCATATCTATGATTTCGAATCTGGATGAAATTTTTTTTAGAAAGTTTTTGATTTCAAGAAATATAATTTCTTTTATATAGCTAACTCAAATAAGTATCTAACTACTATTAGCTAGAGGATAAATAAGGAAGAAAAACACAAAAATCTTCAATATATTTAATATATTTAATAATATATTTGTTTCACTTTACCTTATTCTTTCCATTAACAGATTAACAATCTGAATTCCTAGTAACCATGAGTCACTATTACCAAATTCTGCAGTAGATTTATGTAGGATACAGCTATAAATAAATTGTTAAGCTAAATTACATATATATAACTAAAATGTTAGAGACAAAAAAAATTAAATTACAAAAAAAAAAAACCTTTCTATCATCTTTTTATTATTTGTCAATTTGGTTATAAATTGTGATAAGCTAGTATTTGATTTAACAGGGAATGTAGCATTCATTAGCAGAGGCAAATGAAACTGTCAAAAGAAAAAAAAAAGGAAATACTATGAGATAAAAATAAAACAATATATTACTATAAAAATAATTTATTTACCTCTCTCCTCCAAAAAAAACCCAACAATAATCAAAATTACAAACATAAGTAAATATAAAATTTTGGAATTATTTGCTCAATTAATTTCACATAAATAATAGTACTTAATTATAAGAATGAAAATATTATTCAAATTTTAATAGTGTAAAATAAAATAAAAAATAAACAATTTAATATACTAATAGATAGTTACTAATTAGTATTAAATATGAATAATTGTATTCAAATTTGATCAAACAAATATTAATGTAATAAGGCTGAAACATATATTATGATATTTGCTGTGTCCTGAGGATTTCTAAAGACTAGTCGGAGCTAAATAAATAAACAATATACTTTAAAATGTATACATAACAAGATTTATTTAATAACAAAATGTGGTAAAAACAACATAAAAAGGTAATAGTCCATTAATATTCACATGCTGAATTTTTTTCAGGTGAAAATAGTCTTCTTTCACACCAGGAATAATCCACTTATTATATTTGTGCTTTCAAATTAAATGTCACTTGAAACACAAATAAGCATATCTAATTTCATGTATAGAATAAATCTATTAAAGTTCACAATATCAGTGCTTACTTTGACGCACATAATTTATGTGTTACATAATAACCATCTGCGTTTCCAACTTGTCTCTTGTGGTTTGTTTAAGCTTCAGTTAATTATTCTTCACTGGTATTAACCTTTTTAATACACAAACAAGTAACTGCTTCTTACTTGCCACTATTCCATTTTAGTTTTTAATCACTGCTAGTCAATCTATTAGACTATCACTAAACTACTCTTTACTGCTGATCTGTTATCACTTCAAACCAACACCAACTTTAATCCAGTCTAACCATTTTAGTTGCTTCACTTCCTCTTCTTCATTTACATGGGAATAAATATATTTATGTTCTAATTTGTATGCAACTAGCTTCATTTGCATACAAATTCTATTCTAATTTAATCTATAATTTTGGGACATTCTCTCCAGCAAATTTCTAGAATAATTTTCTCCAATAAAGAGAATGTTATTAAAATGAAGAAATTAGCGTGTATTTACAAAAATAAATCTTTTATTTACATTTAGTTTTATACAAATGGACAATTCTGCAGTCTAATAATTTTTCATTAAAGAAATAGAGGAAAGTATGTTTTTTGCTTGGTTATTCTCCTATAAAACATAAATTTATTAAAAGAAAAATGCCCATTAAGAAATTTTTGATTGGCATGACTACTAAGATGAAAATTACTTCCAAAACATTTTTTTATGAATTAATTATATTAATTAATATTATTTTTAGATGCTAATATATTTTAAAAGATTATATAATACATAATATTACTAGTGATAAAACTAACTCCCATTAATCACTCCAAAATTTTACTTTTTTAAGAAAAGTAATATATGTAAAGTAAAATAGATATGGTCAAGTTGCAATCATTAGTGTCTATATAAATATATTGGTCTATAAATAAAGCTGGGATGCTACCTTCATTGTTAAAAGGTTGATTTGACAACAGTTTAAGATTGTTATTGAAGTGTTGACTGGTTTTAATGATTACTTATAAACCCATTTAGCTTTGAGCATAGTTACACTTATTATTTAAGTAATACATTGAGTGCAATTTAAAAATTATGATTGCAGTTTACCTGTTTAATTAAAGAGATTTACTTAAACTTCTATGTATCAATAATTCCAATCTCTGTCATCAAGTTGCAATCTTTACTGTTTATACAAATATATTGGACCATAAATAAAGGTGGGATTCCATCTTTATTGCTGAAAAAAGGTTGCCCTGATAACAGTTTAAGATTGTTATTGATATTGGAATTGTCTAAGTGTTAACTGGTTTTAATGATTATATATATATTGTACCTACTGAAATTTGAAATTTCAATGTGATATAATGTCAATCATAAAAAAAAAAAATGTTTTTGGTTTGATTTTAATAACTATGTTGACAAAGAAATGTTTATTATTAATTATAGTTTGCAAAAACTGTGAATTGACTTTATTCATTTTAAAAATGAATGTGTAAATAATAAAGTTTACAGTCTTGATAAAATTATTATTTTCTTTCATTATGTATATTTTCGTTACTGCAATCATAATAGTAGATTATAAATAATACACCCAAATATTTAATGTCTCCAGTATATTTGTTATTTTATTTGTATAATATTATATGGAAAAGTTATGTGTAAAAAGTATATTTCCGTTGTAGTAAGGAAGAATGCAGTCTTAATTGTTTAGTTTTTGCTGGAGTGAAAAAATATTATTTGTTTTAAAAAATGTAAATGTTTGTTATACATAATAATTGTGGGAAAAATTTTTTTTGTCATTATTTTATATAATAAAATTTTTATTAATAAGACACTGTCTAGGATTGACCAAAGAGTTAATACAGAACGTTGCTATAGTTTCTCTTGCATCAATGAAAAAAATTTATAAATAGAACTAAGCAAATTAAATGATCTCTCTGTACCTTAGCTTCAATAGAAGCAAATCTAAGCGCTCTCATATGATTTTTTTTTTTATGATTTTTAAAAGTATACGAATATTAAATGGATAGAATGATGGGATGAAAGCAATAGTATTTACCCATTAATGGGACAGGATTGTTGGAAATTTGTGAGAGGTAACGATTTATTGAAAGTATGAAAATTAATTCTTAGCATTTTCAAAAACCATGGGAATGTTTCTTTGTTTAAAAACAGATATTACCTACTTTCCAATGACGAGAACCAACTGCTAGCAACAAAAAAATGTATAGAAAGATTATGTTCACCTGCTAATACAATTTTATAAGCTTGATAGATTATTTATAAACAAGATAGAAATTGTTTCAATTTCTATAGCCATTTACTTATTATGCTTTATTAATTAATTATTTGCTAAATGAAAGATATCTACATGGCATTATCATGGATATAAACTAATGTTTGTAGACTATAACATCACATAGATAGAATACCTGCTAAATAATAGAATAATTTGGATATTTGGAAAATATTGGATTTAATAAAATGTGCTTCGAATGTACTAGCTTTTCGTGACATTTCTACTTTTTCTGGTACAACAAAACATCGTCGGATTGTGGTTTAAAAAATAGATATTAGAATTATGATACTATTTAGGAAAAGTTGCACTTCAAAACAAATCAGTCTGTTTAATAACATATTATTATTTATATATATATATATAGTGTATATTAATATAAATGGTAATATAATTTAAATTAAGTAGAGTTTATTTTACATGCTTAAAATATAAGAGTTATGTCTTTCTACATTCAATTTATATTTCATAACTTTATTTCCTTATTCAATGATTATAAATTAAAAACAAATATTTATTTTTTGTTTTATTCTCTTATAACATGAATGAGTAAGTAGATTCATCTTTAGTATACTTTTATTTCCATTAACTATATTTTTTATATATGTATATGAAGATTAAGAATATCCTTGACTTTCTTATATTTTGAAAAGTGCATGTGTTATAACACATCTGTGTTACATAAATATACATTGTAGTTTTAGAATTTTATAGGCAAAGTTCAATATATAATCACATATTTAATTTAAAAGAATTAATGTCATTTGAAAACCTATTGCATAAAGCATAATTAGATATGTATATATTTTAAATGTTATCATTTCTTTGTATTGAATTTAATGTTTATTATCTGAACAGGTATAGATTTTTATATAGCAATAAATTAATTGATTTGGCATTCTTAAATATTTAATAAATAATTAATTAGAAGCTTGTAATTATTTTGTTAATAACAAGTAACATTTATATTAAGATAGAAATTATATATGAATTAACTTGATGATTGATAAAAGTACCAATATGATAACTAATGAAGCTGAGAAAAGGTAGTTGCAATTAAATGTTCACATTTTATTTTAATTTATTATTGATTAAAGTGAATATTATATTAAATCAGTATACAGTTAGAAAGATTGTATCTTACTCAGTTATAGAGTTGGTAATTGTAATATATTTTATTCTATTACAAATTAGAGCAATTTGCTTTAATTACATTTAAACCTTTCTTAGTGCAGCTTAGACTCAAATATTTCAGCATTTTCTGACATTTTCTTTGTCACATTAATATAAAATATAAGATTAAATGATTATTACTTATCAGAAAATAATAAATTTGACTTCATTTGATAGATATTTTTGTTTACTACTGAAATAAATTTTAAATATTCCCATTTTGTTTCTATAAATATTAAAAAAATGAGATCGTAATCAAAACAAAAAGATTACACATCATAATTTCAGAAAGATTATTTTCAGTTTACAAAATCAACAAAATATTTGTTATTTCTGATTATTTTTAAAAATTTGAATGAATATTTATATATTTCTATTATATCTAACAAATTATGCTTTAAAAGTTTACAATTTTTGAAAATTTATTGCAAAATTGTGATATTTTCATACTCGTAAGTATAAGTAGATTGCTTACATGGAAGCTAAGTTTCTAAATAGCTTAAGGCCAATATTCACGTTAGCTGCTAATATAACATTATATTTTTGAAAATAAAGCATTTTCAGTCAAAATAAGTTATTAATAATTCATATTTCTTGATATCTAATCAATATAATGTAAATTATTGTAAAAAAAATTATCTAAAACCATATTAAATTTGCAAATAAACATGTTTTTGGTCATTGGGACTATTTTCTTTAATTAAACAATATATTAATATACTAAACGTTTTACCGCCTGGGCTTGGAACAATGGCTGAACATGTCAGGGCAGGGTTTGTGTCTTTTGTAAGGTGGTTTTCTTTGAATCTCCCACCATCTATCGTAATTTTTTGAACAAAATTTTTATATAATAAAATATACAGAAAAATATACATTTTAATATATAATACTTGTGGAAAAATTCACTAGGGGTTGAATTGGCCAAAAATGTAAAATTGTGTAATAAAATTATAGAAGGTTTAAGTTTGTTGATGTGGATCGTAAATTCTATTTAAATATTAAATTTTAATTATAATCACTAATAATCTTTCATATGCTTTGACAATTATAGCTGAAAGTTTTAATAACTTAGCAAAAATATTAAACTGAAGAATAATTGGATATGATTTATCAATTGTGTTGGAATAAGCATCAAATAGGAATCTATCATTTATTTTATATACTGATGTGATTGGATATTATAAATTTTAATGTTATCTAATAAGATAATTTTATTTTATAAGTTGGTAAAAATGGAAAGATAGTTTAGGATAATTGATTTCATATTGTCATTAAGTATTTAATCTTATTATAATTGACTTAATTAATAAAAGTATATTGATATTAGTGGAATAGCATGGCTAAGTTAGCATTATTTCTTTTTTTTATTTAGTTGTAATTAAAAATCAATTATTGAGTTATATATTTAGTAAGATATCATTGATATTGTAAACCTATAGGGCATATTAAAATTATTGCATCCATTCATGAATTATTTTGTTTAAACATAAATAAGATTTAACTTTTAGTATAAACAGTGTTTTAACACATAAAGAATATTAACGTTTATCTATCAAATCTTTGTTATTATTTTTATTATATTACAAGCAAATTATATGATAGGCATAGATCATTATTTATAAGATAATGATATTTGGTTTTATTGCTTTATCTTTAATTTATTGCAAATAACGCCCATATTTTTAGGATAGCTTGAAATAATGATTTTCTTGTTTTCTATCCATCCTAAATACTATGTAAATTCATGAGTTTATAATAAAGATTATTGTCACTGTTTTATTGACTAAAACATTAGATTGTTATTCATTGATTGATAATCATTTTAGTTTATTGTGCTATTACAAATGATGCTACAATTCACAGGCATTAATAAATTAGGATTGTTCTTCCATGGTTCATATTTTTATTCTGTTACAAATGGTGATCAATAATTAGGCTATAACTCAGGGAATAGTATGACCCACAATTTTATCCTATAGAAGTGCTGTTCAACTTCATGGCATGTTACAAATGCCACCCAAATCTGTGAGGCTATTAAATAAGAGCTTAGAATCATTTTTATTCAGTAACAATATAAACAAAAGAAGAAATATGGGTATGTTAAATTCATGTTAGAATTTTCCACTTTTAAGTGAATTGTATTTAAATAAATTAATGTATAGTGAGCTTTGCTAAAATGAAGATTATATGAGTCAATAACTAGTAGAATGAACACTTTTTTTTTATTAAATCAAGATTTATACAATAAATATGAAGACATATACTAACACTAGAATAAGACATTTTTTCCACATCATCATCATCAACCATTATCAATCCACTGCAGGATGAAGGTCTCTCCAAGTTCAATCCATCTTCTCCGATCTTTAGATTCACTTCTCCACATCACCCCTGCACACTTTCTTATTGCAGCCATCCATCTCACATGTGGTCTCTTTCTGGGTCTTTTACAATCTCTTGGAATCCAATTTAAGATTTCAATTGTCCATCTATTATCATCTCTTCTAGCAATATGTCCAGCCCAACTCCACTTCAGTCTTTTAATTTTTTTCAATGAAGTTAGTTAACAATTTATCAGTTAACTCTTTCTATATCTAGTAGCAAGTTGCACAAATACATATTTTTTAATTAAAAGATGCATATTCTGTAGTAATTTTAGTTGTGGATCATAAAAGTAGAATTGAAAAGTTAATTGTTGTTGCCTACAAACAAAAAAAAAACTAGAACAAAAATCCAATTTAAAAAAAATCTCAAAATGAGACTGGTGAAATGCCAGAAATCTAGGTCCTAAGTTATCAATTTAATTTACTTATCTCAAACTATTTCTAATGTTAAATATGTTGTTCATACAGTATCTTTTTTTAAAAGTATTCTCTTAGGTGCATATACTGTAATAAATTTAATTATGTATCATAAAAATTGAATTAGAAAGATGTTTAAAAAGTTGACATTAAATAAAAATTCAAAATAAAATTCCGTAAAAAAAAATGTTTCAAAACAAGACTGGCATAATTGCCAAAAATGTAAAATTTAATTATCAATTTCTAGTTCTAGTAGTAAAATTGTTGAACATAAATTATTAATATGCATTTGGCCAAAGTTCTGTGGGTGACAGGATTTAAGTAATAACTATATATTGGAATATTTCCATCATCTAATATTAAATAGTGAATATCTTTAGAAAAATACATACTTTGAACTTTCTAAGTGCATTCAAACTGCTAGTAATAGTACACTGGTTAGTATATTAATACTGAATTAACAGATAATGACTTTAATATATATATGTATTACATGGTTTTATATTATTTATATTTCTAAATATTATAAAGATCAAATAAATCTAAAAAACAATAATACTTACTGCAATAGAAATAGATAACAGAGGTGATAAAATAAATAAATTCCTACTAACTTCTTCATTACAAGATGTCAAAAGGGAAAGCCCCTAATATAGTATATATAAATATAAATTTACTTATAATCAAATCACATTAAAACATATATATTTATAAACATAATAAATAAATATAAGTATTATAAAATATTAACCTGAAAAATATGAATAGTCAGCCACAATGGCAGAATGCCTTCTTCTTCTAGAAGATAAATCTTAAAAATAAAAACAACAAAAAAATTCTGTACTCATAATAAAATACTTCGTTAATTAAAAAGATTCATTTTTAAATTCCACATTAGGAATTGTATTGAATGTGATATGAATTTCTTAAAATTAAAGAACTATTTTGCTTAAGTATGCTAAAGAAATTTTTTAAAAATTTGGTTTGAAAGAGAACACTGTTTGTTTTATTCAGTATCAGTAAAAAAACTGTCTTTAAACCAAAAAAAAAAAAAACATTATTCTCAGCTTACCCAATGTTTTATAAAAATAAACTGTATTTATTCTATTCCTTTGCTGCTTTCTATTATAAGCTTAAATAATGAAATAATATTAAAGGGTGGTACTTTTTAAATCCACAATTAGTGTTATCTTTTCCTTATCCACAGGTTAGTTCTGGCTTATGGTCTTCATCAGTGAAAAGTTTGAACCAAAAATCTAAGTGCACTAGATTGAGATCTAAGTTCTGATTGATCAAGGACACAATCAAAAACTAGTCTGAGAATAAGGACAGGACAGCACTGGATATGAATTTAATACACATTACCATCTAGTATTTATTGATATTACTTCAGTTTACAATAGATGGCAGCAACAAAACAGAATAATTTAGTTTGCTTATGTAAATTAGCTTTAGTATCACTTATTTTATCCCAGACCTGATGACAAGATAGGTTATAAATATGGAGACCTAAGTTCTCCGAAAGCGCTAAGCCTTATAATTCTTTTTCTAATAATACTAAACTTCACTTTTTTGCATAAAGCGCAATTTAAAATTTATTCATAATAAGCAAATGCACAATTATATGAAAATATATAAATATTTTATGAGTAAGAAAATTAAACCAAAAGCTTTCTTAAAATAAAAATATTTCAAAATAAAAATGGGTGTATTATAACTTTAATATTAAAAACTGACACACTTTTTCAAAAAAATATTTTAGCTTTTAATGAATTACTTATCAAACCCTTATTACATACTGTTATTTTAGTTAACATGAAAATAGGCACAATATCCCGCTGAACATCATGACTTACCTGTAAATGTGTAATCACAGTATCAGAATTATATACTATAATAGCATTGGACTTTTCATTTAATCAATTTTACACTATAAAATTTTAAAACAAAATACAGACTTTGTCATACCTCAGAGGTGAGATATGATAGGCTTATACATGATTTTAAACATTTTAGGTTTTATATAATCTGCTTATGGCTTTTTATCAATAAGTTATTAAAATCATAGCTACAAAGTTTCTTCTATGTACTTCATTAAACTGCTATTCAATCTGAAAGCAAAATCTAATATTAAATTAAACAATCAATTTATAATCATTCTTTTGTATCACTGTAAATAGCTCTACATCACTTTCTTGTATATTAGTTTCTTAAATATATTCTTATTTAATAAACAAATTGCTATTTACGCATAAACCTGTTTCACTATTGCCATTTTTTTACCCCAAAAAATAAGTACATTTTGATTAAGTTTATTAATAGTTAGTTATTAGTTTTAACTAATTATAAAGCTCAAAGAATAATAAATAATACAATTCCTCAATATATAATGAATACTTAATGACCAACTGATTCTTCATTTACAAATATTCTGCTGGACATTCATGTAGTAAAAAAAGCTGGCCTAAATCTCTAAAATTCAAGATCCTTTAATACATTTTTAGTAGACATTTTCCTGCTGTTAATACATTTAATTCCTGCACAATTGTTTCAACAATAAATAATAATGTCCATGAAACTTTATGTTTTATAGCTGATAACAGTTAAATTGTACTCCCTGAAGTTATTTCTGAGATGCACATGAATTCTTTGCATAACATAATGCTACTCTGAATGGATCCAACATAGTGATATCAAAGCACTTTATTTAATAGTGCAGGTGTAATTTAGTAATACAACCAAACTAAACTACTTGTTAGTCTTTTTTTTTTACAAAAATTATGACATGTCTATTAATATTATTAGTATTAAATCAATTCCTACAAAAGCCTATTCATAAAATGCATAATGTATGGAATTATAATACAATAAGTTATGCTCTAAATGTGAACATTTAATTTATTGGCTACAAATGAGATATTCTTTAAATATGATACATTGGATATTCATAACTTATTCATATAGTTTATCTTAAATCTTCCCATCTGTTTAATCAATTCAATCCATTTAAAATAAAATAATTCCTAAGAATCTATTCTTAAAATAATATCAAATAAAAAAAATCAACTTTTAAGCCTATTATAAAATTCTCTTACTGATTAATATTAAATTTAAGACTTACAGTTGTCTAAATACCATGATCAGTCTATGCAATACAGAAAATATATGAATCTTCATTTCAGTTAATCTTAAGATATTTATTTATTCATACCTCAAGGAATAATTGAATAATTTTAAAATGGATGTTACATCATTCAATATTATGCAGCAAACAATTAATGAAGAGAGATTTCATATTGCTAAATGAGTGATTTTTTTTTTCCTTCTGAGATTTAATAAAAAAAATTTAACCTTTCCTATTATCTGAATTAAAAATTATAATTAACTCTGATTGCAGAATATTTCTGACTATTTGAAATGCTAGAATAGCTATAATTGATTGGAGATGATGAAGAGACCTTTTAATGAATGGTTTACTTTCTTGATTTGATTGTTAAAAATATTAATAAACATGTAGCACTCAGATTCTCTGCAAAATAATTCCTACCATAAGTGATATCACAAATCTATTCAATTTTGTAATATAACACTTAGAAAAAAGATGTCTAAACTTCAATGTTAGGAACATATTTTTATAATCAAGTTATATGAAATGCCATTTATAAATATATGAGGTCTATTTTTGGATTCTCATAGAAATGATAGAGCATTGTAAAGAATATCAGATAAAGACAAACAACAAATCTTCAAAACTTTGTGATTTTAAAAAATAAGCATAATTTTCTGATTTTAGAAATAAGCAAGTACTTTATAAAAGTCTATTTATATGGAATATTCTTCAGAGATTGGCTAAATGATTAAAAACATAAATGAACTTATTCTGAAAATAATTTGCATTCCTTTTGTCTATTTTGCAATTCAGTTTTATTAAATCGTAGTCAAAAATTTCCTGATTGGTAAAATACACAAATAGTTTATTATATAAGCAATTCAACCAAATATTATATTCTCTTATAAATTGATTCATTTTTACAACCTAATTACATATATAAACAATATATCAAATAAACTAAACATACATATATTATGCACAATTCATATTAACCCAATACTTGAAATTTTATCTATCATTTTCGCATTCTTTAATGTTACTACAATAAACCCTCCACCCTCTGTCAAGAGCATTCTAGAATTAGGACTGAGATATGTAGGCAACTTCTGGAAACAATCGGTGATAAAGCTTATAGTAGATATTAAAATGGGCCTTACACACACCTGGAGAAAGATAATCTGATGTCAAAGTTCATAAACACATTAGGCACAAATCCTTAGGATTTTCAGATTTGGAACACTAACAATTAATATTGCCTTACAATTTCTCTATAATAATGCCTTAATTTGCATGAAAGAGGACAAAGGCAACAGATTTGTGATCATGAACAAATCTGATTTTACACTGAAAATATAACAGCAAATAGATCATTTAAAGTTCACTTCTACCCCCGCATTAATAAAGACAAATTCGTAAGTAAAATTCTACGCGAACACTGCAGTAAAGCATTCACCAAGAGAGAATACTATCAAATATATCCATCCATGGCTATTCCCCCTCACCTGTTTATTAACATCAAGACTCATAAACCCAACAAGCCTCTTAGATTTATGCTGGATTTTAGAGGCTCCCTTTACCTTGAAACAGCTGAAATGATAAACTGATGGCTTATTGAACAGTTGGGATTCGGCGACTACACCATCAAGTTCTCTTTTGACTTTATTTCGCACATTAAGACTTCCAAGCTCAATCCACCATATAAAATAGTCTCTCTGGAAGTTATAGAACTTTATAGTTCTATTAATAGGGCATCAATATCATTATATTAATAGGGCATTATCCATCAATATCATTAAAAATGAACCACCCTCCACCATATATAAACTTTACTATTGCATTTCTTTCTTGACTTGTTAACAACATTAAAGCTACTTTCAATGGCCACTACGACAAAATGTCCACTGGTTGGTCTATGGGTCTCCCTCTGAGTGAAGTCATATCCAGTTTATATGTTACCCACTTTGAGAAGATAGTCATTTCAGCAATACATTGAGTATATACCAGACTCTATATATACATGCTATGTGGATGACATTTTCATTATAGGTCCAGAACCAGATATACAAGAAATCAAAGTGAACTTTCGAAGCCAAATCTGCCCTACATTTTTCTGTGGAATGGGAAGACTCTTTACTTCTGAAATACTATGAATTAAATAATAAACAGAAAGTCTCTCCACAATGACTACTCTATGCACATTAAACCTTTAGACGTATGTGGTTTCACTCATTCAGAATCCACAACACCTCAAGCCCACAAGCTAGCAAGCCTCTCATCATTTCTATTTCACAACCAATCTTTAAGAAAATAAAAATCTTTCCATAAAAATAACATAGAATTATACACTGAGCTCATATCTGTCAGATTTAAATACAATTTTTCAGAAAGATTACCTTTACCCCCCCCCATCCGATGACAGGCCATGGTTTCTTCTCCCATATTTTCATAACCTCACCAAAACAATCAAGAAAATATTTTCATCTACATATTGCCCCACTTTCCACACTTCTCTCTTCCTCCAATAGACTTTTAAATAACTCAAAGGACAAACTTGAAAGTGAACTCACTTCTTGCACTGTTTATGGAATTAAATGCCCTAATACCGTGTGTAATTTTTATTTATTTTAGTGAATATTGGGTGTCTTTGGCCACATGATTGTCACAGTAAGAGTACAGTTCCCAAACCAGATTGAAGTTCAGTATTTTTTGAGCATCAAAAATTAACTGGGCATTTATTTACTCCATCTTCAGTAGCAATTCAGTATATTATTGAAAGAGATGACTCAAAACAAAAAATTAGGGAAGAATACTACATAGCCAATTCCACTCATGCTATTAATCATAAAAATTCATCTTTTCCCCCTCTCCAGAAAGTGGACTCTCTGATACGTATCAACACTCATTAATTTTATATAAATTTGAATTTCCACATTATATATATATATATACGCATACTCTTACTCCATCGCTTCACAATTTATCCAAGCTATGAATATGAGAGTATTGTAATTCTCGAAAGCACTCAGCCTTATTTTGTTACTTTAACTAGAAAAAAAAAAAAAACTTCTCTTCATTACTTTCAGTGAAGTGAAGTATAAACCTCATATTTATACAATACATATATAAGTATAGGGGATTTGAACTCAGATTTTCAAGCATCCTTCAATTATCCACACTATCTCATAAAACTAATTTGGACCAACTAATGAGTGCTGATTTAGCATGAAATATACGCATATTGGTGATTATTTATCGTTTCTACATGTGTGTGGTCATGTGTATCAGTTGCATGAGATAGTGTGGATAGTTGAAGGGTGCTTGAAAATCTGAGTCCAAATTCCCTATACTTACAATTAAGCTCCCGGGTTTATGAAGAGTGCCTGGTTTTCAAATATTTACAATACATATATATATAACACAGGGCTGATAATTATTTATTTTTGAATCAACATAATCAACTTTTCATTATACGCTGAACATGATAAAGTGAATTCATGTGATACTCAAATATATATATATATAAAGACAAATGTAGATATTTTATGTGTTGCTAGTGATAGGCACTTTTTTAATTTGCAAAAAATATATCTATTTTAAAAAGTTGAAATATATTACGAAATTTAATTATGATATTCTAGTATTTAGCTAAGCTAGAACATTCACATTATCACATCTAAAATTATCACTATTATTTAAAAGATTATTGTTACTAATCATCATCATCATTCTGTTCTCTTTAAAAAATAGACTTATTATCTTTAATTTTTTAATTTTGTTTTTAAGCAATGACTTTTATCAAAATTAAGCTTAAATTATGTTTACAATATTTATAATCAATTTCCAAAAATCAAACTGCAAAAATAAAACAATAAACTAAAACTTAAGTAATCACAAACTATTCCATTTGTTTGATGTATTCAATATTACCAAAAGCAGAATTTACAGAAAAAAGATTCAAAATATACAATTTAATAAACTCAATCAGATCAATATAGAAACTAAAAAAAACTGTTCATAGAATGCTTGGATTTCTTTTCTTAAGGCATATTTCATTAGTTTTTTTAATAAAGACTAAACTAAAAAGTCCATATAATAGTGGATTATTATCCTTAAATGGCCCTATGAAGATTAGTACAATGATAGATTTGAGAGATAAAAGTCTAGTGTTTGAGTGTCACATGATCCTTGAATAACTCAATGATTTATTTAGCATATCACAACTATTTTTCAAGTATGTTTTTTTTTTAATTTTAAATAGCATTAGAACAATTTGTACAGTTCTATAAAAATCTATTTTTGATTTCATTATAGTAAAATCAAATCCATATAAAATTCTACAATTATCTCCAGAAAAAAAAATGTTCTTATTAATTTTAGTAATAGCAATTATTATATGTAACACAGCAAACACTATACAAAAATCAATAACAAATCTATAGCAGCCTCCATTTGTAAGTGAAATGTTGGCATGTCATATCTCTGGAGAATTATGTGATATCAGCAATTTTTTTTTTCATCTAATTATAAAAACTGCTGAAATATATTAATAAAATATAATTTTCCTTATATTTTATTTCAGTTAGTCATGAATCCAAGTCAGTCACTTTTAAAATTAAAGTCATGATTTACCTGAGCATGACATTGTTATTTAATTACATTTTTTCAATTTTTAATTCTATAACAAAATTCTGACTGCCTTCTTCTGTTCTGATTAACACATTTACGACCTGAAAACTAAGGACTTGCACGGTAACTCAAACTTCCAAGTGACAATTATTTTTTCTAGATCTAAGATAAGGAAATATTCTTTATAAACTGAAGTTAATATTATTATACAAAAATGCAAGCAAGCACTTTTAATCTTTTATATAAACTTTTAGTAAAATATTTATGCAAGATTAATAATACTTTAATAGTTCTATAATTTTTTTTAATCATCTTTTTCATATTGTAATTCAAATGTATTCATTACAACAGTTGTTATTTTTCTATCTTTATCACATAAACAAGTAATAAAATTTCCAATAATTTTTATTATAGTATATAATTTAACTGCTGTGTTTATTCTTGAGACAATTTTCCATTTTGCATATTTTCAATGGTGCATTACTTTACAAATACATTCACACATATAAATGTGCATGAATGTGTAAAAAGATTACATTAATAAAATATATAAACAATCCAAAATTTGAATTGGAATATTATACACAACTTGATAATATATTTCTTAGAGAAAATATTTAACATATAGATGAGAAAAAAAAAATTCTTGCATAACATTACCCATTTTCCCTCTAAAATAATAAAATAAGATGAACTAATATAAATGGCTTTTCCTTAAATAAAGTCAGAAGTATCATATAAATCATATGCTCCAGAGACTCCGTTACCAATTAAAATATTCCTCCCTCAGAAACCTTTATATATTACAGTAAACTCCCTTTCATCAAATCATTCTCCCAGATCTCTATAACTACTTATAAAAAAGCACCATCTGTTGAAAAAAATATGAAATAATATCACAAACCAAAATCTTTTTCTAATTAAGTATTGAAAATTAAAATGAGATATAATTGCACAAAACAATATTTTCAGAAAATCCCACTGATCAGCAGTGATGTAAATAAGAGGAAAGATGCAATATTTATATAAAAATAAAAACAAAGAATATGTTCATAGAGATGTGAATAAGATGAAACATAATATGGACAAAAATAGAATAATGAAGACAAAAGAATTTTTAGAGGAAATTTGGAAATAGTTATAGGAAAAATTTTTTTTTTAAAAAAAAAGGTCAAAATGTAAAATATAAAATTTAGTTTTATAAATTTTCAAAGTAATATAAATAGAAATAAGAGGAGAGAATGGTAGGTTTTTATAGAAGAAATTTTAGATTTATTAACCGTGCTGGAGAGATAATTGAGAGATGAAGAACTGTATCTTCAGAAATGTGAATGGTGCATATTAAATAGAAGTGATGAGATCAAGAAAGAATGAGATATAGAGTTATTATTAAAGATATCTAAAAAAAAAATTGTAAGAACATATGTGCATTAGAATAAAAGTGAATAAAAGGGAAGTGGATGTGTGATACAGTACATTTATTTACATAAAATGGAGAAGATATGAAAGCATGGAAAATATTTGGGAATGTTTATATAGATATAAATGAGTTTAAAAAAATTTTTAAAATATTGATTGTAGGTGATATGAATGATCATATTAATCAAAGTGATGGATTGGAGAATATGAATGAATGAACATTATTAAATAAAATGTGTGGATAAATGGATTGAAAATTGATATTTTATGTAAAGATACATAGTTGAGACAGTACTCATCGATTAGCCGCAGCACACCGCTTGATGTCGCTGATTCCATGCAAAAGCACAGAAATATGCCGTTTACACGGCCTATAGAACAGTTCTGTTCATATTAGCCGTTAAGCAGCCATAGCTGGTGTTGCACACAAATATTACGGCCCGCTTTTGTGCTTCATGGTACTATGCAAATAGTGCACACTTCACAGATCGCTATGGTATGATATAAGGGTGTACAGAAATTCAAGTGGCCATAACTCTTTTCCTGTGCATTCGAAGTAATGATTTTTTATATGACCTGACATAGTTTTAGATAGTAATAATTGTAAACCCATCACCGCGCTGCCATACACATCTTTTTTAAGGTGAAACGAATTGCAAAAGTGTACATCCCAGCACCATTTTACCGAATTCATGCAAAAAATAATTTTGTGCAAGAACAGCTACGAGACTACTAAAACATTTGTGGTTTGTCGTTGTTTTTAAAAGCATAAGCTTGGTTTGATCAGACAGTCATTTTAAAATGGAATTCTTATATTTTATTAAATAATGTTGTTTCATAAATTTTTTTTAAATAGTTTTCAAAATGTCATCGTGGAATGTTTCTAATATATATTTATTTTTTTGTATGATCAGAGTAGTGCATGTTTTGGCCAATCCTTTGGATCGTCAAAACCATCGGTCCCCCTCCCCATACATTCCAGTGCTATGCACTGACATGTATAATGTAATTTAGAAACTAATGTTTTCCCAAAAAAAAGTAAGTGCACATTTTTTAAAAAAAAATGTTTTAAAAAAAAATAAATGTAAATCCCTATAAAAAAAAAAAAAACAGGTGAAAGCATCATATTTATTTGTTTTTGAATAAATAATAACAAACTTGTAAATCAGCCTGGTAACGTTATATCTAATGGTTTTTGACTAGCAACAGAGCCATCAAGCGGTGTGCGGCGGCTAGTCGACTAGAACTGTTGAGACATTATAAGGCTGATGCAGAATCTTTAGCATGCTGTTGATTACATGTTGGTAGATTTTAAAAAAATTAAACGAGTAAAAAAAAGATGTAGTAGTGATTATAATTTCATACTGGTAAAATTAAAAATATGTGAGAAGTTAAATAATAAATTTTATCTTTAAATATATAATGAGGATTCTGCACATACATGCACAGAGAAAGGAAGCAAGGAAAAGTAAAAGACAGGAAAAAGAATAGAAAGAGAGAAAAGAAGAAGTGGGAGATAAAGGAAAAAAAAGGGGGTGGGGATTTTTAAAATTAGAATTGTGAAGTGGAAGGACAAGGTTTTGCATTCAGAAAAGCTGATAAGATGGCAGTTTCCAAAACTGTGATGAATGCTCATTTCTCATTTCAATCATTCAATAACTATACATGACTTAGTGTAGTAGCAGACTCTAGATCTCAAGAATCATGGCACATGGCTTAATTCTGTTATTTTTGGTGTGTGAACTTCATGGGATCTTTAAAACAACATCATACCATGCATAACTTTAATTATTTACTTACCTAACATTTAATAAAAAAAGTGAAATAAAAACTTTATGTTAATGATTTTAATTTGTGAAATAAATTTAATTTTTTAGATCACATGTATTATTAGGCTTAATATAAAATTTAAAAGTTAAATATATATATATCATTTGTTAAAATAATAAGGTAAAACAAGTATAGAAAAATAAATAAATATATAACTTAAAAAGAAATAATAATTTAAACAATAACAAAATGACTAAAAAAATATAAGTATTACCAAAAATGTGTTAATGATTTGAGCAAGGTAAGTAATAGATTGCTCCAATACAGGCGAATTTATATGATTAGTAATCCAAAGATGAGAAGGTAAAAAGGAAACCAATCTAAATTTAAAAAATGTAGAAATAATAAATGGCAAACAATTTTATAAAGTAAAAAATCTATAGAGCATTATTCTAATTAGTTTTTATGATGTATCTATCTATATATAATTTTTTGAAAATTCAATAAGACTATTTAATTCTTTTGCTGACATATATGTATATGCTTTATGAAGTAGTTTTTATTTTTTTTCTTAATTTAGCTAAGTGCACTTTCGGTGACAAGCAACATAATCATAACTCACCAAAAGTGCACTCTAAAAAAAAAACCAGCTTCATAAAACATACACACAGAAGTACACAAAAGAATTACATTTAGAAGTAAAGAAAAAATTAATAAGACCATTTGTAAAACATAAAAAAATTCCATATTTTAAATTTGTCACTACAAAAAGTTGCAAAAGCGTTTCAATGTTTTTATTATGTGTATATATAATTACAAAATCTCATACTGTAGTACACTGTGGCTCATTAGCATTATTCTACTGAGCAAAACAAAATAAATGATGTATGACATCAGATATTTATAACTTTTGGATCTTCACATTTTGTTAGGGATATTTATAGACACTAACAGAAGAAATTAAAATAATATATTTGGTAATCATATGTTGCTGAGATGTTATACAGTTGTACTTTTGAATAAAACAATACTGCAAGCCACATATGTAATTTAAAATTTTCTACAAGTTCATATTAAAACAAACAAACAAAAATAAAAACAGATGAAATTAATATATATTAAATTATTTAATTCAATAAATCCAAAATATTATTATTTCATTATGTAATTATATATAATTGATCAAAATGTTTTTTACCTTTTTTTTTTTTTGTATAAACTTCAAAATTTAATATAAATTTTACACTTAGAACACACTTCAATTTGACAGTTAAAGTTACATTGTAAATATTTAATTTGCATTTGGATAACAAAAAATAAATAACTAAAAAATGTAAATTCACTCAGCTAAATTATTTTAATATTCTAAAAAGTTTTCCAATAACTGAAATGAGTACCAAAAATAATTTTATTTTAATATACATATCCACAATAATAAAACTGGTTTCTCTTTTATAGAATTACAAAGCAAAAGTGTCTCATTCCCAAACTATATCTGATCAAATTAAATAAATTCATTAATTTATTATTACTGAATTTAAAGGGCATTATAAAAATTGAAAAATAACTTTAAATATATCAACATCAATAGTGTTCATCAATTTCTTCTTGTGGTTTATTAACATAATGTTGTTAATTACAATTAAAATCTGTACACCGACTCATGTTAGAAAAATGTGGAAAATTATTATTTATAATTGTATTATGAAAAATTTCCATTTCAACATAAATTTTCATAATGTCATAAACAAGTAATTTTTTTGCTTGAAATTTCAAATTTAATTCATTTATGTACAGTGTGAAATCGATGAGAAAACATAAATTACATTGCTTTTTTTTGTCTTTTGATTGCTAAATATTTGGCGAGTACCTCTTTTGTTTCCAAAAAAAAATCAAAAAAAAGGAGATAGCAATATGGCAAAAATTTTCACAATTCAATGAATGAGCATGGCAAAAAAAAAAATTCACCCATTAAATTCAATGTTTAAGTATTCTTCCAGTCATGATGATTCATAGCATTTGCACATATATACTAAACAATTTAAAAACTTGATCTGTTACTTTTCAAAAAGTTTGCTTTAAAAAATTGAGCATGAATATTTCACTATATATTATATAACACAATGAAGTAGTAAAGGAAATATTCTCTTACTATAAAATTTCAATAAAACTGGATTTTGAATTAATATAGCTGAAATTTTTATCCATCATGACTTAAATTAACTTTTTAATATCTAACTAAAATCCTTCTAAAACAAATGTAAAAAAAATCCAAAAATATTTACCCACAAGTTGGATTTTTTAAGCTGAAAATTGATATTCTTTTATAAATTTGAAAATCTTTAAGATTGCAGTCTTTCAAATTGAATTGATTTTCATCATTATAGTAGAAAGATTTTGTAATTTACAAGCAATTTTTTTAGCAACTTATTTGAAAATCTTTCATAATTTGAATGAAATATCATTTTAGACTATTTAAAAATTTTCTAATGAAATTTCCATAATTGGAATAATAATTCCTTTTATTATCATCCCATCTAATTTTCTTTTTTTTTTTTTTTTGTTCAAGAATCCAAGCTAAATGTAGATTATTCAAGTTACAAGCTTTGATTCTATTAAATAATTATTTTAATTTTTTTTATTAAACATTCAGTTCTAATTTTAGATAACTAATTTCATCACTTCTGCACTGATTACTGTCAAGAAACTTCATACTAAATTACAATGTAATTTTTGAAAATGAGTCTTAATAATATTTATTTTATTATACCAATAGTTAGATAAAGATTATATTTGCTGGCATCTGAATTTCCCGCAAATCATAATTTATAATGAATATATATCTGATAAATCTTTTGGCAAAGTGGTTAGTGCAGATGCCTCTCTTCAGTCTACAAATTGCAATTTGAAAATGGCCCAGGTACTCAAATTCAAGCATCAACTGATAAGTGCTATTTGGTCACCCCTATGTAAAAAAAAAAAAAAAAGAAGCTAAAACTATCACTATCTAAAAGCTAATCTCTAAAAAAATATTGCTTTATATTACAATGTTTCTCTTTAAAGAGACATGAACTGCAGAGGAATATTTAAAGAGTGTTTTAATTTAGTTTATAAATGTATCTAGTAATTAGAAATATTTCTTATAGCAAATTAATCTTTATATGATTTCAATTAAAAAAAAAAATCTGTATTATTTTATCTCATTGTTAGTTCTCTAGCTTTTATTTATGTGGACATTTAGCAAGCAATAGATGTAATAATCTTTATAATAGAATCAAAACCTGAAATGGTAAATCATATTAAGTTCATAAGCATCAAATTCATAAATATTCAGTTCATTATTTTATAAAATAAAAATATACATTTTTTATACCATTATTTATTTATTTTTTAAACTGAAGATTCTTTTTGTATTTCATTCCTAGACAAAAATATAATTTAGCATGATGTTATTATTTCATTAATCTTATTTCTATGTTTTGTATAAGGATAATATTCAGAATTTATTTCTGCAATTTAACTAACTAATCAAACTTTAATTCTATGATCCCATTTTTTCAAGTTTGTTTTTTAATAATATTATAAATATAAAATGCATTACCTAAATTCTGATTCCTAAATTTTATTGAAAATATTTATCAGAGTATTCTACTTCCTTTTAATTAAAAACTTTTAGCAAATGATTTTCCTGATTTTAGATGTATGACTGCAATTTCATTTCATAATGTTGAATTTGATAAAAATAGTTTTAATTACGCAGAAAAAATATATTAATATAGATTTTTAAAAAAGTAAATTCTAAAACATGATGAAGATAATAATAATTACCTGACAAAAGTCAAAAGCTCAGCATGAAACTGAATAAATATGCTTGGATCTTCTAAATTAAGCACTTTTTTACTTATATTATACTGGAAAACACTGTGCAGCCAAGGAATATCAAAAGCTTCTATTTGTGAACCAGTAGAAGACAAAGAAGGAAACAAGCACACACATTCCTAATATATATATATGAAAAGAAAGTTAACATTAACACTAACTGAAATAATTATACAAATATATAAACCATTATACAATCACAAATATCCAGTAATGCCTTCTGTTTAAAAGTCTACATAGACTTTTAAACAGAAAACAGACGGTGTTACTGGATATTTGTAATTGTATAATGGTTTATATGTGTGTGTGTGTGTGTATGTATGTATAAACCATAGCATTACTAAGAAAAAATAAAAAGAATAAAATAGTTAATGAAAACTTACTTGCAACAAATAAATTATTTCAAATTGACATCCTATATCATTTTTCAATACATTTCTTAAAAAAAAAAAGAAAAAAAGAATATATTTATTTATATTGTGTATTACCTATATAATAACTTATCACAGTAATTAATAAGTTCTTACACAGTTTCAAAATTATAAAGACTTTGGAATAGAAGTGTGGCTGCATACAAATAAGAACCTTTGAAACCACCTTCAGGTTGTTCCATTTGGGAATAATGATTATGAAGATTATACCAATAATATCGTTTTCTATTATCAAAAAAATAAATAAAACAATATATTTTAAAAATTTTTTTTACTAATTAAAAACTATTTATTTTATCATTCTATACTTATAAAATACTACCTTTATTAAATAAAAACAAGTAAAAATGATATTAAAAGATTAAAAACTATAATAACATGGGTAATCACCACATACCTTTAATAATAATTTTATAATGAGAGAAATTGGTCTCATAGCACATAATGTAGTTTGTGTATGCATATATATTTAAACCTTAACAGAAAAAAAGAACAGACAAAATTTACATATATAGCTATTTAAAATAAAGTCTGGAATAACTGAAGTACTGATTAAGTAATAATATTTAATATTTTTAAAACACTATAAATTATTTCAAATCAAATATTAAAAAAGTTTCTATTTCTGATTTTGACAAAAATCTACATATTTAATATAACAATGAAAAAAAATTTTTTTGTCTAAAACAAGAATATTTTTTCTTTGTAATACACATTCAATTATCATTAATTTTAGAATGTTTTTATTTAAAAGATTAAAAAATAATTTTTTTTAATTTGCTATTTATGAATGTAAATTTAAAAATTTAGTTTATATCTTATTTTTACTAAAGGAAAAGACCTATTATTAATTTTCATGATTCTAAATTCCCATTATCTATTATAAATAGTGAGTTCAGATTTAATAGTTATTATAAAGAGATGAGAAAGCCAGATGCTATTAATCTCCTTGTTGGTAGAATTTGAGCACTTAGAGAAATAATATGGGTTAACTTCATGATTTTATAGTGCAATATGTGTGAAGTGTGCTTAACTGGTATTCAGAAATTAATAAAGATGAATTGAAAACCATATCTTCTCTAATTAGATTGTGAAAATAATTTAGTTGTATGTTAAAGAAAATTAGGAATTAATAATTTTATTTTTATATTGAAATACATGTGTGTGCACATGTTATTTATATAATTTTAACATTTAATTATTTATATATTATTAAAGTAGAATATTGCCCTGTGCATAATTAAAACAATATTAATGAAATATTTTTATACCAAAAAATACATGTGTGTACTTATTATATATATTTTACATTAAATCAATTATATTTTAGTTAAAATAGAATATTTGTAACAACTTATATTATTATACAGAGGCATATAAGAGTGCTTGTATAAGTTATGCAAACTACTTTATAAACACCTCTGTACATTTTATTACTTCATTTTTCAATGTATTGCAATATTTTCATATATTTATAAAAAGTCAATATCAGCATAATTTACTTACATTATGAAATGTTTACATAACTTTCATTTTTTTAAATTATTTCTAATTAATAAATTTTTTTATCATTATTTTATTCCAGTGAAGTTATTTAATGCCAGAATACCTTGAGTGTATTTCTTTAGTTCAGTCACTAGGGCCATTGTGATCTCAAAGCTAGCTCAGCTAACAGTATGTAATATATATATATATATATTATGTGAATATCTATGTGATTCTTTATAGAATAGTTTAAATGGTGCTAAGATAATGAAGCTCAACTTTAAAGACCTTTCACAATGTTTTATATATTATAATGGTAATTAGATTCTGATAACTAGCGCACTCATAGTACTTGATAGCCTTGAACATAGATATAATCATCATAGCATTTTTTTGATATATATTTAAGTTCAGTTATTTTAGCAATTATGTTTGTGCATGAAGTAAAAAATATTAATGATTGCTTTTATAATTTTATACTCTAAGTTTGGGATCAGCTAAATGATGATTAGCATAAAGTTTTATTGTATGCTTCTTATAAGTCCAATCACAAAAACTAAACTGCTGATTAATTTGCAGTTGATATTTCAATTGCAAATGATAGTGATTGGTGATGCTATGTTTATCATTTATATTACTTATATAAGTTTCTGTTGTTGATTCTTTGCTCATTTGTTAATGATTATTGATTCATATTTATTTATTGAGATTTATTTGTATCATTTCTGATTCTTTCCTCACTTACTAGGTATTTATTCATTTGCTGATGTTTATTTCCATATGTCCTCACTACCCCTTCTTTCTGAACCATTACGATAGCAATGCAGCAGAGTGAAAACAATTGCATAACATTTCTACATGAATGCATCTTATTATAAATAATAATAAGTTTTATAAAAATAAACAACTATTACTATCCCAATTTAATATTACTTTTTATTATGCTTCTTAATTATTATATATATTATTATTTCATTAATACTTCTAAAAATTATTCATTTTAATAATTTATAAACTAGTTTTCAATTTTTACATAATTGTTTCATTCATTTAAACTTGTAATGCAAATATTTCAGCATGGGCATCATTGTAATTACTAATAGTCAAACTATTTCAGATTACATATAACATCTATATTTTGATAAGACTTGTAAAGGATTTAGAAAAACAAAGATATAAGTTACAATAAGATTAGATGTTCTGATCATAAGTAATAATAAATGGTTCAGTGAGAATTTCAGCACTTGAATACATTACTCTATGAATGCACTATAGTGAGAATCATTATTATTTATTTAGTGTGAGTTTTTTTTTAAAAATAACTATTAACAAAATATTATAAAAGAATCTTTAGAGATTTAGTCAGTTAGATAGATTCACTAGTGATTTTATTAAATCCTTCAATTCTGCCACTGTGCTCATAGATTCAAGTTAAGTGTATTTCATAGTGTGTGCTTACTCACATTTCATAAATCAGTAGTTGTCAAATTCTATTTATTAAAGCAAATAAGCACAATGACTAAGGGCTGTCCTGAATCTGTTGAGGAGACTCCAGCTATCTTCATTGAAATAAATTAATAAAGAAAAATATTATTTTAACTTTTAGGGGTTCATTTCATTAAATAAGTAATGAGTTATAAAATATAATTTTACCAAAGTGATTATAATATTTACTAATAACATTTATATAAATTTAAAATATGATCTTTCATATTTTGCAGAAGAAAAAAACACAATTCTGCAAAATGATGAATACATACTATACATTCAATCTATATGCGCATGCATGTCTTTCTATATCCAAAATAGTAATGTAATTACATTAAATGAATTATACATATGAAAAAATAATATAATTCATACAAATTTAGCTCAGTAATGCATTTTTGATTGCATAAGCATAATTATTTTCGACTGACTTTTCATGTGACTTTTATCATTTATTAATCAATTGAAAATGATTGTGGTTAAACAAAATTTGCATGTGGCAATAACTTCTAAGCAAGTATGGCCAACCTAATTTCACAAACAAAAACACAAAATTAAAGATGAGTTCTGTAATAATTATATCAAGTACACAGTGAGCATAAATGTATTTGCTTATATAACATGATGTTTTCTTAATATGTTTGATATTTTGACATGCTTATTTTAAATCTTTTCTACAAACAAACTTTTCTTATTAAAAAAAAAAAAAAACTATCTTGCATAATATAGATCCCATTACATTTTATATGAGTCACATCCTACCAATGAAATCAATCCATATTTTATATGTTCAATGACTTCAACATAGTCTTTATAATATAAATAGAATCTGCTTCTCTCTTGATTACCATGCTTAAGTTCATCATAAAATACTTTCAGAAAGTCTGTTACTTTTCATTCACTTCATATGCTAAACACATTGAAAATGTGATTTCACTCTGAATAATTAAAGCTCATACTGGCTTGTCTTACAACTTATCACATTTTAATAATGTTATGAAGCTTCCTTACATGTAAATTTTTCTAATGATTACTTGTTATAATGATAGGGAATCTTGTCTTATTTCCATACAATAAATTGGTCAAAAACTATAATTATAAGAACTTTAGTTTATTATATTGCTATGTAAAAACACTTTATCTTTTAACTTACTAACTTATATTAAAGTCTATACTCAATAATTAAAAGTGACTTTTCTATCTAAAAAGCTATCAAAATACTTAAATTTAACAACATTCGCAAATTTACAACTTTTCAAACCAAAAATTACTGAAGACTTTTCTTCTATCATTGGTTACAAAATACCTGACATTTTAAAAATTAATTATAAAAAAAAAAATCTTTATTAACTGCATTTAAAACACTAGTAAATTTATTATAAACCACCATTTGAATTAGTAAAGATAGCAAAAAAAAATCATCAGCATAATTTAAATCTAGGAACTAAAAAAAATAAGAGTTCATGTTTTTGCTTTTAATCAGTTCAAATTAAAAATCCTGTCATTAAATTTATCCTGTTTCATAAAGCTAACTATAATCCAATGATGACTGCCACAAAAATTAGAAAACAAATAGCTTTCTAGTACTTTATCTATAATGCTTCTGATCTCTGATAACTAATCTATGATTTCTAGTACACACATATATAAACAGAATAAATAAATAAATGAAAATCTTAAAATATTTTTGAAATATACTATTTTATAGAGTATAATAAAAATACCTTTGCATAATATTTAAAAAATCGGAAGTTGTATTAACGTTCAGTTCTAAATAAATCCAGTCTTCAAATGATAAAGGCTAAAATATAAAACATATATCTTAAAATGTACATCTATACAAAATTTACTTAAAAATTTATTAGATATGATTATTAAAATAATAATATATGAATGTGAATAAATTAATACAAAAATAATAATAATTTTTCTCATTTGATAATTTTGTTGCATATATTGTGTTTAACTTTTTTTTCTTTAAATAAAAAAAGATTTTTATTTCCAATAAATATAAACATTTAAATTTGAAACAATAAAAAGGATATTTGTAAATACTCTTTGAGGCCTAAATGGAGAAGGACAATTCTTCACTTCATGTTATTATTATGTGAATAATTATATATATATAGTAAATGAACATGGATGGGCTGTTCACCAAGAATCATCAGTCACTGTATTAAGTTTACTCATTTTTTATTTCTAAGTTTAAGATCATGAAACATCACGTTCTTTCTTAACAGTCATCTGATAGTTCTTACCTCAATAGCAATTGAATTCTCTTGAAGACCGATTGAATGTGTGTATGAATAATCTTTTATATATATTGTAAACTCCGGAAAAGTGAGAGAGCCCGACAGCCTCCGCACACACACCCTACCTCCAGAACGGCCAGCCTCAGGATCGACAGTGATGGAACATCATATAATAAAATTGCCAGGATGCGAACTTGTAACTCTAATGAAAATTCAATATACTACTTACTATTTAATAATAATTTATTTAATTATCCACACTAATACCCAACGAATGGGTAATAAATAAAATTTTCAACGAATAAACACTGAGAGTGTTATTACTACTAATAATATTCTCGGGATTTATTATTATATTCATTTGGAGAGGAAAATCTCAGCTCAACTCCCCGTTGTCCTATAGATCTCTCAGCACACTTCCCATCCATATAACATTAAAGTCACAATTAAAATTTAAGGAAATTAAATTTATTTCCATTCCCATCATCATCCTCCTAATCCATCACTCTACCACACTCTCAATAATAACTCAGTCTTGTGAATGATAATCTTGTAACGGTTAATTCTAAACTTTTCTTTATTTTCCCGATCAATTTTTTTTGCTAATTCTTATTTCCAGTATGATAATCTTGTCTCAGGGCTTCAAAACAGTAATGTGTGAAAAATTAACACTCTGATGTAAATCATCAGTGATAAATGAATACTCTCCCAGTGATTATATCCATAATTGACCTTGGTTGAATTTCACATAGCCAATGTGCACCTTCTCTACCTTTCCAAATAATTAAGATCAAAATTTTAACTACAAATTTTGTAAATAAAGTACTATAAACACTAATAATTTAGAAATTTTTAATCAATTAGTTCACCTGGGAAGGTATTTGAATACAGCAGATGAAGAAAGGATTTTATGCTCATCCACCGTACCCTATATCACTCAATAATCCTACTGCATACTATAAATCTTAAATTTTTAATGCTGCTAAATTAGTTACTTATTTTCTGTAATTATTAATTTGAAATTGCTCTGCTAAATAATTTTTCTTATATAAAATTGGGTAATAAAATTTAATAAATGATCTCTTAAATAATTTATCTGGTATAGGATAATAAATTAAGTCATAATTCAAATTCAAGTAATAGTGTATTGAAGCAATGGATCTGTAGATCAGATCCACGCTTCACGACTTTCTATGTTTCTAACCTAGAATCGAACTTGATCCACACTTTTAATGATTATAATAAAACTTTCCGTCTGCCATCTTGTATATATTGAATTTCCAGATGAATTAATGGGTCAATAAAATCTTAAATTTTCTATTTAAAACTTTGATTATAAATTTTAGGTATGCAGATATATATATATGCGGATATATATTGTAACCTTCCCTTAGAATGACTAGCAATTGTAACTAATCAAGTTCCATGTTTTAGGCGCTAAATCCGCCTTTGTAATGTACACTACCTGAATCATCAAGAATATAAGCTAAAAAGAAATGTTAAACTAAAGAGATGATTTCTTTATTGAACTAAGCTAGCATGAAACTATAAATCTAAAGAAGATTACAAGGTGATTATGAAGATAATAACTTCTGGTCAAACTAGCTTTAAAATCCACAAACAAAATGTTATGAAATAAATTTAATATTCATCAAACCAATAAATAAATACTAATTAGATCTATGGAATGAATAGGAACTTAAAATTATGAATTAAGTAATGAGTAAATTAGGATGTGGATGACTAAATGGATGGTGAAAATAAGTAATAATTAAATAATAAAATGAAATGAGTCTAAGAATGAAGAGAAAAGAAAGAATATGTATAAGAGTTAATGAATGATTAAGATGATAATAGAATAGAAGTTAATGAATGATTAATCAATTATGATAATGAATTAAGGTCAAATGAGAATGAATAAATAAAAGAATGATCAAGAAGAAACTGAAGAACACTGTTGATGATGGAGACTGAGATCTTAAACTATAAAATAATATTGTATTAATTGATAATAAGATAAACTAAATAAAATAGGGATTCCAAGCTTGACAAAACCAGAATATTCACCATAAAGTCAAAACACGCTATACATTTTAAGACAAAAGAAGCAATTTACACCTTAAAGTTTGGTTGACTTTCATAAAACAGTGAATATAACATAACTCAAATCCAACTACAATACATCACTGTAGATATAAAATTTACCATAAATTCAAATTCTACATTGCAAATTAATAACCTATTCTTCTCAGGTTTCAAACAACTTAAATATTGTTATACAAGATATACTTGGGTCAGTGAGAGGGATTTTGCCACTACCCAAATATAATGCACAAAACAGCTCTTAATACAAAATCGAATTAACAAACAATATTTAGCAATTCCAAAGAAACTTTATAAACTCCATAACTATTATAAACTTTAAGCTTCAAGAAATATGAATAACTTTTTAATAACTAAACACAATAACTTCCCAACTTCCTTTTCTCAAATAATTATGAGCAATGTGATCAAGATCGGTGAATGATATATTTGCGGGTTCAAATAAACTGATTAAATCCCCATTAAGTGTTTATCTTTTAGTATACCACTTAAAATAATATGCACTCTAGGTTAATAATATTTTGATTATTAAGTGATAATGCCTTAGATGTACTCTTAAATTATAGGGCTTAACAAAATTATTATGATATACCAACATATAGTTAAGTATATTATACTGATTAATGATGATTTCAATATAATCAGATGATATGTCGATAGCAATAACAATAATAATGTGTATGGTGATTAGCAATAAGACTACAGACAATTAAATAATTTTTTAACACAACAAGATTTATTTACACTATTTACAAATTTATTTCAGACACATTGCATGAAATAAGACTGAGACATTATATAAAATCAGATATGGAAAATAATTTATACCCCATTGACTATACACATAGTATATAAGATAAACTAGTACAGTGATATTCATATTATCACTATCATTATTGGCTATGTTTCTATTATTTTATCTTATAGAATAGGAAGGTTAAACTCTATTTAAACTAAATAGCACTCAAATTATAAAACAAAAGTGTATTTAAATCTTTGGGATATGTGCAAATTTTAAATCTAAAACTCAAAGTTATAAATTAGTGTATTATACTGTAGCTATTTCATTTATCAAAATATGATAAGGACAATTATCATATTCAGCACAATTAATAATTATTATTATTTAATATGAAGAGATTTATTGTATTAATGTGGAGACACATATCAGAAGTCAAATGCATACATGACACCAAAACCTTGCCTATGTCCACAACATATCATTCTAATCATTAACCTATCTTACCAATCCGTCGCCGAATCACTGCTTGATGAAAATAAATCAACATTGTACATGTGTATCTCTTGCTCTTCCATACAGAAGTTTTACAATCACTAGTAAGTTTTGGTTGGTTTGTTTATAAACTGATGAAGATACTACATCATAAAGACACTATTCCAATTAGGCAAACATTATAGATAAACCAGTGTCCCTGAATCTAACTTTATCCTATCCTTGCTATTTAATTTTAAAATACTAAAACTTCACCATACATGGTGGAAAACTAACTACATAACATCATGAGGGATCAAACAATAAAGGGAGGCTCTACAAAACAACATGATAGTTGTACAATAATATGGCCAATTCTAATACCTTTTCATAGGTACCAATGTGTGAACATTGTCTCATCACAGGGAAATAGAATGTGGACCATAGATATAATCCTCTCTTGGGATTCACTATGCTAACTAGGCAATAACTATTTACCAGCCTCGACAATATAATCCTCTCATGGAATCAGCAATGGGAGAGAGTACTCCATCTGCCCATGCACAATATCAATGATACTATATTTGATGCCATTATATGTGGCACATACTTATCAGCTGAAATGTCACAAATCCTTATCAATGCAATAGCAAGATAGCATAATTCTAACAATATAAGTGGAAACATAAATATTCCATTTCACAATGCAGAAACTAATAGTGTATTAAACAAACCTACATGTAAGTCAAACGACCATTAACTATTTTTAAAAATAATAATAATACTTTTGTTATAACAAGCAATACACATTTAGACAATGAAGATTAGTCTACATTTTATATTTAAAGTGGACATGCTAATTTATAGGCAAAATTTAATAAATGCAAAATGCTTATATCAAATATTTCATATAATAAAACATTTGTGTCATTATATTATATCTTTAACAAATTTTGTCTGTTTGTTTACCCTTCAATAAAATATTAAGATCTATTTTAAAAGTGCAAGAGATGAATCTCTTTCTCTGTCTAGATAAATGATATTTAATATTAGATTTTCCCTCAACTGGGAAAATAACAAATATATATATATCTAATATATAATATAATAAATGTATATATCTCTATACATCTATTTGTCCTTAACTAAACATATTTTCATACCACAATATAGAAAAAAAAAATCCCTGAATAATACATTACAAACAGTATATTACAATACTAAACATAAGCAATCAATAAAAAAAAATGAACAATTTCTCCCATTATATTTTATCTTCCTTAGTTCAAAGTTTGTTCCAGCATTATGAGCCGAATGATAAGGAAACTGATATTATGAGCAAAACATTTATAAGTAACGCATATATATATTTTATGATCATTATAATCAATCCAGGCATAGTTAAACAAAACTCAAACACTTCCAAAACTGTGTAGCACAATTAAGAATATAATGTTCATTCACACTTTGTGCGGACAATTTTCCTTAAAATGAAGTTATAGGTTTATTATGATTAACAAAATAAACTTTTTAACATCATTTATTGATTTTTTTTTCCCATTCGCAGTAATATCTGTAATAATTTTAAAATGATCTTGGCATTTTTAAAACGTCTAAAACTATTGTTAATTTGCATGTTACACAATAAAGATTAAGAAGTAAATATTTATTTATTCATTTCTATCAGCAAATTAATATGTTATTGTTTTTTTTTTTTTTTAATACTAGTAAGAATTTATTCAATCATTAGCAATTATAAATATGATATCCTTGGGCCTTTATAATACTGTAACTTTTCCATTTTCAATAACTAAGCAAAATTAGCACTAAACAAAATTTGCAGAGATTTTTCTTCTTTAATAAGAATTGGAAATAAGTTCACGCATTTGTTTCTTTTTAAATTGATTAAACTTTATACTACTTACAATGACTTTTTTTAGTTTGTTTACTTTATCTTTTCATACTTTTCTTCAAAATTATTTCTAATTATATTTTATAAAGATTATAATTTATAAGCAAACATATTTTTCTTATTTATTATAAAGAGCGCGAAAAAACATTTTTTTGCTTTTCTTTGCCAATCTAAATAATTCATGCGTCATTTTTAAATATGAAAACTGGCTAACATAAATAAAATAAAAGTAATTGCTTACACTTTCTCGATTAGTCCTTAGTTTGAAGTTGTATTTGTTCAGGAAAATAATTCCTAATATGGCTCTCATTTTCTTTTCTCCAGTATGAATCTCAGGAACTATAAATCAATGGAAAATAGTGAAGAATGAATACAAGGGGTAAAGTTTCTTATTCCATGTTTTTAAACAAACAATATCTTGCCATCTTGTTCAAGTAAATTTCAATTTTACCGATTTTTCAGCTCTTTCTTCTTTATTTTTATATGTATAAAGATATTGAAGTCCTTTTTATTCTGATTTTCTTTCTTGATAGCCCCCCCCCCCTACACACTCTGTTGAAAAATTTATACCTTGTATTACATTGAATTGTGGTACCAAATAGACAAATAATAGAACAGTGTGAATAAATTAATTAATAGCTCTTCCTCTAATGACAACTAATTAGACTGTTTCATATCAATTTAAATTACAATACAATATACTTGAAGATTGTTTACAAAATTTAGAAGAATTATAAATTGATTTTTTTTTCTTTTAATTATTGTTTAATAATAATAAAGTACTAAATATTTTTATACTTCCAAATTGATTTAATACTATTAAATGATCATTTTAAATCTGATTGCCACTAGACTGTATGATAAAATGTTTATGAATTTCATATCCACTCTATCAGATTTTCTAGTGTATCTCAAACAGTCCAAGTCTTCATCACTCTCAGGATATTTATTGGTGAGCTTTTACATAATTTGAAAATTATAATCCAACAAGCATTTCAACCTACTAGTGATTTTATACACTGATTTTCAATATATTATAATTATTATTAATTATAATTTAAAATTTTTCATACTGGATCACTTGAATAAAGCTTAATGTAATTGTGCCAAACAATATGGTTACAATATATATATATACAATTATAGACGGAAACTTTTATAAAAATCAAGAATAAATTTCAAATTTTATAAAATTTCTTTTATTTCATTTTATTTAAGTCAGAGTATTTTATTCTGGAGATTCATTTTTGCAATAGACCCTAGTCACATTCTTTAGTATAAAACAAAAGAAAATCCATTAGCAAAGTTGAAATAGAATTTGTAATTAAATTAAAAGTAAATCAGAGAAAAGATATTTTAAAGAAAAAATCTTCAAATTTATGTTAAGCTTAAAACAGATTTGAAACAATAAAATCATTGGGTTTATTGGGAGAGTGGATCTTATGAAGAAAATACTAAAATATTTTATACTAATGATTATGATCGCCAGCGTCAAATATATCCGTTTTGCCATGTGCAAGTCTAAAAGAGGAATTTTCTAAAAGTATACTGGAAACATATAAGTAGGCCAGGAGAACAATAGAGGCGATTATCATTTTAGCTGAGGAAGCAGTATGAGAAAATCCATGTCAGTTTTTATTTAAAAAGAAGTGTGGTAATATGATTGTGGGGTAAGCGGAACCTGACCTGCTTGTTTCCTGTGTCCCAGATGTGATCGTAGAAATACCATAGAGCCGGAAAAATTCCGTTAAAATGTTTTACTTTGGACTGCTGAATTGTGGAACTCTTGGAACAGAACTCAATAGCTAGCTATTCCTATGCTGAAATAATAAAAGCCAACCTCAAGTTATTGTTCCATCGTGGGACCTAAATTTCAAGTTTGGACTGTTAATAAATTAAGTAATATCTTTTAAACTGTTTTACATTCCTAACCTCCTAATTTATTTTTCTAATTCCAGTTGACAATATAATTAATTGCTATATAAAGAAATATGTAATTCTGCCTAAATATATTTAAAATATGTGAACTAAACTTTGTAATCTTGACTTTCTATAATTAATTTTAATGTCTCTGCTATCTATTTGATCTATCTTAAATTATGCCTCTCTTAACGTCAAAACTTTTCTTATAACGCGATCTATAAATGATACTTATTACTTACCTATAGACATATATACTGTCTAGATTTATTAATATTTGATTTAAAATTCTATTTATGTGTCAATTTGTTCCATCTCGACAAATTCATACCTGTCTTGTCCCCTTTTTGTATTATGAATTAAATGATTCTCTACCTATTTCCTGACCAAATGATTGTCGGTAAATAAATAAGTGTTCACTCTAAATGATTATTAATTAGAGTATCCCTTTTGTCGAGATGAAATGATTTTGTTCTTTTTTACATTTTTTGTATTATTATTCTAAAACATATACATGCACAGACGATTTAGTTTTGGGGGAGACACTAGATCAAGTACGTAACTGTTTATTATTCATTGTTAAAAGAACAAAAAGGGGGATGGAGGATTACTTCATACTAAGTCGTAATAGAGAATTTAGTAATATTAAATTTAAAATGTTGGTGGGATTTCGTTTTGAAGGGAGAGATGCATCGCTTTAAACAAAATATTTTGTTGAGATCTGATCTTGGTCAATTCGCTATATCCATTTTAATTAAAGTAATTTTAAAAATGATGTTTTCCAGTATTTGTTTTTGCATCACCAGTGCTCCGCTTGATCGATTGTTTGTGTTCTTTTGATCACTGTTTCATAATTATACTATGTGATAGATTCACTGGCTAAAATGTAGGTCAGGATATGTAAGACAAAAATGGGAAGAGTCGAGGTAAGCTGAGCTTAGCAAACCTTGACGATTCTTGGTTTTTCACCTGAAATATTTTGAGGTTGGCAGATTGCGCAAACTATTCGTTTCTTAGGGTAATGTGCTCTATCCCTTTGAACCCGAAGGGCGCCTAAGTGCCCCTGAGGAAAAGTTTTGAATTTCAACTGCAATAGCGTGCAAACGGTATATGTTACACTTACGGGTCTTTTTTCTTTCTCTCCGCCATTTTGCTAGCTTTTTGCATGTATAAGAATTTTTTATGTGCGATGAAAATAAGATTTTTTATAGCAATTTTTGTAAAGTACGTTATTAAAATTTTATACATTTTTTTTCTTTCTAGATTTTATCAACGTATTAAAAAACAACCGGCAGATATGGCTTCTTTCTCCCCCGAACGTGATTTTGATTATGATTCTGACGAAGACTTTCCTATTGACAATGTGTTTGTGTCTGAGGCTTCGTCGTCTTCTTCTTCTTCTGTGGATTACAGTGACTCATCAGATGATGATTCAGATGATCGAGAAGCTGTGGTTTCAAAGAAAAGGAAGAAAGGTGCAGTGAAGTCATCTAGATGGGTGGTGAGGATGGCAACTGGGCTGATGCCGAGGCCTTCATCTCGGCCTGATTCAGTTACGTTTCATGATAGTGAACCATGCGTGCCAATAGGAACTTTCAGTAAGTCTCCAGGACTAAATTTCCCCATTACCCGTGAGTACTCAATTCCTGATCTATTTTATTTATTTTTTGATATAAAATTGTATGACCACATTTGCACTGAAAGAAATAGGTATGCTTCAGAGTGGAAGGCATTACCGAAGTGGGTCGATCTGTCACCCCCTGAGTTGAATGCATTTTTTGGTATGATTATTCATGTTTGTACTATATCATGCATACCAAAACTAAAATTTATTTGGTCTAAAAATGAATATTTGCATCAACCGGTACTTGCTAGAGTTATGACCCGAGCTCAATTTTTTGGTATTCTAACTAATTTACATTTCAATAATAATAAAACCATGCCCCAAATTACTAGTAAAAAGCACGATAGGATTTATAAAATAAGGTCAATTATAGATCACTGTAATGTTAACTTCAAGGCTGCATACCAGATGCACCAAGAAGTAGCAGTTGATGAAGCAATTACCAAATTCAAGGGTCATAACACAATGAAACATATGGTTTAAACATCAACCAAAAATATTGTATTCAAGGAAAGTTCCAAATAATAAATATATCAGATAAACTCTTTATTTACACAGTATAGATATAAAAAATTTATTTAAGGTTCACATATTTTGCCTGCTGCAGATATAAACTTTGATTATAACATGGCTATGGCTAAATTAAAATTAAATTAAAAAAAAAAAGAGAGAAATGATAAGTAAAATAGGCTTGGACAAATTGAAAGAAAAGATAAAAGGAAAGTTTAATTTCATATATTGGAAAAAATGAGGAATATGTGAATCACTCTGTTAAATCTTGGTGTAGGATTAAAGATAGATGACAAAACAACAAAAAATACAACACAAAAAAAAATTTGATTAAGGAAAGCTAAATGACCTAGATTAACTGAAGAAATGTTGAGAAAGAAGTGAGAAGTTGGAAAAGTGTCAATAATAAGAAAGGACAAAGGGTATTTAGAAAAATTAATAATGAATGAAGGCGAAAAACATATTTAGCAAAAGAAAAATATTTCATAATAGGAATATACAGAGATAAAAGTGTGTCAACAGGCAAAAAAGATATGATCTAGTATTTGACAGAATCAAATATGTTATTTGAAAAAAATAATTAATAATTAATGATAAGAATGGAAAAAGATTAACTGAAAGGAATGATATACTGAAAAGATAGAAAAAAAGGCCTACAATATCTATTTAGAAAAGAAAATGATATAATTAATTATGAAGATGTTGAAGTAGAGAAACGAGGCATGGACATAGGAAGAAATAACTAAATTGATTTAAAAAAATGAAAAATAGTAAAACTCTTTGATTTAATTATTATAATACCTATCAAATTTTTGAGTTGGGAAAACCTAAAGATTTCTTGAGAATTATACTTATTTCAATTACTAAAAAGAAGAAAGCTGCAAGATGTGAAGAGCTTAGGACAATAAATTTATTTCATGCTTAACAATATTACTGAAAATCTTAACTAAAAAAATACATGAAAAAGTAATATATTACAATGATGAGGAATAGTTTGTTTTTCAGAGGAAAAAATATAAGAGATGTCATTGGTGTTACTAGAATGATTGCAATTGAGAAAGAAATCAGTAGATGTTTTGTGAATATGGAAAAGCATTTGATGGAACAATTTGGAATACGTATACTAAGAGAAAGAATAAGAATCGGAAAATAATGAAAGTGAGTATAGAAAAAGGTGTTGAACAAAGATGTTGCATGTCACCTGTGCTCTGAGAAATAAATATTTAGACTGTGAAGGCACTAATATTGAAGGCAGAATAATAAATGTATAAGATTTACAAATAATATGGTTCTTGTATATGAGGATGAAAAGAATCTCAGAATAGGTTGAATAAATTAGAAGAAAACTGTATGGAATATAGAATAAAAATAAATTAATGTTGTCAAGCATTGGTGGTTGAGAGGTCAGCGCGACTGTTGCCCGGGTTGCGGATTCGCTTCCCAGCCAATACTATGACACATGAAAAAAAAAATTAATGTTGAGAAGACCAAATATTTATGGAAAGAAAAGAATACAATTTAGTATCATGATAAGGGAGTCAGACAAATGAGTGGAGTTAGATAATTGGGTAATTGGTTGAATGAAGATAAAAGTAAGTGAAGATAAACTTAAAAGAAAAGCACTGGCAAAAGTGGCATTTATTAAGAGAAAGAAAATATTTTATGGACCTTTGAAAAGAGAATTAAAAAAGGATTGTTCTATATTTACTTTATGATTGTGAAATGTGGATATTTAGTAAAATAATTAGGAATAGATTGGAGGCTTTTGAAATATGAATGTAAAGAAGAATGGAAAAAATCAGAGTGAATAAAATAACAAATGAGGAAGTTTTGGAAGAGTAAAATAAACAGGAAGATATGATTGAGAAAATCAGAGCTAGAAAGAGAAACTGGATTAGACATATACTAAGAAGAAAGAATAGTTTAATGAAAGATATTTTGGAGGGAATGATGGATGATAATAAGAGGATAGAGAAGATTGAACTTACTGGATGACATATGAGATGGGAAGAAATATATGGAATTACTGGTATTGAAAAGAACAGAATGGATGAATTGGCTGTGTGACTGCTCTTTGGACCTGTCCATAACACAGAGCACTATTGATGATGATAAAATGAAGATAACAAAGTGTTATCTTAAATTTCAAGTATTTGCAGCAATATTGTGCATTTATTTATTTTTTCATTAGTCTTCAATTTTCAAGGTTTTTAACACAAATTGAGAATATATATAAAATTTACTATTGACATAAGATGTGATATGTTGGACTATTTCCATCATTTATGAGTGAATGTTGAATGTATAGAAAATTTTAAACTTTATTTAAACTTTTCAAATACAAACAACTTGTTGGTAATAAGACACAAATAGACAATACAGGTTAGTAATTACACAACATTTCGAGTAGTATTATTCTCCACCCTTCTTCAGATGTTGCTGGCCTATTTGCTTAGAAGTTGAACTCACACCTTTAGATACTTAAATAATGAATTTAAGGCAAACGCTCTACTAACTGACCTATTCTGTCAAAGGCAACATAGAGTAAAAATTTGATATATTTATATATGAGGGTTGGTTCAAATCCTCCTGAGTCCTCCAATTTTTTTTTTTTTTTTTTTATAACAAGTCTAATAATTTTTATTTTTATTATTTTTATTTTTTCCTAAGAGCAAGATTAATCAGAGGCTTCCATACATTGTGTATTGCCACACTGGATTGACTTATACGATTATTTACTATTGTCATATGAGCAGCTTCCTTGAATTTTCTTTTATGCATTTTTTCCTCTTTATCAAATATCTTTGTATTTTCCCACTGAAGCATATGGTCATTAGTACATACATGATCTGCTATGGTAGAAACATCTGTTTTTTCTCTTTTAACCATTAGTTTGTGCTCCTTCAATTGCTGTTCAACAGGGCGACAGGTCTCACCAATGTATTTCCTTCCACATTCACAGTCAATATAACATTTAACTGCTTTCCAAAGCTATACCACACTTCGGGGAATGCTTACTTCTACTAAGCCTAAATTGGAAATGCTGAAGAACAAAAACTGCATCTATGAAATACCATGTGAATGTGGAAAGAAATACATTGGTGAGACCTGTCGCCCTGTTGAACAGCGATTAAAGGAGCACAAACTAATGGTTAAAAAAGAAAAAACAGATGTTTCTACCATAGCAGACCATGTATGTACTAATGACCATATGCTTAAGTGGGAAAATACAAAGATATTGGATAAAGAGGAAAAAATGCATAGAAGAAAATTAAAGGAAGCTTCTCATATGACAATGGTAAATAATCCTATAAGTCAACCCAGTGCGGCAATACACAATGTATGGAAGCTTCCAATTAATCTTGCTCTTAGGAAAAAATAAAAATAATAAAAATAAAAATTATTAGACTTGTTATAAAAAAAAAATTGGAGGACTCAGAAGGATTTGAACCAGCCCCCCCCCCCCCTATATATAATTATATCAAATTTCTACTCTATGTTGCCTTTGACAGAATAGCTCAGTTGGTAGAGCGTTTGCCTTAAATTCATTATTCAAGAATCTAAAGGTGCGAGTTCAACTTCTAAGTGAATATTGTCACTGTGCATATAGGCCAGCAACACCTGAAAAAGAGTGGAGAATAATACTACTCAAAACATTGTGTAATTACTAACCTGTTTGTATTTGAAAAGTTTAAATAAAGTTTAAAATTTTCTATACATTCAACATTCACTCATAAATGATGGAAATAGTCCAACATATCTCATCTTATAATATACCATCATTACAAACCTTCAGACAAATATTACTATTGACATAAATGTGAAATAAAGGTTTAATGGAAATGTGAAGTCTTTTGAAAGATTGTTGCACATCTTAATCATTTATAACGATTGGTAATTGATTTTGAAATACAATATAATATTTTTATTGAACTTTGATTTAGTTATTCTTTCCAAACCTAGGGAAATTACATCTTTTTTTCCTAGGAAGGAAAATGGTAGATATTTAAATTGAAATTTTTTTTTTTTTTTTGATTGTTGATTATTTTTACTAATTTTAAAAATTTTATTATCATTTATGTTTTTATATAAAAAGATATTAATTAACAATATAATAAAGTATTACAATCAAAGGATAAGATAAAATCATCATTAATGATAATTAGCTATTGCTTGCAATACTCTTAACATAATTTATCATAATGTCTTAATTTTAGAGTTTCATGATAAACTTAACAGGTCTTCACATTATTAGTAATCGGAATGCTGACAAATTATAAATATATGTATATATATTTTATAAAACTAATGTTGAATTTAAATGTTGGTAGAAATACATAATTCCCTGCAGACAAAAATTTAATTAGAATTTATGGAATAGTTGAATAAGATCTATTTTAATTTTTTTCTTTCTTGATATATTTAGCAAATTTTTTATCCCCTTACACTTAAGATGATAATGATATATATTGTAGTCTCAATTTCTGAATTAAAATAAATCTTGTTTTATATTTTGATTTGTAGATGGAAAAAATCTTTATGAATATTAATTCATTCTAAATTAAATAAAATAATTTGACTATTGAGTTTTGAAGCTTATTTTACAGAACTTTGTAGTGGAATAATCATACACAATCGCACATCCATATATGCATACATCATCATCATCATCATCAACGATTATCAATCCACTGCAGGATGAAGGTCTCTCCAAGTTCAATCCATCTATTCCTATCTTTAGCTTCTCTTCTCCACATCACCCCTGCACACTTTCTTATTTCATCCATCCATCTCACATGTGGTCTCTTTCTGGGTCTTTTACAATCTCTTGGAATCCAGTTTAAAATTTCAATTGTCCATCTATTATCATCTCTTCTAGCAATATGTTCAACCCAACTCCACTTCAGTCTTTTAATTTTTTCAATGAGGTCAGTAACATCTGTTTGTTCTCTTACCCATACATTGCGTTTTCGGTCTCTTCTTGTTACTCCCAACATGCATCTCTCCATACTTCTTTGAGTGGTCTGAAGTCTCTGTATTGCTCTTCTATTAAGTGTCCAAGTCTCAGATCCATAAGTAAAAACTGGCAAAACACATTTATTAAAAACCTTCCTTTTCAAACACATAGGCGTATTTCCTTTTAATATCAAGTTATTTCTACCAAAAGCACTCCAACCAAGTTTAATTCTATGATTAATTTCATCCATTATGTTTCCATCTGTATTAATAATCTGACCAAGGTATTTGTAACTGTTAACTTCTTCTAACTCATCATAATCAATCTTTATTTTCATATTTTGAAAAAATCTATTAATCATTACTTTAGTCTTTTTAACATTTATCTTTAGTCCCACTTTCATCTGATAACTCTTGCAACATTTCCTGTAGCTCTAAAGCGTTATTTGCAAAAACAACTACATCGTCTGCGAAATCTAAATGACTTAAATAATCTCCATTTACTTTCACTCCTTTAGCTTCCCATTTTAATCCACAAAATACTTCTTGCAGCACAGCTGTAAAAAGTTTTGGAGATATGGAGTCACCCTGTCTTACACCCTTTTCAATGTTGATTTTCCTACTATCCTTATGTAATCTAATTGTTGCTGTTGCATTTTTATAAATATTCTTTAACATATGACAATATCCTGGATCTACACCTTGATGATCCAATACTTTAATCACTGAAGAAATGTTTATAGAATCAAATGCCTTTTCATAATCTACAAATCCTAAGCATAATGGCAACTCATATTTATTTGTCCTTTTTATAACTTCTTTCAATACCTGGAAAGGATCTACTGTTACTAAAACCACTTTTAAATACAGCTTGTTCTCTTGGTTGGGGGAAATCCAGTGTTTTCTGTAGATGAGTTGTAATTATCTTAGTAAAAATTTTGTATAAAACTGATAAAAGACTGATAGGTCTGTAATTTCTAATATCTTCTTTATCACCTTTTTTAAATATTAATATTAATACTGCATTCTTCCAATCATCTGGTACATCTTTATCATTTAGACATTTGGTATATAACTTTGCTAAAAAATTTTCTATTTCTTCACCTGCTTCTTTTAATATATCAATTATAATTCCATCATTACCTGGAGCCTTCCCTTTCTTCATAAATTTAATTGTATATCTCACTTCCTCATTCAAAATTCTGGGCAATTTGGAAGATATAATAGGTATAGGAGACACTTGTTCTTTACTACTATATAATTCTTGATAGAAGTCTTCTATACATTTCATGATGTCATCTCTCTTTTTAGTAATAATGCCATCTTTTTTTCTTATTGCAGATATAAATTTCCTACCAATACCAAAATGTTGTTTTACACTCTTTAGACTCTTATTCTCTTCTACAGCTTTCCTTGCTAGTTCACAATTATACTTTCTTATATCATTTTCAACTCTTTTCCGCACCATTTTACAAAATGCGAGATATTCAATCTTTTTTAATGCATCATTGTTGTATATTCTCATATTCCTACTTTTCTTCATAAATTCTCTAGTCTCAGTAGAAATTTTATTGGTCAATTGCTGCTTTTTTCTACCAGCTATCCTTGTTGCAGTTTTTAAAAGTGTATCAGTTATTTTCCTATTAATATCATTCAAATCTGACATTCAAATCTGAATCATGTTCAAAATCTACTAATACTTGAAACCGATTTGTAAGTTCTAATTTAAATTCATTAGAATGTTTCTGAAGATTAGGAATATCAACTGTAAATATTGTTTTTCTTAATAATTTTTGTCTCTCTAGTTTTGCATTAACATGTATCTTACATCTTACTAATCAATGATCACTTCCTGTGTTAAATTTATTAAGAACATTACAATCTTGAAATATGTATTTTCTGTTAGTCAAAATATAATCCAATTCTGCTGTACCTTCATTTGGATGCTTCCTTGTCCATTTCCTTTTAACATTTTTCTCAAAAAAAGAATTCATAATATAAAATTTGTCTTTTTCTGCAAACTCCACAAGTCTATATCCTCTCTCATTTCTATTACCATAACCAAAATTACCTACATCATTTTCATCTTTCATTTGTTTACCAATTCTAGCATTAAAGTCTCCCATAACAATTTTAAAATGTTGTTTACTCTGATCAAAAGCCTTTTGTACATCCATATAAAAATCTTCTATAACTTCATCACTATGAGAACTTGTTGGGGCATAAACCTGAATTATCTGCATTTGATATCTGCTATTAAGTTGTAAAACTAATCTTGCCACTCTGTCCGATACACCATCAATCTCCACAATGTTATTCTTCCATTTTTTATTTATAATGAATCCTACTCCACTTGTATTTCCAATAGTTGTGCCTTTATAGTAGAATATATGTCACTTTTTAAATCAATTGTTTCTTCACCTTTCCTTCTAACTTCACAAAGTCCAATAATGTCCCATTTAATATAAGGCAGTTCTTCTTCTAACTCCTGCGATCTTCCTTCACTTGAAAGTGATCTGCAGTTGTAAGTACCTAAATAAAAAGTCGTCATCAAATGACAGCCTAAGTCTGCAATCAGGGGATTCTTAGCACCCTCTGCCTTCGATCACCAACCGCTGCCTTGGTTGGTGACTTTACAGCCTCCTGGGAATAAGGGCCATGATTTATTTTTGTCTGTCATAATTGTATATATTGGAAAAAATATTCTTAAACTCGGAGGTAAAAAGCCAATAAACTCACCACACTGAGCAGCCCATCCATGTTCGTACACTATATGAATAATCACATAGTAATAACAGCTGCAACGACAAGAACGTATGGAGTGGACATTAGGAATTTGCCCTGCTCGGTTCCTTTAAGGCCTCCAAGAGGAATCAAAGGGTCTCCTTTCAATTAATAGCAAACTCCTTTCTGCATACATACATTTACACATTTATAGCATATATTTCCACATTATATATTGTATATATACAATTTCACTTACAAATAAAATAAAAACATTACCTTTTTTTTAATTAATTGAGTTATTAATGGGGAATCAATTATACTTTTCCTTATATCATCATCAAATACACTAAGTTCTTCTTCAAAATTTTCATCTTCTTGATAAGAGAGTCGATCGATTAAATACTGCCACTAAAACATGATTAAAATTTATTTAAAAACTATAAGAACATCTTTACATATAAGTACTACACACAAATATTTATATAATAAGAAACAAATATTAATAAAGTATCCTAAGTAGTATTGAAAAAACCGTACCTCTCACCTAGATTTTAATTCTCCCTTTCGAATATTGTTCATCAGATATCAATATTACATTTTAAATTATGATTTTATTTCTTAATGAAATATTTTTGCTTCTGTTTTATTACCATTTGTTTTTTAACATGAAGTTCTTTAATTACAGTTTTATTCAAATACCAGCTTTTGACTTTTTTTAAAAATATGAAGTCATAAGTAGGACTTTCCTGTACCACACACACATATATACTGTAATAGTTTTTATATTTACACTTTTCATTTCCGGTTATCAAAATACTGAAATTTTCTTGACGTTTTAAATAGTTTTTTTTTTATCATTAAATTTCAGTGTTTTAATAACAGAAATAGAAAGTATAACTACTATTCTAAAAATGTCATTGAAATATAAGCAAATGTGACAGAAATAAAAATTCATTAAAAAAAATAAAACCATAAATGAATGACACTTGAATACTGATCCCAATCAAATATCATTACAATATTGTTTTTATATTTTTATTATGTAATTATTTTATAATTCAATTTACTTAAATAATTTATTATTCCCTTTTATTAAAGACAATAATGATGTTAAGGTTATGAATTTTTTATCCATATATATAACAGTTTCTATTTTTGAATTATAATAAATCTTATTTCATATTTTGATTTGTAAATGATTAAAAAAATCTACGTTTCATTTAATTTATACTATGTGTATATCCATGTGTATATATTTTATAGGTATTAAAAATATTTTACAAACCTCTTCTACTCTTTAAGATTATGTAATACATTGTCTTCTGATTTTAAATGTTTTATAAAGATTTTTGACATAAAAAAATATAAATATATTATTGACTTTATTGCTCGGGAGTTCATAAGAAGTTCAAGCACCAGAATTGATTCTGGAACTTCTCGATCCTAAATGGGATGCTCTACAAACTGCACCAAACTATGCAGGGTATTTTTGTCATTATATATTTCTATCTTCTTTTGACTATTTTTGTAAATATACTTTCTTGATTATTATAGTTATTTTAAGTTTAATAATATATTAAGGAAAAGTTTGTATTTATCAATATAGAATGTTTCTTTGCATACTTTCATGTTTATTCACAAAATCAATCATTTTTATTTTGAAATTGTTATATGTATAGTATGATCTATATTAATAAATAACTAATTATTTTATCAATTTCATGGTGTTGCAATCTGATTTGTAGTTCGTTTTTTAGATTTCCAATACAATTTATTATTTTGACCATTATATTTCATCTCTTATATATCTTCTATATTTTTAATATCTTTATTTTTATTATTTATGCAAATGCACTTTTTTTTTCTATGTATGTTTGTTTATAATTGAACTAATATATATGCTATTATTTTTATTTCCTTTATTTTTTTATTTTATTTATATAATTTTATTAGTTCATTTTTCATAATATATTTAGAATAATCATTAATTGTGTAATCTTTTTTAATTTCTTTTTTTGATAAATATTACTGGAGTACAAATTCTTGCTCTACTTATTTTATTTTGGAATGCTTTCTTTATATATGTTATCTAGATCTGAATTCTAATTTGTATAATAACAATAGAATATTTTCCCCCTACTAAATTTCATAAAATAATTATCTATAAATCTTTTATAAATTGTTTTGTATTTTGAATTTTCAAAGTAGACATTCAAATTTTGTCATAAATATTTCCTACATAGACACATAAATTGCTATTTTTGATTTGCTTAAATTTTTTTTCTTCATATTGAAACGTATTAATTAGTATAGCATATTCTTAGTAATTTTTCAAGATTTTTTATTTATAATTTTATATTTTTATCTAATTTATATTTTTCAAAAGCTAAATTCATTGCAATTTTTTTGTTAATATTGTCCATATTGTTTATATCAAGTTTTATAAGTAAATTTGTTTATAGTTATCATTATTAATGAATATTTTTAATTCTTTTAAAAATTCTAAAATGTTTTTTATTTTATAATTATTATTTTAGAAATATTTCAATATAACAATTTTAACATTATCTCAAAGTATGAATTAATAACACTTGAATGGTCTATTCTGTTAATGAATTTTTGGATAATAGTAACAGTTTTGTGTCCAGTCTTTTTATATTTTTCATTGTTGTTTTAGCAATATTGTTAAATAAATCTATTTATTTAAAGAATATAATAGGTCTATTAAACTTAAGAGGCAAATAATATTTAATGTAAAAAAGTTTACAAAATATCTAAAATCAGACGATAATTCAATATTTCCATTTAAAAAGCATATAGACTACATAAAACTTTAAAAATCATTTTTAATAATTATAATACATATATAATATAATATTAAATTATTTATGCACTTTATCACAGTTTCACAATGCTTTAATTACCACCCTCTTTGACAATTTCAATTGCCCCAGCAACCTTCTTTAGTATGGAAGTTCTAAAGAAAATAGCTGGAGTAATCGAAACTGTCAAAAGGGTGGTAATTAAAGCATTATGAAACAGTGATAAAGTGCATAAATGATTTAATATTATATTGTATACATTTGGCAATGCAATAAGAAAGATTAGTTATAATACATATAATTAGTCCTCTGGTTGAAATACTAAAATAGCTGTGAAGAGTAGGAACCATATTTTGTTTTCATTTAAACATGGATGGACTTACATAAAATATAAATCATTTAAGATTATTAATTAGAAATTAAATTAAAAAATAATTATATAATGAAAATATAAAAACATTAAGCATCACATGATCATATTTCCTATACTAGCACATTAATTGTTGATAAACAAAGCAAAACTCTCCATACAATATTGCCACCTGTGCTAAACAGAGTAATCAATGGATGCCAGAAGGCTTGTGCATAAAATCCCTATCTAATGCCTACTCATCCAATATCCCCAGACTAGTTTCTGGCTTGTGGCCTTTGTCAGTGAGGAGCTTTGGATCTGAGAGCACTGCATCTAGATCTTAGGATCTAATGCAACCCTCTAGCAACCGCCTTTTATCTCTACTTAACTACAAAACTATGAGAATGAAATTGAAAACACAAAAAATATTTTCAATCTAAGCTCAATAGCTTATATAGTCACATGGGTCTGAACTCAGTTCAGCACCCATACATTTTGGTGTCTTTGGCTCTTTTACAACCATAGCCACCACTATCCTATTAGGCAGGATTGGTATTAAACCATTAAGCATCACATGATCACATTTCCTATACTAGCACATTAATTGTTGATAAACAGAGCAAAACTCTCCATACATTATTGCCACCTGTGCTAAACAGAGTAATCAATGGATGCCAGAAGGCTGATGCATAAAATCCCTATCTAATGCCTACTCATCCAATATCCCCAGACTAGTTTCTAGCTTGTGGCCTTCGTCAGTGAGGAGCTTTGGATCTGAGAGCACTGCATCTAGATCTTAGGATCTAATGCAACCCTCTAGCAACCACCTTTTATCTCTACTTAACTACAAAACTATGAGAATGAAATTGAAAACACAAAAAATATTTTCAATCTAAGCTCAATAGCTTATATAGTCACATGGGTCTGAACTCAGTTCAGCACCCATACATTTTGGTGTCTTTGGCTCTTTTACAACCATAGCCACCACTATCCTATTAGGCAGGATTGGTATTAAACCATTAAGCATCACATGATCACATTTCCTATACTAGCACATTAATTGTTGATAAACAGAGCAAAACTCTCCATACATTATTGCCACCTGTGCTAAACAGAGTAATCAATGGATGCCAGAAGGCTGATGCATAAAATCCCTATCTAATGCCTACTCATCCAATATCCCCAGACTAGTTTCTAGCTTGTGGCCTTCGTCAGTGAGGAGCTTTGGATCTGAGAGCACTGCATCTAGATCTTAGGATCTAATGCAACCCTCTAGCAACCACCTTTTATCTCTACTTAACTACAAAACTATGAGAATGAAATTGAAAACACAAAAAATATTTTCAATCTAAGCTCAATAGCTTATATAGTCATATGGGTCTGAACTCAGTTCAGCACCCATACATTTTGGTGTCTTTGGCTCTTTTACAACCATAGCCACCACTATCCTATTAGGCAGGATTGGTATGTGATGCTTAATGGTTTAATACCAATCCTGCCTAATAGGATAGTGGTGGCTATGGTTGTAAAAGACCAAAGACACCAAAATGTATGGGTGCTGAACTGAGTTCAGATCCATATGACTATATAAGCTATTGAGCTTAGATTGAAAATATTTTTTGTGTTTTCAATTTCATTCTCATAGTTTTGTAGTTAAGTAGAGATAAAAGGTGGTTGCTAGAGGGTTGCATTAGATCCTAAGATCTAGATGCAGTGCTCTCAGATCCAAAGCTCCTCACTGACGAAGGCCACAAGCCAGAAACTAGTCTGGGGATATTGGATGAGTAGGCATTAGATAGGGATTTTATGCACAAGCCTTCTGGCATCCATTGATTACTCTGTTTAGCACAGGTGGCATACTGTATGGAGAGTTTTGCTCTGTTTATCATAAAAACATTAATATTGAAAAAAGCAAGATTTGAATTTAATTTAGATTTAAATTAAAATTACATATAGATGTGTGCATATATATTGCAATATTATTTAGTGATGATTAATATTCAAGAATTATTCATTCACTGTTCTATTTCATTTTATTTGTGTCCTATTCTATGCAATATATGTATGTATAAAACAAAAATGTTGTATCTATATTATAGGATATATCCTGACAATGAACTATTATAAAAAATAAAAAAAGTTAAAAGTGTCTACTCCAAAACTATAATTATAGAACTTCAAGAACAAAATTAATAAATTAGAAATGTATACATTTATATATCATGAAAAAATAAAATCATGTAAGAATGCAATTATACTGAAATAATAAAAAAAAAGGTTAACAGCTAATTGAGAAGAAATTTAAAAAAACCAATTAATTAATTATTTATTTATAAACATTTATTTCTAACAAACAGCAGACCTACAATTAATAATAACTTAAATTGAAATACACATACAAGTTTTATTAAATAACTTTAAGAGTTTATTCTGAATATATATATATATATATTAATAATAATAATCTAGTAGTTCAACTGGTGACTGGCGAGTTGAAAAAGCAATAGCAATAATCACAAACATTTCATGTCTATAGATAAATAAATAGCTAGCTAGTTAAAGCTCATCTCCGTGAATTATTGAAGTCTTTATTTCCATAACTATGTTTTCTTTAATTCCTGTAATTTCTAATGATCATTCACTAACAATTTCTAGTAAGCACCTTACTGCCCACGGCTTTCCTTAGTAAGCACCTTACTGCCCACTGCTTTCCTGAGTCAGTCGATTTAGATTTGACTGGAGCACTTTAATACTGCTATTCTTGTGTGAAATTGTACTATCAGCTTGCACTCATTTCTTCAAGTTTCACTAGTCTGCTTTTCAGTTTACCTTTTTTTCTTCTCTATTCTATTACATTGTTTTACAGTCTCCATCCATTAGAAGTTTTGCAAGCAATTTGTTAACTTTGCTAGATATGCATATTATTAAACTTTATTATAATGCAACTTAGAATGTTGTTATTTACAGTTAGTACAATTCTCTTTTCTATATATACCTAGAGTGACTCAACATTGCCTGTATTGATTAGTTTATACACACACATATATATGTATAATTTTATTAATAATTGCATAACTAGTCAGTACAAAACATTAACTACACCCACATATATATATAGGTAAAGATATACATGCATACATATACACTGGATATATTAAGATTCATTACAGGTATATATATATATATGTATTGAAACAGACAGATCGAAGAACCGATCTTAGTTTCATGTGTTGAAGTACGGTAATTCGAACTACTATTCGCCCGCAATGGGATTTTTCCATTTCAAGTCACAAAAAATTGAGCTATATATATTTTATGTTTTGTAAATAAATATGTAAAGATTCCGTGCATAAATGTCACAAATCATGAAATAATATTCGTGTGTGCGTGGTTTGTGAATTTATAGCAGCTTAATTTAAAAGTTTCATTGCGGGTGTATTTGCTTAAATTTTAGCCTTTTAGAATTATACAAAATCGTTTAAAAATGCTGATCAAAAGTCACATTCCTTTGATCAGTGTTTTTAATTAAAATCTGTATTGTACAAATGTATAGAGTAATTAGGTTGTATTCGAAATTAGATAAGGAATTTATATTTGTAATTACTGTGTCAATTTAAAATTGCGTATTAAAGTTAGAGATAGCTGAAAACGGAACAATGGAAATGGATAATTGATATTGTATGGTCAAGCGGGATTGCTGGAGGCTGGAGAAAAGTAGGCGGAGCCTAAAACAAAAACCAGACAGAAAGGTCAACCGTGGCCATCTTAAAAAAAAACTAACATTCTAACTTTTGACGTGGCTGGGAGTAGATCGTCTCAAAAAAACAGCAAAGCAGTTGCTAGAGAAATCTCTCCAACTTTTGTTAAGAAGTCCACCAGTAAACCGTAATGTCGATGGGCTAAGTGCCAGGAGCTGATCTCTGTCCCGCCAATTTGAATCTTTGTGCCGCTGACTGATCATGTTTTATGTGCTTCACAATTTCCAGCTTCCAATCTCCAAATTGACTATGCCTTCCAAGTAGATTTCAAATGCGCGCCTACGTTCGTCAGAAATACTATCGTAAGAAGCCAAGCCGGATGAAGAAGGAAGGGTAACTGTGTTACATGAACTTTTAACTTTCTCCCGAGCTTAATGTTATAAGTTAATCTGTCAATCAAATGAATCACATGTAAGTTTTTTTTTTGTTTCGTTTATAACGCTACTGTTTCAAACCTGTCAGTAAATTTTCTTTTCTCCTTTTCCTCTGCTCTAGTCTTTAGAAAATAGTTTGTAAATATTGTATCTACTAATAAGAATTCAAATGAAGACATTTATATTTTTTTTTCCTTTATTTACTTATGCTATAAACAAACGATGCCAATAGAAATATTTCCCAACTCTGTTTAAAGCTAGTTTATAATATTGATTATAGTTATTTTAAAAGGAAGTTCATTGTTAAATTAAAGATTATTTCATATATTGAGTTGGCAGATATTAAATCACTTTATTATGTTTTTTTTTTGTTAGTTTTGTCATACTATTGTAACCGATACTTCAATCTTAAATATGTAACAGGGTTTTATGTTATTATCTTAGTTTCATACATGAAATGAGAAATAGTTTCAGTGTATAATTTGTTATAATCGCTACCGCCTGAACAACCTGAGGGTTTAGGGGTTTCAGAGTAAACTTAATTAATTATTGCTTTCGCGGTCAGTTTGATTCCGCCATGTTTTATTGGAATAGTTATATCAGCCTGTTGCGCAGAAATATACGAATTGATTACCCAGGTTTGGTATAACTCCTTTTCAAATCCACTTCAAGCACTTGTCCTCGATGACTGTGGCAATGCCTTCCCTTCACCGAAGTTAGCGTCTCGCCATACTACCATCTGGGGAAGAAAGCAATTCTTTCCCAGGTTATCTCTTGGATCACCGGGTTTCGAAATGATCCCGGCTGGTTGTAGTGTCCCGGAGCTACTTGGGGGCATTAAGCCTTGTCAAAGTACAAGCCGCCCGGTATTCCGTTGATGCACCGCAAGTGATTACTGTAGGGCTCTTCAATCTAGGCAACCACTAGTACCTCAATCTTAGATATCATAGTTATACGAAACCACCCTCCAACTATTCGTACACGCAACGGTTCGAATCTATTCGAATAAAATAACTTAATAAAAATCGAGATAAATATTGTCAATGCTCAAATGCTCTGATTCCTTTAGCCAACCGTCAATCATTTCACTACACAAATATTGGTATGAGTTTGTTTACCAGGTAAATGATTACTAAAGACTAGTAGCTAATTAAAATAGAATATTTATGGAAATCTTACCGTACTTTTGAATATTATATTTTTATGCTTTCTATTTGTTATTAAACAATTTATTTACTCTAATTTTGTGTCTTCCACCTCATTACTCTCGAAATCTATTTAGTCACCTACTGTCTGTATTGACAACTTAAATATATACATTACATTAATGACCGTACCGATATCCAGAGTATAATAGATCTATATATAAAACTGTAAGTAATTTAGTCTGTGTTCTGAGTTGAGCTAGTAAAGGGATAACCCCGTGCTGTTATAAAGTCATCATCGGTTGGTCATACCGTGGTTTGGGTTTGAATCTCGTTGGCGTTTTGGAATTTATTCTTAAACGTGGACTGGGTTTGAACTCGGGTACTGTGTATGAGTAAGCGTGGTGGATTTATACCGGTACAGTTAATAAATTTTTGGACGCCCTCCGTGGTGCTCCGATGAAGAAATCTCCCACACCCTGCAGAGTGAACGAGAGTAAACAGTTAAAGTATAAAAATATTCGAGTTTCTTTGTTTGTCATAATATTGATATGTATTTGGCGTATTAAAATGCGCAAGAAAACGATAGTTGAGTAAAGCAAGGATATAAAAGTTGTTTTTCCCTTACACCAAGTTTCAGTAAACAGTCTACTTCCAAATATCGTTAAGAAACAGAGTGAGTTTTTTTGAAAAGAGAGCGGAAGCGATTTTGTGCGTTTATTTAATTAAAATAAACGAGTGTTATTCCATAATTTTTTTTTGCGAGTTCATTCTTGTTGTTTGAAATTTTTCAAAAAAAAAAGTAAAGAAGTAGAATTAATTCCAGGTCTTAAAAATAAAAACACGTACGTATATATATATTGTAATATAAAAATCTTATCAGAGTCAGAGTTAATATTAATCGTCCCATATATAAAGCATTAATCTTGAATCAAATGATTATTAGGTCATGTAAAAAGTATATATTTGGGGATCAGTGGATTAAATTATCTATTGGTCACATGTTGCTGGCTGGCGCCTTTCAAATAAATTTGTCAGCAAATATGTTTGTCCATACAGCAGTGGTGAGTTTTGTGGGGTTCAAAAGAGAGAATGGTGGCATATATATATAGAGAGAATTACTGACAGTAGTACAAAAATAATATTGTGTTATATACCCATTATTAATATGTTTAGATTATAGGACTGAGGAGAACAGTGCGAACTGGGTGAAATAAAGTTTTTTTTCCCTTTATTCTTTTAGTAATGATTTAAACATGTCATATTGTATATACCTAAATAAATAAAAAAAAAAAAAAAGAAAAAATATTAACAGTGAAAAGTTTAGAGAACAGAAACCAGTCGGAACGTAGGCGAAAAAAGAGAAAGGAAGGAAGCCACACAAACAGTATCAGCAGCGGGGAAGGATTTGGCAATAGGATCAGGGATCAGTATCTTTATGTTATATATACAAATCAAATTATTTTACAAAACTAACTCTTATGCTGAAGACACTTATAATTAAAAACAAAGATAAAATGGCAGAATAGAAGGGTTCAGTAAATCATCTGGAACACGTCAGTGACTGTAAGTGAATAGATTAAATAAACAAATAACTAGTTACGGAGAAATACGCGCACAATATAAAAGGAAGACGGTGTTTGCCGGTTGAAACGGGTCAGAATGGACAAGTCATATGACTCTCAACACCTTTCGTTCAAAATTATAGATTTTTATGGGGAATACTGGGAAAACCCCCACGAACATGTCGACAGCTTAACAGATGCTTTCGAAATAACAGACTTAGATAATAAGCAACAAATGGCCATCATTCAGCATCATTTGAAATCAGTCGCCAAAGACTGGTGGACCATACTGAGAGGAAAACCTAGAACTTTTGAGGAGTACCGTGACAAGCTGCTAAGGACATTCTGGGGCGAGGAAAGACAAGAAATAGCATTGCGTAGCCTTATCAAAGAATGCTTTCCTGCCGGGAACCGACTTACCCTAACAAAATTTTTTTCGCAGCAAGCCACCAAGTTTTGTTCGTTGCACACTTTTAACTGGTCAGATTCCCGATTTATTCGAATGATAGCATACAATATGCCACGAGAAGTTAGAGGGCTTATGGTCAGTAGCTAAATACACACTATTTCTGAGATGACAGAGTTTTTGGAGACAGTAGACCAAAACTTCATATCTCCGGCACCAGATAACAGTAAAAGTCAGCCCATTAAAACCATCCACCAGATGACGAACCTAATTTCAGAGAAAGAAAACCAGGATCACCAAGCAAGTTACTTATGCCCAGTTATAGAAGTAAATATTGAAGACAACAGGGTTACGGTTTTGATTGACTCGGGCAGCCAAGCTTCAATCGTATCGGCAGCTTGGATCAATAACCTAAAAAGAACCCTCGAAATCATGCAGTTGCCAACTCGACCTATTCAATTCACATTGGCAAATGGGAAAAAAATGCTAAGCGAAAACCAGCAAGTATGGCTGGAAGTTAAGGTAAATCAGAGGCCGGTAGGACATACTTTTCTGGTGATGACAGGACTTATTTACGACGTGGTGCTCGGCTCCGATTTTTTGGCCCACAATGATGGTGTTATCGATTATGAAAAGGGAAGATGCTCTTTCGGAAGTGAGGCAGTCGATTTCAAAATACCAATTACCCAGAGACCTGACTACAAGAGTTGTTTGGTCCAGGCAGTCGACCCAGCAGCGATCAGTAAAAAGGTTCAAGAGTCCATCCTCACGGAACCCAGGGACACAGATCAGATCGGAAAAATACTAAAGAAATATGAAGCTGTTTTTTCTCCTACACCAGGGGAGATTAGAGGATATACACACCGGATCCGTGTAAAGGAGGAGACGTATGTTCCGTCGAAAACTTACCCCATACCTTTTCAGTACAGAGGGGAAGTGGAAGCCCAGATTCAGCAAATGATTGAATGGGGTATTATTGAACGTGGCCCGTCACCTTATAACAACCCGTTGGTCGTGGTAAAGAAGAAAAATGGGAGTTTGCGTTTGTGTTTGGATGCACGCAAGTTGAACAGCATTACTATCCCAGAAAGAGATGCTCCTCCACCTATTCAAGAGGTACTGGTGCGGCTGGCCGGTAAAACCATCTTTTCAACCTTGGATTTGACCGCGAGCTACTGGCAGTTGAATCTAGACCCTAGGGATCGGAAATATACGGCCTTCCGATATAATGGGTATACTCATATGTTTAAAAGGGTCCCTTTTGGACTCATAAACAGTGGAGCAGGCTTAATGCGCTGTTTGCAGCAGGTCCTGTCCGACGAGATACAGGAGCATATGGTATGTTATATGGATGACTTGGTCATCGTTTCAGAAAACCTGCAGGAACATCTGCAACATTTGGAAAGGTTCCTCAGAGAATGCAGAGAAAAAAATATCACCGTAAATTTGGAGAAGAGCCGTTTTGCTATTGGCGAGATAACTTTCCTTGGCCATATCATCAACCAACATGGTATTAAGGCTCACCCCGATAAAATTGCCGCGATAGAAAATTTCCCAACACCAACTAAACCGAAGCAGGTCCGATCATTTTTGGGCCTTTGCAACTTCTATCACAAATTCTATCCGAACTTTTCCCAAGAAACTAGAAATCTCGTAGACCTCATCAAGAAAAACCGCAAGTGGGAATGGGCACCTTTTCATGACAAAGAACTCCTACATGTAAAAAAAAAATTTTTACAGGCGGTAATGCTGCACCATCCGAATTTTCATCGCCCCTTTTATGTACAAACGGACAGCAGCAAACAAGGACTAGGAGCTATTTTATTTCAAATAAGCGATACCGGAGCCCACCAAGTTATTTATTTCAGCAGCCGTGCATTGAAGGGGGCGGAAGTCCATTACACTACAACAGAACAAGAAACTCTGGCCATTGTGTGGGCATGCCAGAAATTCCGGCAATTTCTTTTGGGATCTCAAGTAATCATTATCACCGATCATCGTTGCCTGGAGTTTCTCAACAAGAGTTTCCTGACTAATGACCGTTTAATCAGATGGAGTTTGACCCTCCAACAATTCCAGTACCAAGTCCAGTACTGTCCAGGGCGGGAAAATATTGTGGCTGACGTATTGAGTCGTCACCCTGTACCGATGAAGATACAAAACCCTGAAATCAAGAACCAACCCTTGGAAGTTATGGCCACTACGACATCAGGTTCTGTAGAAACTGAACTGCGGAATTTGAGTTATTGGCAGAATATACAGTATTCCCATATCATTCATGATTTGTCCAAGCCCTCAGATAAGAATCAGAAGCCACAAAGCAGATACCCCCATTTCCGGATTGAGGGAGGCACATTACAAACCCGGACCAAGGATTACAGTGCTCCTTGGAAAATCGTGGTACCCAATAGGTTGAGGGCCCCTATAATTAAACATATACACCAATCCCTGGGACATTATGGACCCAGGAAGATTGAAGAAGTGGCCCGTCGCCAATTTTACTGGCCGGGAATGTATCACCATATCACTTCCATAATCAGACAGTGCGATATCTGCGCGACTACTAAAGCTCCCAACAAGTCCTACGCAGGGAAAATAAAACCTGTGATGGCTACGAGACCGAACGAGATCCTTGCAATAGACCACTATGGTCCCTTGCCCAAATTTAAAACATTTCAGTATTTGTTGGTATCATATGATATTTTTTCCAAGTATGTTAAGGTTTACCCAGTGCGGTCTACAAACACCAGAAACGTAACTCGGGTTCTTCAGGAAAAACAATTTCAAGAGGTAGGTAAACCCGAAACCATACTTTCCGACCATGGTTCGGCATTCACCTCAAAAGAATGGAAAAACTGGGTAAAGAAGCAGAATGTAAACCATCGCCTAACGTCAATCAGAAACCCACAATCAAACCCGTGCGAGAGAGTCATGAGAGAAATCAGTCGACTTTTTCACGCGTTTATCAACGGATCACCGGAAGTGGGTAGAGAAACTTCAATATGTCATGGATTGCATCAATCATACCATGAACGAATCCACGGGATTCCCACCCACGCATCTTCACTATGGTAGATCATGCCCGGATATTTTCCCTACGCTATCACCAAAGCGGGAAGTACATATAAATCCCAGCACGGATCAAGACATGGCCCGGCAACAATTGGAGCGCATGGCACAAAATAGAATTAAAAGAGGAGGAAGGCAGCATCACAATTTTAAAAGGGGGGATCAAGTCTGGCTAAGATCTCCACGAGTCAGTAATGTACCTAGGAAGGAATTCAAAAAATTCTTCCCTCTGTATAGCGGGCCATATGAGATAGTGGAAGAATGCCATGAAAACGCTTTCCTACTGGAAGGGAAGGGTCTACGAGGTATTTACAATGCGAGACAATTAAAACCTTATATATCTCCCGACCCAGGGAGAAAGTAGAAACTACATAAAAGATAACCCGGTAAACGACCACTGTGAAATGTCTATGATGATGAGTAAAAGAACAACGGATTAATACACCCAAATTTGATAAAGGTTAGGTTCGAACCCTCACCCAGACTGTTCTCCGAAGTCGATCAATTTTGTAAGAAAATGTTAACCAGTGAATTATGTATAAACATTTTTTTTTGTTATTTTTTTTTTAAGTGAGAAGAAATGAAACAGACAGATCGAAGAACCGATCTTAGTTTCATGTGTTGAAGTACGGTAATTCGAACTACTATTCGCCCGCAATGGGATTTTTCCATTTCAAGTCACAAAAAATTGAGCTATATATATTTTATGTTTTGTAAATAAATATGTAAAGATTCCATGCATAAATGTCACAAATCATGAAATAATATTCGTGTGGGCGTGGTTTGTGAATTTATAGCAGCTTAATTTAAAAGTTTCATTGCGGGTGTATTTGCTTAAATTTTAGCCTTTTAGAATTATACAAAATCGTTTAAAAATGCTGATCAAAAGTCACATTCCTTTGATCAGTGTTTTTAATTAAAATCTGTATTGTACAAATGTATAGAGTAATTAGGTTGTATTCGAAATTAGATAAGGAATTTATATTTGTAATTACTGTGTCAATTTAAAATTGCGTATTAAAGTTAGAGATAGCTGAAAACGGAACAATGGAAATGGATAATTGATATTGTATGGTCAAGCTGGATTGCTGGAGGCTGGAGAAAAGTAGGCGGAGCCTAAAACAAAAACCAGACAGAAAGGTCAACCGTGGCCATCTTTAAAAAAAAACTAACATTCTAACTTTTGACGTGGCTGGGAGTAGATCGTCTCAAAAAAACAGCAAAGCAGTTGCTAGAGAAATCTCTCCAACTTTTGTTAAGAAGTCCACCAGTAAACCGTAATGTCGATGGGCTAAGTGCCAGGAGCTGATCTCTGTCCCGCCAATTTGAATCTTTGTGCCGCTGACTGATCATGTTTTATGTGCTTCACAATTTCCAGCTTCCAATCTCCAAATTGACTATGCCTTCCAAGTAGATTTCAAATGCGCGCCTACGTTCGTCAGAAATACTATCGTAAGAAGCCAAGCCGGATGAAGAAGGAAGGGTAACTGTGTTACATGAACTTTTAACTTTCTCCCGAGCTTAATGTTATAAGTTAATCTGTCAATCAAATGAATCACATGTAAGTTTTTTTTTGTTTCGTCTATAACGCTACTGTTTCAAACCTGTCAGTAAATTTTCTTTTCTCCTTTTCCTCTGCTCTAGTCTTTAGAAAATAGTTTGTAAATATTGTACCTACTAATAAGAATTCAAATGAAGACATTTATATTTTTTTTTCCTTTATTTACTTATGCTATAAACAAACGATGCCAATAGAAATATTTCCCAACTCTGTTTAAAGCTAGTTTATAATATTGATTATAGTTATTTTAAAAGGAAGTTCATTGTTAAATTAAAGATTATTTCATATATTGAGTTGGCAGATATTAAATTACTTTATTATGTTTTTAGTTTTGTCATACTATTGTAACCGATACTTCAATCTTAAATATGTAAAGGGTTCTAAGTTATTATCTTAGTTTCAGACATGAAATGAGAAATAGTGTTCAGTGTATAATTTGTTATAATCGCTACCGCCTGAACAACCTGGGGGTTTAGGGGTTTCAGAGTAAACTTAATTAATTATTGCTTTCGCGGTCAGTTTGATTCCGCCATGTTTTATTGGAATAGTTATATCAGCCAGTTGCGCAGAAATATACGAATTGATTACCCAGGTTTGGTATAATTCCTTTTCAAATCCACTTCAAGCACTTGTCCTCGATGACTGTGGCAATGCCTTCCCTTCACCGAAGTTAGCGTCTCGCCATACTACCATCTGGGGAAGAAAGCAATTCTTTCCCAGGTTATCTCTTGGATCACCGGGTTTCGAAATGATCCCGGCTGGTTGTAGTGTCCCGGAGCTACTTGGGGGCATTAAGCCTTGTCAAAGTACAAGCCGCCCGGTATTCCGTTGATGCACCGCAAGTGATTACTGTAGGGCTCTTCAATCTAGGCAACCACTAGTACATCAATCTTAGATATCATAGTTATACGAAACCACCCTCCAACTATTCGTACACGCAACGGTTCGAATCTATTCGAATAAAATAACTTAATAAAAATCGAGATAAATATTGTCAATGCTCAAATGCTCTGATTCCTTTAGCCAACCGTCAATCATTTCACTACACAAATATTGGTATGAGTTTGTTTACCAGGTAAATGATTACTAAAGACTAGTAGCTAATTAAAATAGAATATTTATGGAAATCTTACCGTACTTTTGAATATTATATTTTTATGCTTTCTATTTGTTATTAAACAATTTATTTACTCTAATTTTGTGTCTTCCACCTCATTACTCTCGAAATCTATTTAGTCACCTACTGTCTGTATTGACAACTTAAATATATACATTACATTAATGACCGTACCGATATCCAGAGTATAATAGATCTATATTTAAAACTGTAAGTAATTTAGTCTGTGTTCTGAGTTGAGCTAGTAAAGGGATAACCCCGTGCTGTTATAAAGTCATCATCGGTTGGTCATACCGTGGTTTGGGTTTGAATCTCGTTGGCGTTTTGGAATTTATTCTTAAACGTGGACTGGGTTTGAACTCGGATACTGTGTATGAGTAAGCGTGGTGGATTTATACCGGTACAGTATATACCAACAGTGAATTTTTTTGTATGTCTAATTATGGTATTAATGCTTTTAAAAAAAAATTAAATGTTTTACACTTATTTAATTAAAATTGATTCTTATTATTACCAAATTTACCACTTACTTTATTTTGCTGTAATAATTGCATTTATATAGGATTAATATTATTGTTATGAAATTGTAAAAGCAATAACATTTATAAGCTACTAATGATTTCCATATCAGCAGTTACAATTATCTTGATATATTTTCAACAAGTATTGAGTATGTACATATACCTACATATCAGTGCATATGTGTTAAAAACACATTATAATACAATTCACTATTAATCACATATTTTGGTATCCTTGCAGCATCTTGAAACCAAAGGTCATCAATAGAAGGGAACTATTATATTTATTATTTCTCCACTAACAATCCATAATAGGAGATAATTTATTTGGGGTTTATTTCAGTTTCACTACTTCATCAAACTTCTCCAAATTATTTCTGAAAATTTTTTTAATGCATCTATCTGTGCATATGATCACATTCTAGATCTCTTACAATCTCTTGGATTTAGTTTAAAACTTCAATTTCCCATCAATTGTCAATTCATCAAGCAACATTTCCAGCCCAGTGTATTTTGGTATTGTAATTCTTTCAATTATTCCCAAACAACAAAAGATCCAACTGAAAGCATGATAAAGTTTTTAGACAAAGAAAGACATATTTAAAACAAAAATCTTAATAGTTCAAACAATGATATTTCCTATGATTCTCTTCTACAAATATGAACGTTGACATTAAAAAAAATATTAATGCTTTGGAACTACAGTGCTAGAAAAAACTTTTGAGAAAATCAACAATAAAAAAAAAAAGTAAAAGATGATTTTTGGACTCAAAATTTTACTTAAAGCTTAAAAGACGAGCTTAAAACTGTTTTGAGTCATATGACATGATCTGATTCATTACAAAAGTATATAATGCTTGAATCAAATGATAATGAAAAGATAAAAAAAAGATCAGCAATGAAAGACAGACTTTATTATTTCAATAAAAATGCTCTTTGAAGAATCTAAAAAAAAAATCAAAAGATGTGATTTTGGAGAAATAACAATCATAAGTCAATGTTAATGATATCTTCATTAAGTCATGCAATTTTTAGTAAAATCAAAATTATCTAAAATATTTTCAATATTAATTATAAATTAAATTATATTTTTTAATAAAATAGATTTGATTGAAGTATGAGCCACTATATAGCTCACATAGTTATTATTGATTAAAATTTGAAATTACAATGAAAGAAAATAATCCCAAACTAGAAATTAAATATTAAATAAATTAATTATAACATTTATTTAAGTAAAAAATAATGTTATTTTAATACAAAAACAAATGTTTTATAATTAGTATTCCTATAAATGATAAGATTATTCATAGGTAAAGCAGAAATATTTTTGAAATGATAAAGTGATTATTCAAATGCAGGCATAATTAGTGATTATTTTAATGTTGATTCTGATGGATATAGGTAGAAATTTAGTAAAATTTGAAATGGGATTCTATCTTTTTTAAAAAAAAAAAGAAATTGAGGCAGAAAAACCTGAAAGATACTAAAAAAAATTGTGATTTTTTTTTTTTTGGATAAAAAATATGCAAAGACAAAAACTAAATGATAAAATTAATTGAAATCAAAATTCAAAGTTATTTTTAAAAAATGTACAAGAAGTAACAACATTGAAATGTAAAAATACAGCATTGAGTTAAACTAGAAGATTATTAAGAAATTGACAGAAAGATAAGAATATTATATATAAATACTTATATATGTAAAACTATGTATAAAAAGACAATAGTGAGCTGAAGTATAAAATTGATAAACTAAACAAATGGATTAGAAGAAAAATTACATTAAATAAATAGATTTGATTTAATGTGTAATTTGGATTGATGCCAAAAGTGTGCTAAAAAATAAAAATATATTGAATAAATGGGAAGAATAACCAAATGGCTTTACTTTAAATGCATAATACAAAACAAAACTAAAAAACATTCTTGACACTTTTTCAGTAACATATTTGTGCTTTCAGATCTGAATGATTCATCTTCTGGTATCATATATACATTCTCTTTTAATATACTAATTACGATTTTTCATAATGATGTTTAAATTGTTGATATAATTGTGATTAATAATCCCAACATCATTCTATATTGTTACTAAGCAATATATATATATATTAATAATAAAATATAAACAAATCAAGATTGCAATACAAAACAGAAGATAAAAAATAAAGTTTAGACCCTTTTATAAGGAATATCAATGTATAATATAAGGAATATAATATAATCAATAGATAAAAAAGATTGCATCATCTAGCTGTGTAACTACTATGAGTATATGACTTCATTATATATATATGTTGAAAAAATCTGCCTCATGTAAGAAAAAAATGGCATACTTATAATATAACTTTTTTATATCTTCATCATTTTCTTCTTTTCAAAATGATCCAAAAACAAAATGTATATATAGAAGATATTTATGATTCAGTAATAAATAAATAAGTTTTTTTTTTTTAAAAATTAGCAGCATTATGCATTTTAAATAATAATAATAAAAATGATTTTAAGCTATATCTAATTTTCATTTAATTTTTTATAAGTTTATTATATATTATTCCATATAAAACAATAATTAATATTTAATTTGTTTTCTTTTTGTTTGCTTACTTATACTTATGAACTCATTTTTATAAGCAGATCTATTTGTAAGCCCTAAGAATAATTATCTCTAATTAGTTAATTGTCATATTTTATGAAATTTAATGTAGCATACATGTAAATATTTATATAAACAGAAAAGTATATCAGAATATTTTCATTATTTTTCCACAGTCAACTTTAAAAAATATTAGTTTTAAGTAAATTCTAAATTAGCTGAGAATTGCAATTATTCACAGTCACTAAACTAAACTTACTGTAGACTATCTTATAGTTAACCCTACTATTATGGGTATAACATAGATCTTGAAATGATGTTTAACTAGAATTATTTTGAGACTGCTGCATATATTATCTTCTTTGTTTTTACAATATACAATCCATTGAACTCAGCATCAAAAGATTTTGAACTAAAAGTTGCATAAAACTTCTACAAGAATTAAATGACAAAAATAATTCTTGTCAACCATTTAATTTGGAATCAAAAATGCTTTGGACAAATTTATAGCTAGTAAAATGTTAAAACAAAACAATATGTTCATATATTCATTTTCTCCTTTGTTTATATTTATAATTCAAATTTACATATGTTTGATCATCTGTGTAACAAAGTGGTTTCATTCTTCTTTATAACCTAAATTAAGTACACTTACAAAAGTGTATTCAGCTTTAGGTTATAAAGAAGAAAGAACCACTTCATTACACAAACAAATAAATGTATGCAAATTTGAATATATATATTCTTGAATTCAAATTTGATGATATACCTAAATTAATATTATTGTACAAAAGATTACAGTAAGATTTGAATTCTTAATTTTATATTTTTTAATTATAATTGTTTTAAATATTTCTAATGTAAATATTTCTTTATAAAGTGGTAAACATTATAATTAAATATCTTTAAAAGTATGGATTCATTTAATTTTATCATTATTAAAGTCTTGCATAATAATATGAAGTTACACTAGTTATATTACTATTAGTGCTTGGATTAGGTCAATATCCTATAGCGATGTTCTGATAATAATTCTTATTCTTAATTTAAATTTTTGTATAATTTTTTCATTTGTATTCATAAACTAAGTTGTAAATAGCTAACTTATGTAATCATTATTTTATTAATGAATTATTATTTTGAAAACTTCATAGTATTTCTTTATTTTTTACACTCTTGATTACACTCACATTCACAGTAATCACATTTCTATATTGTGCTTAGCAACCAGAGTTTGTAATATATAAATGTGTATATTTAGTCGATTGCTTGTTGTTTTCACCAGTCAACTTTATAAAGATATGATATTTTAATAAAAGATTACATTAACTTTATATTGATAAATCATATATATATACTTCTGATAATTTTAATAAGTCCATAAATAAATTACGGCTTATCAAATATGTAATAATGATAATATATTTATTCATAGGACAACTAAGTCAGATAATAATCTCTGTGATAATTTACAAATCAAATTATCAAAGAATTATTTAAATAAACTTGCAAATAATGCTCACTTTCCTAAGTGAGCATTATTTGCAAATTTATTTAAATAATTCTTTGTGATTTGGACTTCCAGCAGATAGATTTAATAATTTAACTATTATTTGTTTCAACCAATGCATATTTTAGATATTATATACGCAAGTGTGTGTGTGCACAGATAGAATATTAAAATGTTATTAAAAAATTCAAAGGACAAAATATTAGCAATGGAGAATTACAATTTGGTTTCATCTAAAAGCACAATTTAAATGGTAATTGGAGAAATGAGGGGTTTAATATTCGAAATTTTTATTACTATATTACTTTTATTCTGATATAGTTAACTGTACATTTACTGTTTAGTAAAGTTAAAATTGAATAAAGATTGATAAAAAGTTTAGAGTATCATATATCTAGACTTATATATATATATAATTTTACATGTATTACAAATATTAGAAACACAATATTTGATTATAGCTATTAATATTAATTTTTTTACTACCAATGTGCAATATTGGGGATATTTGTACATAGACCAAATCTATTTTTAATAAAATTCAAATACATATGCACATATAAGAATTATTTATAAAAAACCCAACCAATAAAGACATTATTACCTTTAAGACTGCATTTTCAGGGATCATATTCATGTAATCACCATCAGTATGTAATTGAGGAATTTCTTTTAGTAAATAGTACAAGAAAAATCCTATTAACCTGGAATAAAATATAAATGAAATTATATAAGTAAAATGAAATAGTTGTAAATAGCCCAATTTAGTTTTTTCAATAATACTATACAAAAAAACTGTAAAAAAGAAATTACTAACGAGGCAAATCAACTAAATTCATATTCAAGACTAATTATAAACTTATTTTCAAATAATTGAAGATGTCCAAGAAAATTTCGATTTTTTTCAATATTCATCCAATAACTAATCCAGTAATTCAATTATTGGTTGACAAATAGGTAACAAACAATTTTGCAGGCATAAAAAAATAAAAAATAAATAAAAACCATGAAGGTTTTTTCTACTTGCCAGTTGGTTTACCTAGTGAATAATGTCCTCTTTCACCACTCCTCTATGAAGAAATGGTGGAAAAGTTTTTGTCTTGATGTGTGTCATCTTGCTTTTATCAATATGGAATGCAAATCATTTAAATAAATCATTAAAATTTTAAAAATGTATAAAATGGTCAAACTTGTGTATAAGTAAATATTTTGAATATACATATATAAATGTTTTAGAATTTCATCTCTAAAATGATTCTTAATATATAAAGATATGTATATAACTTGAATAATACTTAAATAAAGCTACAACCTTAGTACATGCACCTTGAATGCTTAATTTATTACGAGTTACCTCTACAAATCTAAACACAAGATTTGACTTTATAAAGATAAGAGCGACCCACTCTTATTTTCAACCTATTTTTCTAATTATATAGGCAAATCTAAAGCATTTTGATTTGGGAGCGTGAAGCTCATAAATTCTTCACTGATTAAGTCCACTATTTCTATTAAACATTAACGATCACGAAATCTTTCGATTTACAACGAGTTAATAATCAGATCTTAAATTTAGAAATATTTTGAATCAATTTAATGTTGTAAATATTAATTTACAACTTTCTTTATAAAGTCTTATATCTTTATAAGATATAAGACTTATTTTTATAAAGTCGAATCTTGCGTTTATATTTGTAGAGGTCTCTCTTGTAATAAATTAAGCACTCAAGGCACATGCACTAAGGTTATAGCCTTATTTAAATATTACGTGCTGACATTGTGCTTAATAAGAATTAATATTATCCTTAGTAATATTTTAATAATTCTTTCAATTTGCAAAAATTTTATTTGTGATTTGAAAACTATTATATGTATAAAAAACAATAATAAAATTCAAATAATTAGTTGCACTGAAGATCATGTGATATTTAAGTAGAATAATATCTTATAGATTAAGTTTTATTTGAGAAATTTCCATTTCTTGGGTCAATTACTCTAAATTCAATTCCAGCTGCTACATTTAGCAAACCAATGAATGGCATGAACATCCTCTCATTTCTATAGTTACATATTGTACCAAATATTAAAGTATGAATAAATTAAGCATATAATGGAATATAATGTTATAAGTGGCATGTAATATGTGTGTCTAAATTGATTTTAAAGTGTTTGAATGAGAAATAAGATAGGCATCTATAAAAAATATGTATACTAACATTTTAATATAGCAATAGTTTGAATAAAGATAGGCAGAAGAAAGTTTAGGCATCTATAAAAAATATGTATACTAACATTTTAATATAGCAATAGTTTGAATAAAGATAGGCAGAAGAAAGTTTAATAAGTGACATTATATTTGGATAAAAATAATAATAATAATTAAGGCAGATACATTAGATGTGTATTTGATATATAACCATTTTTCTTTCCAAATTTTTTGTAATAATGATTAGAATTTTGAAAGATGAATCTGCAGCATAAAACATAGAGAAAAAATTGTCATGACCTCAATTCATTCAGAATTATTAAAAACCAATAAGTATCATGGACATTCTGAGTTTATACTTAATTAGGCAAATAGACACTTCTATCCAACTCTAGAAACCACAATATACTCAATGAGAAAATTAAGAAACAAGAAGTTGCCCAATTCATATTTATGAATGGCAAGTATTCATTGTATCCACTATTAGTATCTTCTATTCTTGCTGTTCAAGCTAATGGTTTGAATTTTCAAGGTTTTGAATGCTATTGGATGAATAAAATAAAAGTCAGTGAGTTTTGCCAGATGATTACTAAGTCAAAAAATAAAAATAAGAACTTAATTTTGTTTTCAAATATTATTGCATATTCAAAATTGCCAAAAAATAAGTGACCTCTCTATGCTAAAAAGTTATCAGTATGTCAAAAACTTAAACAAACTAACTGTGCAATAATTACACTTAAAACATGGTTGAAAAGTCATGAATAAATGTATTAAAAATTATAATAATTTAATCAAGCTAATTATTATATAAACTACAGTATTAATAATCCATTACATTTATAAAATAAAAATCCTATGGTCCCACAATCTATGTATTCAGTATTAATGTTCTTGTTTAAGTTCTATTTGAAAGCATTATAAATAACGCCTTATTCGAAATATATTCTAATATTGAAATATTGTTAGTTGGAGTTCTATTTTAATAAAATATATCTTAAAATAATAACCAATACTAAATATATATAAACACTTAAAAAATAGAAAATGCAGACAAAATAAAATATACAATATTAATAATTATTTTTAAAAAAAAAACCCTGACATTTATGAAATTTACAAATTGCAATATAAATTTTTAAAACAATAATGCAACTCATAGAACATTTTTATTATAATTATTTTAATGAGACTATTATTTGTGAATATAATAGTTTAATACTTTTTAATATGAGCCAGTCATTTTTGTAATTAATTAAATAATATTATGAAAGTTTATGAGTTTTCAACAATTTGTTCAGTAAATAAAATAGTCTACTGGTTGCGCTGAAGGTTTTTAGATCAATTTTTGGAATACACAAGTATAATTTTTTTTATTTTATTTTCTTAAAACAAAATTTATAATGTAATAATATATGTAAAGGACCTATTAAAATTTATAACGTACCTCTAAATATTAAGACAATTGAATAATATGTGTTAAGAAGATGAGCAATGACAAACTAATAATGATTATAAGTGTTAATACTTCATTTTAAAATACCTTAATGTCTGGTTTCTTCAAACTGTTTTCAAGAAGAAAATTATTTAATATTCATCATCATCACCATTTTCAATCAATATAGACCCTTGGAAGATGAAGATTTCACCAAATTTAATCTATTCTCTATGATCCACAACTTTTCCACATTATTACAGAAACCTTACTTCAGCCATCCATCTCACTCATTGTATTTATCTAAATATGTTACAATTTCTTGGGATCCAATGCAAGACTTCAATTGTTTGTCTACTGCCACTTCTTCTAGCAAGTACAGGTCTAGCCCAACTCTACTGTAGCCTCTTAATTCTTTCAATGACAGCTGTTTATTTTCTGATCCACGTATTTTTGCTTTCAATCCCTTCTTGTTATTCTCCACAATAACTCTCCATACTATATTTAGTGTTCATAAATATAATTAAGAAATGAATTATTAAGAGCCACAAAATTAAATAAAGACAGAAAACACCAGACAGAACATTGAGTCAATCAACAAATGATTCTAAGAATTGAGGCTAACAGTGAATGAAATTGTGGGGCAAATATGTATGATTACAATATTCTTTTATTATTTTAATTGTGGAGTATAATGATAAAAATTATCACTGAGTGCAAAAAGAAATGTGGCAATATCACTTCAACAATTCTCCATTTAAAAAAATATATTCAAGATCAGAGTGAATAATTTGTTGTTTAACATTCTTCACAAATCTTCCAATTTATTTTGCTTATTTGTTGTTGATAACATTTAGGTGATTCTTTAGATTTCAAACTTTTCTAAAAATTTCACTTTTCAATTAACAGAAGTAATTTCCCTTTTGTAAAAAAGTAGACAAATTTTAAAAAAAGCTAAATGTATTATTAAACAGATCTGAGTTGAAATTAATTGGCTTTGAGCTTATTTCTAATAAATATACTATAAGTATGTAAATAAAAACACTTAAAATCTGTACAAATTTCAATAAATTGTAACTTTTTTTAAAAAAAAATTAAACTTACAACTTATATTATTTTCTATTAATTAAATATTTTTATTACCTGAAACCAAATTTCATTTGTGTTCCAGTAGAATGTTTTAATGTAGTAAAAAGAAGATTAACAAAAGTACTTGAAGAATGTACATCAGAAATAAGAGCAACTTCAGGAAACTCGGAACATAAAACTGCCATCTGCGCTAATAATGAAGAAAGACTCTGAATGTGAATTAAATTCAGATTTTCATTCTGCAAATAAAAATTATATACATATAGATTACAATATTATCTTAAAAAAAAAAAATACATTTCATATCCAATAAAAAGCCAAAAGAAACAATACTTTTTCTGTACTAATTGATAGATAGTAGCATAGTTTGAATATGCAGATAACACAATTTATAGAAATGGAGAGAAAAATAGGCAAATATATATATATATTTATTTTAAGTAATATTCTTTATTAAAAACACAAAGGATATTTACATAATTACAAAAGATATGTTTAGTTTGATTAACACAATTTCTTCAAAGTTGTCATAATAAAGCATTGATCTCTTTACCTAATACATCTTGTTAATTCACTTACTAATCAGTAATTACTATGTTGTCTTACTTCCCTTTACTAATTCATTTATAGACTGCAAAAGATGTTTTACTATCAAATTACAGTTCCTCCCCATAACAATTCTATAGTATTCTTGGGTCAATATTTTAAGCATACATTTCTCAGCCAATTAAATTTTTTACTGTCAAAAACTAGTGAACATCTTATTGCCCATATTGTTTTCAATGAATGAATTATTACCATTGCATTATGCGGATTGAAACTCATCACATATTTTTTAACAGATATTTTAGATTTCTTCTTGGGATGTGAAAGACTTTCGATCTCAGATTCTGAAATGCATGGCATTCCTCAAGCAAGTGCATAAACGTTTCACTGCTCTTCTTACAAAAAATACATGCTTCACCCAAACCCATTACCAGCCTTTTATTAATATAGGAAGTAGTAGGCAAAATTCCATTGATCAACTTAAAAATAAATTTCATGGATGTCTGAGATGTATATATCAAGTATAATTTTTTAAGAACATTTTTCATTGAGCACCCTAACCAAGAATTTTCATTATAGTAAACTCTTTTTGTTAAATCTTTATATTTTATTCCATCAAGGCTTTGGATATTAAGATCATTTTGTAAGTCTTTGTATGTTATAAACATGTTGGCAAAATGTGATCTTTTCTCAGCCCCCATTTCATTATAAATTCTTAAACCACAAGTAGGGGGACTAAAGGACTGATCCTTCATTATGTTCAAATAAGCCCTGGTAGTAATAAACTTAATATAAGCTTTTGGATGAATTAAATTAAGCCCACCTTTATCTATTGGTAGCTGTAATACTGAGATTGAGAGGAGGCTAGATTTCTTCCCCCATATGAATTTTTTAGCCATCTGTATAATCCCTAGGGTCGTTTTGTTGTACAATTTCAACCATGGTCCATAATAATAAAGAATTCCAATTGCAATCGCATTGAAAACCCCTGTTCTAATCACATCATAGAGTTTAAAAAATGAAAAGCTATTAATTCTTTCTTCTATTTTTTTTGTAACTAGTTGATTTAACTGACAATTCATTTTAGTTTTGGATAAATATAAAGGGAGGTCAAGAAACGATTTAGGCTGAGCTAAAAACTCATTTGGTATTTTTTTCCCTGTTGCCAATTGCCAAGCTGTCAACTTAGCAAACTGTACTACTGATCCTGTAGCTACTGAAATTTTCCAATTTGATTCATAGTTATATCAATATTATAACTGCTTTCAAAAAAATATTATAATGTCATCTATAAAGGCCATGACTTTTACTGTAACTCTCAATTGGGGCAGGTAGATTCCATTTATTAATGTTTCCACAAATAGCTAATAAATGCTGCTAACAGTGAAACTTGTGGGATTCCTTTACCAGGGATGAAGAACTCTGACATTATCATAAAGTTTTTATAGGAAATTCTATTATTAGTAATATAATTTATTATTGCATTTAGTAAATATTGATCATCTTTTTGATTCCTAAAAAAATCTGAGTAGGAAAAATTCTTACTGTCCACACCACATGCACTTGTTACAATTGTTATCACCGTATGATTATTCTTACATAAAATGAATATATACAGATTGCTCATCAAAACCATCAGTAGTGGGTGAATTTACTGATTTTTAATTTTAAAAAACTTCAATTTTCCTTTTCAGGTAAACTGATTAGTATTGAGATCTCTAATGAATTGTCTTGAATCAAAATAAATGGTTCCATGTGCGCAAATGTTGCTCATAATTTATATTTAAAAATAATATAAAATAAAAATAAACTATAGCATTTATTTTTGAAGGCTGTAAATTGTCAACCAAAGCAGAAATTGATAATTGAAAGCAGAAGCTATTAAGAATTAACTAATTATGGACAGAGACTGCCATTAGTCAATTTGTAATGCAAAGTACTGGGTCAGATTCAGAACTTTGGCATACTTGATTGCTTCTTGTATTTTAAGAACTGCATTTATCACTCTCTTACCTTTCACTGAATGATGCGCTGCTGAAATTTTGTTACTGACACTTTGAAACAATTTTCTTTGTAGAATTTTAGACAGTATTTTAGAATCAATATCCTCAATAGATATATTTCTTAGGTCTTCAAATTGAGGCATTTTTATGTTCTTTTTTTTTTTAACACTAAAGATTACTCTGTTATTTATGCTTGGCCATTCAAATCTTTGCGAGCACATCTGATTAAAATATTTTGATATAAGGCTAATCAAAAGATAATTCATTTGTTTATACACTGATGCTGGGATTGCATCATTGGCCAATACCGTTTGCATTTTCAATCTATTAAATTTCTTCTATAATTTCTTGACACGCTATGTATTTCTTCGAGGTATGATTTGTCACTATCTTATATTGTTCAACATCAATGTCCCGATTACCCATGGTCTGTTTCAGTCTCTCAACCATATATTCATCAACCCCATCACCTGATACTAGAGAATCTTCAGCTGTCTTCATAGATGGGATATCATTTGTGTGAGGTATATAAATTTTTGCATAATTAATGGTTGGCTTCAATATATGTCCAAGCCCCAGAATTAATTTCCTTAATCTCAATGTATATGTATCTTCTTGTATTTTTCTTCAGTTTACCAACCAGATCTTTATTTTCCCCAAAGCCAGAAATGCCATTAAGTGTTTTATTAATCTCTATAATTCTATTTTTTATTTGATTTTGGAACATAATATCATTCAAATCATCACAGCATAAGTCTGAAATGATTTTTTTTATTTTATGCCAACATGGAGAAAGGTTTGAAATCCGATTGTAATAGTTCAATAATATGATAGTTAGATATCTGATCAACCGAAAAATATATCTGACTCCTAATGCTTTTCTTTATAGTAAAGGCATATTGTTTATTTTTTATTATACTATAATTCTTTATTTGGAGTAGTATTCTTAAGTGGTCAGAAAAGGCAATTAGAGAAGTGCCAATAAATGAGTCACTAACTTTATCATTGAATAAATCAATCAGTAAAGAGTATCTGTTGTTAAAAAATGTGTAGGCATCTTTATCACCATTTCATTTTCAATGGGTATACTGCAAGTACTTCCAATTTCTGTTGTAATGATTTTGGAATATTCTGGTAGGAGCAATTGAAATCACTTCTCACCATCACAACACCCGGCTTTTGCAACAACTTATTCTGAATGATATGAATCACATTAGAGATATCATTACCCTTAGAAATTGAGTACATCACAATTAGATAATGAAGCTGATCATAAATGGTAAATGATATTACTATATAATTTATTTGTAACAATATTATCTGTATATTTCTTATACCTGAGTACATATTTATTAGCACTGTTACTCCTTGTAATCATTTCATGTTAGGTTTGTACAGAAACATATTTTTATTTTCAAGTTTTTAAGTAATCCATGGGGGCATATTGTTACTAATCTTTGTTTCAGATAAAAGTATAATGTCATATTTTTGAGAAGCAATGTAATCCAAAACTTTATCTGCTTCCTCATCTCCATTTATACCTCTTACATTAACTAATATTATATTTAGTGATTTATTATGACTTTAATAGATACAGAAAAAGTTGTGAATAGAAATAGATTAGGGATGTCTGCTAAATTTGGGATTAAATAGAATATTGTTAAACCTGATTAGGAGTTATATGAAAACAACTATTATACTCATCACTAAGAAAATATAGTCCATTAGAGTTGAAAGTAATATTACAATTGAGGGAAGGATGTTTTACATCATGTATTTTGTTTTAATTATATTTAAGAGAAGAGAATTAGTAAAAGATTAGGAAAAAATGCAAAGATACTGATAGTGGAGACAAATGAGTGTATGCATTATTGAGTCTCCATTTGGTGAAATTTTCTAATGTGCAGAAAGTAGTAAAATTATGGAAATATTTTTGAACAACTGTTCAAGAATGGTTAAAAAAATGAAGATTACATTAAAAAAGAGAAAAATTATTTGGATAATTATGAAATAAATTTGATAAATAAAAAGTTAATAAAGAAATTAATATAGTTTTCATATAATAGGCATAATGTAATATGCAATGTATGAAAGAGAGTTGCATTATCAGGTTTAACCTCTGAGAATAATGCACTGTTTGTTGATAAACGGTTATTGGACATTCGAGAGAGGATTCAAAGAGAAGTAAAAAAAAAAAATGCTTTAGATATATGGATAGCAAATAAGGCAATTGAAAGAGAGATGAGATGGTAAAATTTTTACATGAGGGATGTAAAACAAAATTGGAAATGCTTGATAGATTGCAAATTATGGAAATAAATATCCAAAATAGTTCTTAATTAGGTTTTGTATAAAAGTGAAATCAAGAACGATGAGAAAGATAAATAATATGCTAAAAAACTGAACAAAGATTTTATGTCAATTTATTTGTGTAAGGAATTATATGAATGTGTTATGAAAATTGCTGAGTGTTAAAATAATAAAAATTGGGATCTGGAGAATAGTTTTACTAATAAGACAGAGTTAGAAAGATGGAAACAGGTATGGAGAGTTTAAAAAGTTTGAATGTATATATATAGAAATAAGCAGATAATTAGACATGAGTAATAAAGAAAATAGTTTATTTTTTAGAGCACAAATAGGATCTTTAATAACAAGAGAATATATGTAAAAATGAAATAAATTTTAGTGATTTGGTGTGCAAATTAAGCAATGAAGGCAAAGAAAATAGTAAGCATGTGTTCATAAAATTTAAATCTTACAAGAAGAATGCAATAATGAAATTAATGGGAAAATAACTATAGACTATGAAGAATAATAATGGTGATCTTGGGATTAAAGATATTGTATAGACATAGGCAATGTTGAAAAAATGGAATATAACATAAAAAATCTGAAGCTTTGGATATTATATAGGTTAATGGCTAAGAAATTTCAGACTTTGATAAAGAAATCATGCTGTATTTCATTAAATCTCAAGCAATAGTTGATGGATATAGAATCAATGAAAGTTAAATATGAAATTAGAATGAAATAAAATGTCCATTATCATTTTTATTAATTATTTTGTTTTTAAGAGAATTGGATGTTGAAATAGAAAGATTAGAGACAATGTTGAAAATTCCTATAATTAAAAAAAAAAAAAATGTGACAATTTTTTTTTTTTGGCAGATGATATATTTTTTTCAAACATTGTAAAAAAATGTGGAATATGGAATTATTACTAAAAAAAAAAGTAGTTACAGGATGATATATAAAATTAAATTCAGTGAAAAAAAAAAAATCCTAGTATTTAACGGGAAGAATAAAACTAAAACATGGAAAATGAAAAATATTTGTCCTGAAAAAGTGAAAAAATATAAATATTTAGATACTTTGTTAAAAAAAAAAATTATACAGATTAGTTGGGAATTAGATTGAGAGACAAAGTAAAAAATAAAACAGGATTGCATAAAAAAAAGGATAAATAATATGATGGCTAAGACGTATTGACTGTGAAATTCCAGATTTTGATAAAAAAAATAAAAAAAACATGTCATAAGTACCAATTAGAGGATATAGAATTAATGGGAGTTAAATGTGAAATTGGATTGAAATAAGGATATTCATTATTATCATTATTATTTACTTTACTTTTAAGAGAATTGGATGTTGATATAGAAACATTTGGAGTAAGGATGAGCATTCATCTAGTTGGACCCGAGAATATATATACCGCAGCAATTCTTTCTTTTAGCAGATAATATGAAATTTTTTGCAAACAGTGCAGAAGATATGGAATGTGAAGTTATTAAAAGAAATGTAAAAAACGAGAATGAAGGATAAAAATTAAATTCAGAGACAAGAGAATGCCAGCATTTGCTTTAAAGAAAGAAAAGGAATGAGATTGATAAATATTTGCCATGTTTCAAACATAAATATGAGATATCCAGAATGATTTGAAAAAAGGTGATCATAACTGCTTTAACTTTTGGAAGTGATGTATTTTATATTGGCCGGGGATTTAAAAATTTTTTTATAGAAAATACAAAAAAAAAAAAGTAGTTCAATATTCATTAGGAGGTGACAGTAAATGATACTAGGGATGATGAAATGGAGTGAATTTCATTTTTAAGGAGGGAAATCAAAAATAAATTAAAAATGTTTACAATATATGACTCAAAATAGATAGGTAAAAATAGTATTTAATTGGATTATATAGATAGGATAGCAACCACATTGGGCAAGAAAGGTTTTACAATATGCAAAGTTAATAGATAGACTATTTATTTCTAGATCTTTATATAAGAAATGGAATAAATATATAGAAATTTTATTACAGCAGTTAATTAAAGCAAATGAATTAGAATTATGGAAAATGAATAAAAAAATAGTTTGGAATTATATAAGAATAAAAATTATATAAAATATGAAAGGAAATATGATAATATTAGAGAATTTACTATTATTTGATACAAAGCAGAAACTTTAGCTACTAGACAAAAAAGACAAAATTGAATAGGAATTTGGATTGCAACTGTAGTTTATGTGGAAATAAAAATGAGTATTTAACAATTATTTTTAGAGTGTAAAGCTGAGAAAAAAAAAGATGAGAATAATTTTAAAAATAAAAAGAATAAAAGCGATAGAGATTTTATGATTTTTTATTTAAGTTGTTCTAATATAATTAGGGGATAGGATAATAGAATTACTGAAACAAGAAGGAAAAAAAAGATGAAACAGGATTGGAAAAATAATTGGACAATAGAGAATAAAAAGATGGATATCTTGTGATATATAAGAAATTTGGAAGGTTTCTAGATATATAGTCTATGCATAGAAACTTCACATGATCACCATTTCTTATGCTTGCTCATAATGAAGAGTTTTCCCTGTTTTGCATAGAAACTTCTGACTGTTTAAGGAGAAGTCAATTATATCACAATCACATGAGTTTTTGGCAGTCAAAAATAATTAAGAAATGTGCAATCAAAGAACAGCTTGCTCTTATGAGTTTTTGTAAAAATAAAAGGTTTTAAAAAGAATGATAAAAAATATGTTTATTGTTTATGGCGAGAAATGCCTATTATAATAAAATATGTTGATAAGATTAAAAAAAAATTGCATAAGTTGCAGACACAATAGAGAAAGACAATGGAGATTATGAAAAAAAAAATATTTTTTTTAAGTACAATAACCATTTGTAATCTATTTAATGACTTTTCTTCGAATCAACATATACAGTATATATAAATGTGTATGTATAATAAAATCTTCAAGATTAATTAGCATAATATAATTTATTAATTTATCAATAAAAAATTTATAGTTGATACCTACTTGATATATAAAAGTAGAATACAAATTATAATAAAATTTATACTCTTTTCCTAAAGCTATTATTTGTGTAATCTATTTAATATATAAAAGGAAATATATATTACTAGCAGGTAAAACTATTTGTAGTATTAGATTTGAACAAAGATATTCATTTTAGTGAAAATATAATAGCTCTCATACAAAGATAAACTGCAGGTCCTAATGAGAGTCCAAAAGTTTTAAAATATGATAGTGATGTTACTTTAAAAATTATTATATTTTAGATATACATGGACCCATAAAGTTATACCATCTGATCTTAAGGATGATCCTATTGTTCCAATTTAAAAGGGATAGAAAAGACTGCAGTAATTATCATTGTTATCTATTCCAGCAAAATTTCTTTCAAGCAGTTTGTTGAATATACTGCTTACAGACATAAATAAATAATTAACTAACACTCAATGGGATTTAAGAAAATAAAATAAAAAGGCAATATAGACAAGTTTTTTATCACCAGGCAAATGCAAAAAAAAAAAAAATCCTCAGAGCAAAGACTATTCATATATTGCTTTTATTGATTTGTTCAATGCAATTGATTGAATTACCTTACATGTTTGTAGCAACATCAATTGTCCAATAAAGTTCATTTGTGTTATACAGTTTCTTCTACACAATAGAATGATAAAAGTTACTAGAGCTGACGAAAGATTGGTATTAGAAATTAAAACTGCTATTATACAAGGATGTGTACTAGCTCAAACATTGCCTTCATTTTAATAAGTCACATTTGGAACACTGCACAGGTAGTTTAATGAAGCAGGTATTAAGGATGTAATACAAGTTTAATAGTAGTTTATAATTTGAAATATTCAAAAGCAAAAATCAGAGCAACTTTTTCACTTCTTAGTTTACAATGCATTATTGATTGTGCTATTCTTGGATATTCGGAAGATTATTTAGAAATTTGATGATTTGAATGCCATCTATAAATATTTTGATCTAGAAAATCTTTATCAGACAATGATGGAAAAAAATTTTTCAGCATATTCAAGCTGAACAGTAATCAATTTAAAAACGAGTCAGATATCATGATAATTTTTTAAGTAGAAAGATAAACTTGAATAGTGTGAGCACAGGTTCCAACATGATGCTGCAGTTAATAAATAAAAATAGGTTATTTTATCACATTACAGTGAGTAAATTAGTTAAGACTTGACTCCATATTAATATGGCATAAAGGCATTCCATATGATTTTAATATATGATGGTACGATCATAACGCTCTACTATTGAATTTATTATTACAAAGAGCCGTGTACTTGTGACTGCGCTTATGAATTGGTTGAAAGATAACAGACTTTGAAAGAAAAAAAAATCTTATGGTAAACTTGAAATGCTTTTCATAGAAGAAACAATTTATAACAAAAAAGACTATCTCAAACACTTTTAAAAATACAATATTGATTGCTTTCATTGGAAAATATAGATAGGAATAAAATACAATTAGAAAAGATATTGAAGTTTTTCAAAGAATAAAATTTTCTGAAAAAGTTTAAGGACAGTACTACAAGACATTAAAAAGTTATATAAACAGACTAGGATGTGATCTATGAAGATTTATTTGTGATCATGAATTGATTTCTATAGTCATCACAAAATTCTTCTTAGCTTTTTATGCTTTGTATCTTCAAGAGTTATAATCACCATAGTAGCTAATAATGAGACTTAAAAATGAATAGTTCTCATTGCTGATCTACTTCTTGCAAACTTCACAAATTAACTTTCAAAAATATGATTGCTTAGTATTATTTTAAAGTTCTATATATAATAGTAAATTGAATATATTTCTGGTTATAACTTTTAAATTTATTATCACTATTATTTATCGGAATTGCTTAAACTGAAAAGTTTTAAGCTTCTTTCTCCTTGTAGACGTAACAATAATTTAAAAGTCATTTTGTATTAGTTCAAGATATGTAGTCTCTCATTTCCAAACAGTTTAAATTAAGCTTTAATTTCTCTAATTAATGTATGCACTTGATATTATTAATTGTACCTACAGATAGAAAATTTATCTCATACTGATCATTTTTCCTCCAATATCAATAAATTCTTTGATCATTGATTTCATATGATTTAACTTCATCTTGGTATGTTGATAAAAAAAAAAGTAGATTTGTTGTTAATACACATATGTAAAGGATTATTTGGGTATTCTTGTATTATTATTATCATCAGTAGGTGCTGCCTAGTTAATGTTGACCTAGCAATTAAATGAAGGGCATATCTATTCATATAATTGTCAACATAATGTACAGAAACACTTTATGATTGATTTCTTCTGTCCAGATAAAAATGTTTTACTATTGATATTAAAAATTTAAAAAAACTAAAAAAAGTATGTTAAAATTGTCATATCTAACCTTGCATTCAGAAGTGGACTAGTCCAGATTCCTACCTTATATGATCGTATTAAGCATGCATTGCTGCAAACAAATGTGTAAATATGTGACCAACCAAAGTATAAACCTGGCCAAAAGGAATCCTACCATTGGTTAGGCTCTCTGAATCTAATTTCTGTCAGTAAGGTAAGGTATCTGGCAACAAATAGTCAGCGTTTTTGGAGGCAAGCCGGAGAATGTCTGCATACCTATATGGCTGAACGTGCTCTCTATTGAAACAACTTCCAACAGCAAAGGTGTTTCTACTCTATTCAGTACCAATATGTCTACACAGTGAGACAAGTCCTGATAGGTTTGAAAACTGCTATGATTATGGCAGACTCAAGGTAAGCTGTTTAGTACAGCTGAAAGGTCATTTTTAACAAACTCAAGGCAAGCTGTCCAGTACAATCAGAAGAGTTAAGACTAGAACTCATGAGGCAAGCTAATATATATAGCTAAAAGTGAGTCCAGTCATTCAGCATGACCAGCACAGTATTAACTATATTTATCTACGTATAACAATATTTTGGGAGTGTTCATATTTATTTTGATATTACTGTTGATTTGAGGCTCAACCCTGCAATTATAGATAGAATGGGAGAGATGTCATATCTGCCCTTGCCTTCAGAAGTGGACTAATTCAGATTCCTTCTCTATCTGATTGAGGTATGGCCAAGGTGTAAACATGTATATAAAATCCTGCTATTAATTAGGCTCTCTGAATCCATGTGCTGCGAGTAAGGTAAGGGATCTGGCAATAAATAGTTAGCCTTTTTGGAGGCAAGCCAGAGAACGTCTGTCTACCTATATGAGCTAAACATGGTCTCCATTGAAACCACTTCCAACAGCAAAGGTGTTTCTACTATATTCACTAACGATACATCTACATAATGATGTAAGTCCCAATAGGGCTGAAGGCTGTTATGACTATGGCAGACTCGAGGCAAGCTGTTTACTAGAGCCAGAAGTCATTTAACAAAAAGCTGTCCAGTATAACCAGACGAGTTAAGACTAGAACTCACGAGGCAAGCTAGTATATACAGCTAGACATGAGTCCAGTCATTTGGCATGACCAGAAAAGTATTAACTGTGTTTATCTATGTACAACTGTATTTTAGGACTGTTCATATTTATTTTGATATTACTGTTGGTTTGAGTCTGAATCCTGCAATTCAGCCAAACATAACAGATTTGGCACAGTCGACAGGATGAGAAGGATGTCATATCTGATCTTGCCTTCAGAAGTGACTAGTCCAGATTTCTTCCTTATCTGATAGATGTGAGCAGGCATTGCTGCTAACCAATGTGTAAACATGTAGACAACAAATGTATAAATATGTCCAAAGGGCAAAAACAGGTATGGCCAATATGAAAACATGTATATAAAATCCTACTATTGGTTAGGATCTCTGAATCCAAGTGCTACCAGTGAGGTAAGGGATCTGGCAATAAATAGTTAGCCTTTTTGGAAGCAAGCCAGAGAATGTCTAACTACCTATACAACTGAACATGCTAACCATTGAAACCACTTACAACAGCGAAGGTGCTTCTACTATATTCACTACCGATACATCTACGTAGTGAGGCAAGTCCCAATAGGAATAAAAGTTGCTTTGACTATGGCAGACTCGAGGCAAGCTGTTTAGTAGAGCCAGAAGCCATTTAACAAACTCGAGGCAAGCTGTCTTCTACACCCGGAAGAGTTAAGACTAGAACTCATGAGATAAGCTAATATATACAGCTGGAAGTGAGTCCAGTCATTCAGCATGAACAGCGCAGTATTAACTATGTTTATCTACATACAACTGTATTTTGATAGTGTTCATTTTTATTTTGATATTACTGTTGGTTTGAGTCTGAACCTTGCAAATCAGCCAAACATAACAGATTTGGTGCGGTTAAACAAAAGGAAAATTTTTCCATGACTGGAAAAAATAGATTAATACACTATTCTGCTTCAATAAAAATTAGATTCGGCAGTTTGAAAAATATGCAAGTGCAAAGCAAATAGATTCACCGTATTATCACTTAGATCTGTCCGAATGAAAAACAGATTTGGCAGAGACAAAAATATTTTCCCCCATTAACTGGAAAATAGTATAAAATATGTCAGTTTCAACAGAATTGGCTGGAAAAATAAAGTAAATATGCGATTGCGGCTAAAGACATTTGTCATATTTACATTATGGTGATTATTTGTATGAATAAAAAATTGACCGCAAACATAGGCAAGATGTTTTTTGCTATACATGATTAAAAATCAAAATTTAAAAAAGAATAAAAATCTTTATGCTGTTTTTCCATAAAATAATAATGAGAAGATAATAATAAATTCTTTATAACAGCTATATAAATATCAATAATAATTTTACACATAAAAAGCATTTGTCAGCACCTGTTTTGGTACCCTTTTCAAATGTTAATAATCTATTTAACATTAAAGACCTATTTCAGACATAAAACCATCTAATGTTCAATAATGGAATTAAAACAAGTAATAACAATATAAATCATTAAAATAAATAAAAACTCACATATATAAATCCAGTAATTATAAAATAATTGACTATATCATAATACATTAAATAAATAATACATATCATTTTATATATGATATATATATATAATTGTAAAAAATGCACGTAATATTTATTTACTGTATTGTTATGATATAGTCAATTATTTTGTAATTACTGGATTTATATATGAGGGTTTTGATTTATTTTAATGGTTTATATTTTATTGCTCATTTTAATTCCATTATTGAACACTAGATGGTTTTATTTTTGAAATAGTTTTTTAATGTTTTGTGTGTAAAATTATTGATATTTATATAATTGTTATAAAGAATTTATTATTATTTTCTGATTATAATTAAAAATATTAACATTATGTGATTTTCTTATTTCCAAGAGCAATTCTATTCACCCTATTCTAATGATTTATTGGAATTCTGAGTAATCCATGGATATGAGATAATATAGTTATAATTCTACATCCCCAAACTAGTTTCTGGCTTTGATATTTGTCAATGAGGACTCAAGATTCAAAGCTGGGAATAACACATTTATGAATTTAGGAGTCACTTTTTACTTCTTCATATTATCTAAACTAATAGATTAAAATTTCAAGTAAACCTAAGATTTTGATAGATCTGATACTAAATCAGTTGTTATATATTTAAGACTTCAGTTTTATGTCAAATGTAAATGTAACCGTCATAAAAACTATGTTGAGACTTTTCGGTTATTTCAAATTTTATTTTAGTAGTTATTGAAATTATATTTAATTAAAATTAGTTTTCCTTTAGTTTTATTTTTTTCTAAGCACATGCTTAAATTTTTATAAACTCTCATCTCATTGGAAAGTTATCATATCTTTTAAATCTGTATTCTAGTAAGCTATGATGAAATTAATAATTTTAATTTCATTATTAAAATATATATTTTTATTTTCTTTATTATAAATGCCTTGCCAAACATATATTAAAAAAAATATTTCTTTTAAACATACATTTTTCACACACAAAATTCTTAAAGAAAGATAAGCTTTTTTTTTCAATAATATGGCTAATATAATATAATAATATAAATTATTTTTAGAGTTAAATAATGAATCATACTTAGCAATAAGTTTTTTCTTTAGAATTGTTATCATTAATGACTTATTTTATATTTATATATCTTGTAGTAAAACAAATTTAACTTACTAAAATTAAAAAAAAAAAATTATATTTTTCACCACCCATGTTTATGGTAAACTTATAGATTCATATCAATAACAAATGTTAAATTCTCTGCCATTTGATAATAATTATTACATTATGTAATAATATACACTAATTCTTTTAATATATTTAAAACTAATTCATAAAATTATGAATTCTTACTTTTAAAGATATATAAATATATGTTATGCTTATTTCAATTAAAACTATACCTTTAGAATAAGAAGTTCCCATATTCTTAAAAAAAATATCTTATGAAGATTACTGTGTGAAGCTAACATGGCAATAAAATGAGTTGTCCAAAGACTGCAGTTGAAATGATTTTCTTCATTTTCTTCTACTGCTATTAATGTTTTACAATAACAGTTAAGTAATAAATCAATGATCTAAATTAAGTAAACCAAAAAAAAAAAATTAAAAAAAAATAATTTAAGATTTAAAAATTCAGTACATGAACAAGAACAACAACAATAATAATATATTACTTTTCTTAGTTTCCAATCTATAAAAATATTACAGTATCAATGTTAATTTTAGTAATATATTTATTAAGTTTTTCCATTATCACAAAACAATCTATTAATTAATTTGAGAACAAAATATGAAAAGCATCATGATACAAAAAATTATTGCCCAAAGGTTTTCCTGCTTTAGATGAATATGCATTACAAACGGTAAAGTAAAAAGATTCTAATCTGAAGAAAGGATCGAAATTATGTTAACATTAGAATAGAAATTACACTCATACTAGACAAATATAATTTGATTTCATATATCTAGAATTTTATTATATATAGATCAAAAAAATATTTCTAAGTACTTAATACCACTCTTATGTAAATTTTGATGAGAATGGTTATTACTACATTCAAAATTCTTTCTTTTGTCAAACAGCTACTACTTTAAACTCTTTCTTCCATTAGAATTCTCAAACCAAAGTTACTAAAGATAAAATCAGTAGAATAAGAAATCATTATGAATATTCATGTTTTTCTATTTATCTTCTTATAAACATTACACTTTCTTCAAAATTTTTTGATAATATTATTAGTGATAGTTTTTCAATGGCATAAAAATGAAGTAAATGCATATTGAATTTAGAATTCACTATTGGCATGACAAAAAGTAATATCCAATGAGACTATCTGCTAATAATATACCAGATATTCATTTTTCGTATAACATATTTGGGCTTATGAACTATTCAAAATTTTTCCAAGATCAAAATGACTAGATTGTATTGATTCATACGTGATTGCCAGTATGACTAATGATTTCATTACTTAACCTACCAGAATGCACTATATTGGTTACTATTTGACATTTTTGCTAAAATCAGTAGCATTCAACATGAGTACATTCTTTCTAACAATGTTTTCATAATAAATATGAAGTAAATCCTTTGTTAAAATTCTCCTGGTTTCTGAGGAATCATTATTTTCAAACCTCAGTATATATTCGATTTCCCTGAGTTTTCTAAAAATATTGTTATAGCAAAACATAGTTCACTTTTACCAGTTATCAAATGTCTTAAATTACTTTTGTGCTTGTATGCAAACAAATCTTTCGTTACAAAATGTTTATAAATATGATAAATATTAAATGATTCACAATCAAATTATTCATATTCTTCTATGAATAGTGGTCAAAGAACAAACACTGTTATATCAATTTTTCTTTGGGCAATAATATTTCTATTCTGTATTTAAAAAATATGTTGAAAAAATATAAAAATGCTCCTTCAATAAAAACATTATCATAATTTTGACTAATTTTATCTATAAATAATTAATTATAAATTATTATACTGAAACTAAATTTAGATACTTCATAATAATTTATTTTGCACAGCAGTAAAGCATCTGACTTGGGATCAGGAAATCCAAGAATCGATTCCTGAGCTCACAGATCTGGCGTTCAAACTTCTTATGAACTCCCAAGCAATAAAGCCATTAACCATTTTTTGAAATATTAGGAACTAAATTAAGACTTCACAATAATTTTTTATAATACTTCAATGCTCTAACTCATATATCATCATTATCATCATCAACCATCATATATATATATGTTAATTCTAATATTTTCATGGATAATAATAATAATAATAATAATATATATATATATATTGAAATAATCATTTCAAATTGGCAATCTACTGAAAGAAAAATAATAAAAAAAGAATGAAGTTTTTCCTTAAGGTATTCAACTGGTAAAATTCTGTTACAGATATAAATAAATAATAATTCTTAACATATTAAATTACTACTTAAATGTAACACAGAGAGCTCAAACAAACTCTTAATTGATAAGTGCAGTAAGAAAAAATATTTAAAATATCTAATTGAATGCCTTTATTGCTCAGCAATTAGTAAGAAGTTAGAACATCAGAAGTGTCAGAACCGGTATGGGTCTGAGGACGCTAAGATCCATACTATGTCACTCTATCACTGCATCAAACCAGGCAGAGCATAAAATAATAATAATAATTAATGCATAAAATTTATATATTTTTTTTTATTTACTTAAAATAATCAGTTTATTCAAATAGAAAAATGCTAAGTGAAGAATACAGACAAAAAATAATAATAATACAGATTAAACAATCATTACTTAGCATACAGTTTGGTTTCAGGTCTTGCTAATAAGAAAACAAAATAATTATTACAGGAATTTTCTGAACTAAAACATTGTCAGAAAGCAAAAGATAAAATAAAAGGGTAAAGGGGAGAATCTTTTCACTCTCTTGTTGGCCAGATTTACCAACAGTTGGAGGAATTAACAACTATCATGAAAATTAAACCAATCTTGATTCATAATTTGTTACTTAATACATTAATAATCTAGATGTCAATTTAATGCCTAACATTTGAAAGTATGCATCAAAGGAATAATTACTCCAAACATTAAAACATAACTTGCAGATCCAAAAGAGTGCCTGAAAAAAAGAAGATATCTTAAGAAAATGAGCAAAAGGAAAAGCAGTGAACTTTATATATATATAAAAAGAAGTAATGCAAATGGTAACACTTATTTTATTATATATATATGTTGATACGAAGATTTTAACGGGCTACATATATAAAAGACATATTTTGCAGGTTCATCAGTGTCAAAAAATGTAAATATTGATATACCGACGTTTTGACTTGATCACACAGGTCATAAAAGGTAGAAAGATGGTTGTAGATGCACTACAATCACTGATCTGAAAAAAACGTTAAAGTTCCACAAATAGCAAAAAAGTTAAGAATGTTTTTTAAAAAAATCTTTCCGAATAGGAGGAAGTTTGCATGTATCATCTCACTTATTGATACAATCTGGTGTTTTAAGTATCTCAATGGTTTCTCTAATTTTGCACACACACAGACAGATATTTACATTCTCATCATCACCCAACTCAGATAGTTTCAGTTGCCAAAACTCTTTTAAATAGAGCAATTAACCTTTCAGATAAGTCACATCTGAAAGAAAAAATAAATTATATTAATAGTGTTTTATTAGCAAATAGTTATAATTATAAATTTATACAAAAAGCCTTATTTGAAGCCCAAAATAGAAAACAAAAATATGATAATTCAGCTACTAGGATGTGTTCCATATGTAAAAGGAACTACATACAGTATTGGATGTATATTAAAATGCTATAATATAGATACATTTTCTACTCATCAAAAGATCTGCAATATAATAACCAAGCCTAAGGATTCAATCCCTTTTGAATCTCATGGTGTTCAGAGCTCATGTGAAAATTGTAAAGCTTCCTACATATTACATAGGTATGAGTAATCATTGCATCAGTGTTAGGAGAGATGAGCAAGCTAATGCAGTTAAACAACACTCATCATCATCAGCACTCTCACTCTATACTATAGATCCAGGTCATAAAATTGATTTTTCTAGTACCAGGATCATGTACAGGTGTATTAATCTCTACCAGTGCAAAATCAGAGAAGCCATTGAGATACTTAAAAGGCCAGATTGTATCAATAAGCGAGATGATACATGCAAACATCCTTCTATTTGGAAAGATTTTTTTAAAAAACATTATTAATTTAACTTTTTTGCTATTAGTGGAACTTTAACGTTTTTTTTTTCAAATCAGTGATTGTAGCACCTCTACAACCATCTTTCTACCTTTTATCACTCAATGGATGACTTGTGTGATCAAGGTGAAATGTCAGTATATCAATATTTAAATTTTTTAACATGGATGAACCCGCAAAATATGTCTTTTATATATACACCTGGGTCTCATTTTATGCAGTAGATAGGTTCCTCAGAAAATGGGCACAAAAGAAATCACACAAAAATAGACTTATCTTGAAAAATGGGGGATAAGTGCTGTAATTTTCAGAATTTGCATAAAAGCAAAGCAACAATGTAAAATCAAGAGCATAAATGTGTCAGACTCACCTGGAAATTCAAAAAGAAAACCCAATAGATAATATTGGCTATTTTTTTAATCTGGAATTATTGCAAACCCAAAAAAGGCCAAATTAACCATGCACATGTCTAGAAATCTTCAAGGAGAAACTTAATTGAAAAAAACTTGAAAGGACTCTATAAACAATATTTTCTGTATATGTGCACACTGTATTTTTAATAATAGAATTTTTTTTTTTGTAAAAATTGATAATTTTAAATGCTTTCATTAAGTTAATGTTCTCAAATTGTGAAACATATATTTCATAAAACCCAGTCAATTTCTTCTTCCAAATGATGAAATAGCTTTTTAAAAAATTAATTTGTTGTAAATATTTTTTTTTTGAAACATTTTACCTTTTCATTCACTTTCCCTTATGAAAAAAAAGATTAATGTTAAGCTAAATCAGAGATTGTTATCTTTGATTTGAAAAATGACGTTTACCTCTTAGTTATTTTAAAGAAATAACTTAATGAATTAATAATTTATGAACTAAATCAACTGATTGGTTAATATAATTTTTATGAAAATATATTTTTTGATGAAGTGAATATTTAAAATTTTATATCATATCATTTTTTGTTTATTGTTAATCAATTAGATATTAAATAATGGTTTTAAAAAAATAATTTTAGTCTTAATTTCTTTATTCAATTCCTGTTTCATATATTGCAGTGCTCATGATTATCTACATTTTCATGAGCTTTAACATTAATTTTATAACTAGCTGAATTTGCTCATGATTATCTACATTTTCATGAGCTTTAATATTAATTTTATAACTAGCTGAATTTGCTCATGATTATCTATGCCCAGTTTATGCTATAATAGGATCTAGATTTCCTTTATAGTTATTGGAAGTGAATACAAACATTTATAAAGAACACAATACTTAACTAAGCGCAAATAATCAATATATTCTCTATATAGCTAATATGCCTATCAAATTGGATTCGAATTCAGATCAAAGCTGAAAATAACAATTATAATGGCGGGATGAACTGATTATTGGCAGCCCAACTTCAGATACTAAGGGTATAGAAAACATACAATTCTAAGTCTCTGCGTCTCGTATATGTGCCTTATTCACGAAATTTTTACCAAGTAACAGTTCCCTTTTACCGAACTCATTGCTGTGAAATAAGAGACCTTTAGTCCAGATGATGGAGCAATTTGTTTAAGTGGGAGTCTCATGCTCCATTCCTAAGGATGCAGAATGGAGGAGGTGCGAACCCGTCCACCATCTGAAGAAGAAAATTGCCCAAACTAAGAGTACTGGTGTAGCCCTAACACATATGCCCAGTAAGGAAAACAGCAACAAGTGAGTACGCTGTAGCGTTTCTTAAGGACACATATGCACCGCTGACAACATTATCATATAATAAAAATTAAAGACGCAAAATAAGTTTCCTTCATGAAACTACCCTGTATCAGTTCATTTATAGTATTTATAATTATACTATTAAGGAAAGCTTATAAATCCAAGTTATAAAGCTATCTATATAGGCTTTTATGCTTCTAGGGAGGATTACAGCTTATTGAGGGAAATTACAATATAGAATTATAGATTTATGCTGCATTTTATCACTTCAACTGAATATTAGTTAAATATTATATTTAAAAGCAAATCTATCTTAGAATAACTGTAAGCTTGTAATTATATCTTAATTAAGATATTTTATCCATTTCAAAACAGAGCTTTAGTTTGTGCGTCAATATACACGGATTACATATATACATGAAATTACATATATATATATATACATGAGAATCTATATTTACTTCTCACTAATGATTTAATTATTAATAAAACTCGGTTTTGAATACATATAGGATAAACAATAACATAACTGAAAATAATAAGATTTGGCATAGATTTAATTAAAAGAAATGCAGATTTAAAATAAGATAAGATTTTACGTATGTGAAATATGAAATTTGGCTTTGTTTTAAAATGAAACTTATGCGACATTAGCTGATATTTGATTGATTTAGTTTCGATAATTTTAAATAGTTTAAGAGAATTGACTAAGGCAAAGATTATTATTAGCTTAAAATATATAAAATAATTTAGAAATTTAATTGTTATTTTAAAATAGATCATTTTGCATTATACGTGACAAAATTATATTAAAACATTCAAAATATCGATTTTAGCAAGTTAAAACTGAATAGCCTTTAATTACTTGGAACAAGATTAATATGTAACTAAATCAATCATAAATAAATTCAGCAAGTAAACCAATAAATAAAGAAATCATATCAACAAATGAAAGGTGTTATTTATGCAAATAATAACTCAGATAAAATCATAAAGCAGTTAAATCAGTATTTATCAGTTAACGAATTATAACAGTAAATCAGATTATCAAATATTAAATCAGTTTAAATCATTTTAAATCAGTTTGTAAATCATGTTAAATCAGGCAAGATTTTAAGATTGAAACAAAATAAAATTACATTTAAGAAATAATTTTAGTTTACATTATTATTATTACGATGGCCATAGATTTTAGATTAAGCTAGCATTTTAGAGTTGAGTTTAGTTGAAAGCTTTAGAATTGAAGGAGTATTTACCATTTTCTTCTCTTCTCCATGCTGGCAAGATATTTCTTCATCGTGGACTTCTTTAGGTGGTGACGGCTGTTACTTCATCTCTCCCCGCATCAGATAGCTTCTCATCGAGGCGAGAAGGCAAGAATTTAGGCCTCTATTCTGACATCATCAATCAAATTGGATGTAACTTTTTAAATTATAATCATAGAGAGAGGGTTTCAAAGATGGCTGCAGCAGCTTATATACCAGCACACACCCCTCTCCTTCGTTATATTATTTTTAGATTCGTTTTCTTAGCTTACTTGCTGTTTCCAAAATGTAGTAGGATCCCGCTGTGATTATTTTTCACTTAGGTCAATTTTAACCTCTGTGACATATGGTAATTTATGCAATCTTTTTAATTTAAATCTAATTTTAACCTTTAATTAAAACTGGGTCAATTTTATAGTGAGAAGGATGAACTTTTCTGGCATCATTCTTACTAGAAAAACAAATCTAAAATTATGACGTTTTGTTATATATGTAACTCGACCATTTAATTTAGCGATATATGCAGAATTATATAATTTCAAATATTATTAATTTAATAAATATTTTAAAACAAAGAAATGTTAATGTTTTAAATTCTATTAACATTATTCTTCTAGCATATATGTAGTCTTAAGTTACACATTCAATTCGTTTTTCATTTAATTATTCAGAAATATATATGTGCACATTTATTGAGGTTTCCGTATATAAATGCAATTTTCTCTCTATATGTAGATATACGCACACATACATAGTTAACGTATTTAGGTTTAAATTTAGCCAGGTTTTTATGATAATTTAGCATGATATACGAGAATTTGATGGCTATTACATATAAAAGAATACTACTATAGAATATAGTAGGTGAACAGTTGGGTTGTATAAGCTGACTGTTTCAATATAAATATATATTGTAACGGTTTCCATACCTGTGTGAATCGTGTATATATATGGTATATGCGTATTTATGTATTTAAAATCTAAGTTTCTTTTTTTTTTTCTTAAAAGAAAATTATAATGCGAACATACATATATAAGTAGTTCTGCATGGTACTCATCACTTGCCCAGCATATTTATGGACGTCAGTTATTGACTCCAAATGCCAATCCTATCTACAAGTAAATCAGAATTATGCTGGGAGAGATCGAGTATCAATTTCTAATAAACAGAGCTCCTACCTCTGGCTAGCTCACTCAGGGGTGGTGGTCGTGGACTGTGGGAAAAGAGTGGGGGAAAAACCAAGTGCGCATGTAAGCACATAAACAATTCCCAGAATATATTATTTTTGTTCTTAAATAGTGCTCTCTAACTTTACGATATGATCTAAGTTTTAAAGAAATTAACACTGAAAGCACACACTTGTAATTAAAACACAAATGTAATATTCATTAATAGAAATAAAACAAAATCCCATTATTATGTACTGGCTTGTGCTCAAATATTTGAATAACATGCATGCAAACACATACTCTGCATAGGTTCATAAATATAACAAAACATAAATTATAGACTACAAAGTAAATGCAATATATCATTATTCAGTCTATTCATTTATAAAATTATGTTAGACGATATTTCAAATACTTCTTTGTTTTCTTTTAGCCCTTACACTTTATTATTTTATTGAAAATAAGTTCTTATTTACGAGATGACTGGCATTTAAGAAATTACTCGTATTAAACCAATAAACATCAATGACCACTTCCTCTTAAGTTTGTGTATAACTGTTGCTAAAACAGGCAAAACTCACTATATATATTGCCACACACAGCAAGCTAGAGTAATCAATGGATTCCAGATGGCTTGTGCATAAAATCCCCATCTAATGCCTACTCATCCAATATCCCCAGACTAGTTTCTGGCTTATGGCTTTCGTCAGTGAGGAGCCTTGGATCTGAGAGCACTGCATCTAGATCTTAGGATCTAATGCAACCCTCCAGCAACCACCTTTTATCTCCATTTAACTACAAAACTATGAGTCAAACTGAAAACACCTTAATGTTTTCAATCCAAGCCCATTAGCTTATATAGTCACATGGGTCTGAACCCAGTTCAGTACCCATACCTTCTGGTGTCTTTGGTTCTATAATAACCATAGCCACCACTATCCTATTAGGCAGGATTGGTTTTAAGCCAATAAACATCACATGACCACTTACTCTTACGCTTGTGTATAACTGTTGTTAAAACAGGCAAAACTCACTATATGTTGCCACACACAGCAAGCTACAGTAATCAATGGATGCCAGAAGGCTTGTGCATAAAATCTCCATCTAGTGCCTACTCACCCGATATCCCCAGACTAGTTTCTGGCTTATGGTCTTCGTCAGTGAGGAGCCTTGGATCTGAGAGCACTGCATCTAGATCTTAGGATGTAATGCAACCCTCCAGCAACCACCTTTTATCTCCATTTAACTACAAAACTATGAGTCTTAAACTGAAAACACCTTAATGTTTTCAATCCAAGCCCATAAGCTTATATAGTCATATGGAGATAAAAGGTGGTTGCTGGAGGGTTGCATTAGGTCCTAAGATCTAGATGCAGTGCTCTCAGATCCAAGGCTCCTCACTGACAAAGGCCATAAGCCAGAAACTAGTCTGGGGATATTGGATGAGTAGGCACTAGATGGGGATTTTATGCATAAGCCTTCTGGCATCCATTGATTACTCTAGCTTGCTGTGTGTGGCAATATATATAGTGAGTTTTGCCTGTTTTAACAACAGTTATACACAAGCATAAGAGGAGGTGGGCATGTGATGTTTATTGGCTTAAAACCAATCCTGCCTAATAGGATAGTGATGGCTATGGTTATTATAGAACCAAAGACACCAAAAGGTACGGGTACTGAACTGGGTTCAGACCCATATGACTATATAAGATAATGGGCTTGGATTGAAAACATTAAGGTGTTTTCAGTTTAAGACTCATAGTTTTGTAGTTAAATGGAGATAAAAGGTAGTTGCTGGAGGGTTGCATTAGATCCTAAGATCTCGATGCAGTGCTCTCAGATCCAAGGCTCCTCACTGACGAAGGCCATAAGCCAGAAACTAGTCTGGGGATATTGGATGAGTAGGCACTAGATGGGGATTTTATGCACAAGCCTTCTGGCATCAGTTGATTACTCTAGCTTACTGTGTGTGGCAATATATATAGTGAGTTTTGCCTATTTTTACTTGTATTACCTTGATTTTTCTCACCTGAGTGCAGATGAATGAAAATATTCGCTTGCTTGATGTTGTGACGTAGTGAATAAGTGATTTTTTGGTAGCTCTCTGTTGATTCCGTAAGGCACAATCAGTAGCTTTCGGTGAATGTCGTTCTGCCTGTAGTTTAGAAAGGGCTTCGTTCATATATGAACAGCAACCGCAATACCTCCGCAGGATGGCTGGCAGAGCCTGGTCCGTTTTTGTCCTTTTACCCCAGCCTATTCATGACTGACCAATCAATATAATTTTTAAACTGATCTTTCTGCGATCTTGCTCATGGCATTAACAGTTCTGGAATGTCTCTCAAAGTTCGGCTTTCAAAACTCCTTAATTAAAATACTATTGTCGTCTTTTCTTCTTTTTAACGAAACCACGTGGTTTGCAAATAGAAAACCCTTCAGCAACTTTTCTTTTTTGATGTTTAAGAATTTTAATTATACCTTGAATCCACACTCGACTGTTCATTGTCTTTTACTTATAACATTTTCTTTCTAATTAAAATAGCTTTTATCTCGAGATTAGCGATCTATACATTTTTGGATTCTTTATTTTCTATTAATATATCTTTTTAGAATTTGTGTCTTTTGTCGTCCATCTTGGAATCAATTTCCTTTTAATTAAAATAACTTTATTCCTCAAGATAACAATCTATACCTTTTTTGATTCTTTCCTTGCAATTAACATATCTTTTTGGAAATTCTTTCCTTTGTCATCCATCTTGGAATTAAAGCTTGGCCATGTAAATTCACTTTATGAATTTATTACACTTATTCACCCATGCAGCAATATAAATACATGTGCTTCTAAACAAAATACAAGAGCACAAATCATATAACCCCCCTCCCTCTTCTGTTTCAAACTATTTTCATTTACCCATTTAAAATATATACACACACATATATAAAAAATAATCTAACTTAATATCACTTATATCATACTATACCTTAGAACAGGGTTTGAACCCAGCCCTGTTATAATATCTATACACCCTATAAGTGTGAAATTGATTTAAAGTAAAATTATATGTATTAACTGAAGTTCATTTACAATATAGTTTTGGTAAGAATATTTTTAAAAAAAAAAAAATTTCCAATCAAAAGCAAAAATGTCAAACACTTTTCACTTAAAAGAATATTTCATATCTTTAATCACTTATATATTATTATGTACACATACTAAATGATATGTATATAAGGGTTATACATTTTAACTTATAGCAGAAATATCTAGTGATATATATCAACTATAAGTGTCCAGTCAATTTAAAGCACAAAATAATAGAGCTAAAAAATTTGTTTAAATTAAATGCTTTTATTTATTGTGACCTAAAAAGGAAAAAAAAAATCTTTCTTCAACAGCAATTGAAGTTTTTAGATTTAACTTGAAATAAAAGCATGGGGGATCCAGAAATTAATTAAGTCAATCCCTATTTTTATAACAAGGGATTAATTTAATTAATCTCTGAACACCCACACCCCTCACATGCTTTTATTTCAAGTTAAATCTAATTTAAAAACCCAACTGTAATTGAAGAAACAATTTTTTTTTCTTTTTAGTGAATGGTAAATAAAAGCATTTAATTAAAAAAAAAATTTTTATCTATCATTTTTTAAATATTAATTTCTATAAACACATCAAAATTAATAATTAAAAGAAAAAAAATCTCACCTTAGCAACTAAAGGAAGACTATTAGGATGATTAATATCAATTATAATAAGACTTCCTTTGGAACAGTTTTCAACACATAATAAAATATTTTTTAAAAGAGAAGATATTTCACCAATACTTTTTCTACAGTTGATATCTTAAAAAAAAAAAAAAAATTTTTTTTCTCAATAAATGAATAATAAAAAATTACCATTTATAAAAAAAAATGTAATTTTAAGGAACATAATCATACATTTGATAAATAAATGAAATCTGCATATCTAAAATTAATAAGTCACTTCAACATGTAACTATTATTAATACAAACTCTACTGCTATACAATGCTTAAAAATCATATATAATAAAAAGAAGTCCAGCTTTTTATAAAACTAATTGTATTTATAAAATATATATGTGGTAAAATATTTTACAAATAGAAATTCCTTTTTTTTAATCTAGTTTCAAGCATAATAACCAATCAAAACAGGTTATGCAGGCTTAAAGAACAATAGTAAACTGTCAGACTTAAAATCTAATCAAAAGAGATTCACTTTTGTTTAGAACTAAATATTAGGAGTCTGAACAATAGTTATATGTGTTGAGAAACAAAGTGTAACAACTTTTCTTAATTCTCAATTAAAATAAACTCTTCCAATAGCAAGATAGTATTATAATTTAATATTTCTAATGGATTATATAGATAGTGAAATATTTTATAAATGGGAACTATTTTTTAAATGTAGTTAAAATCTGCAGCCATGGTATTTCAAGTGCAACAACTCAAAACCGGTTGTGCTGACTGAAAAAACAATAGTATTGTCAGAGCTACAACTTAATCAAGACAGCCACTATTGATTAGTACTCAAAATATTATATGAGTTTGTAGCTATATAAATTAGTTATGCATAGTTTTGTGGGTTTTTTAAATAGGAAGCAATTAAACTTTCAAAATATAGCAAGTGCTATAAAAAAATATTATTTTCCTACTTAGAAAGTAATTTATTAATATTAAATTTAAAAGAATGATTGCTATAAAATGAAGAAAAAGAACCTAAAGATATTCATAATTGAGCAGTACAGTTTAAATTGTAATGAACAATAAAGACAGTGATAACAACAAACAGATTAGGAAATTACTTTGAAAGAAAGAAAACAATTAAAAAGGAAAGCAGTGGTTATATAGTTCTATTTATAAAAAAGAAAAACACTGGCAAAAGAATTTAATATTATTTTAGTAGAGTTTAATAAGCACAGTTAAGAGTATAACTGGATTCTCAATGTAAACCAATGCTTCAAGCTGTTTGCATTTAAGTATACACAATCTCTCATACGAACACACATATTTAATAGTGTCTTGATGATATGGAACTCAATAAAGTTTATTATAATGCAGCTCAAAAATTGAGATTCTATAATAAATTGTGAGTTTTATCTTTTCTACATGTATGTGGTCATGTGTAACAGTTGTATGAGATAGTGTGGCTAGTTGAAGGGTGCTTGAAAATCTGAATTCAAATCCCCTATACTTACAATTAGGTTCCCAGGTTTGTGGAGAGTGCCTGGTTTTCAAATAAATTGTGCTAGAAAGATAGCAAGAAATGATAAACTATTTTTAATTATACAAAGCAAATAAAGTACCGCTATTTCTTTTTTTTGGTTAAACTTTAAATATTTTTTAAGGCTACTACATAAAATTAATGATTATGGATCTCATAGTTTATATTTTTATTAATGCAAATTGTAGATTCATTACTTACGCTCAAATTCAAAATACTCATTCTATGCAATTCCAAAAAACTAGTTGCAAAACATGCATTTTCCAAGGGCTAAGATTGTTGTAAAAATATGAAAGCAGATGTTGAAATTTGAATTATATTTAAGCTTTAGCATTATAAAGGGTGATAAATGCACTTCTTTTGCTTGCTCTTGTTACAAATATTATCAAAAACTATAGTTAAAATTACACTTACACACATATACTGTCCAAGTTGCATCTTTTGTTAAAAAGTAGCTTAGACAATGTGCTATTACTTTAGCTTCCACAGTAAGTTTAAATTGGTTGTTGTCTTGAAAAATTGTGTGTTGAAATTTTAACCAGACTTTTCACCACCTACTAAATATTAATCACATTATAATAATCTAAAGTTTAGTGATTCATATGATGTGTGAGAACCAAAAAATGTCAGTTTGTGTTTGATACAATAACTTTTATTTTTTGAATCTGTCAATCTGCCATTGAAGTAAAATGCATAGGGAAATCAATTAGATACAAGCCAATATATATATATTTTTAATAAATCATTTTAGTTATCGTGGATCATAAAGATTTTTTTTAAAAAAAAAAAGAAATAAAAATATTTCATGTACAATAAATTTGAAGTCAACAATTCAAAAGGAATATAATAAAGTCCTGAAGGCTGCATCTACAAAAATCCTATCATGAAGTGAAAAACAGAAATGAATAAACAATCTCTGACATTGGGGCATCAGGAATCATCAGTAACTTGGATCATAACATTACAAAAAAAAGGCTTCATATTCACACAGATCAGGACAATATCTAGCAATATTTTTTGCTTTTGTAGAATGCAATATAATTAAATATATGAACTCTACCTTTTAATAATACAAATAATATATAAGCAGGAATATACATTTTTAGTAATGTATACCCAGAAACATCATTTGAAAAAAATTATTTAAAGGTAGTCCTTAATCTGAAATGCTTGATTCCAAAGCTTTTTTTGGATTTGTGAATTTTTTGGATCTTAACAATAATTTGTTTCTCTTTTCATTATAAATACAAAATTGGCTGAAATTTTTAAAAAACAGTAATTTTACTATCTGTATTTTATATATAGTGAGATACTTTTTATATATTTTATAAAATTAATAACAATAATATAAAGTTTTAAAATATAAAATAAGCTAATATTTATATCAGTCTAAAATATAGCAATAATAAAAACAATAAATCAAAACTGTCATATCTGTCCTTGCCTTCAAAAGTGGAGTAGTCCAGATTCCTTCCTTATCTAATTGAATTGAGCACTCATAGCCACTAACCAATGACAAACATGTGGTTAACCAAGATTTAAACATAACCAAAGGGTAAAACATAAGTATGGACAATGTGGAAACATGTATAAAATCCTATCATTGATTAGTATGGACTAATAGGCAATGATGCTCTCTGAATCCAATTGCTGTAAGTAAGGTAGAGAATCTGGCAATAAATAGTCATCCTTTTTGGAGGCAAGGAGATATATCTACAGTGATATATAGAGAGAGATAACGTCTGTCTAACCTAAATGACTGATTGTGCTCTCAATTGAAAGCACTTTCATTCCGACAGTGTTTCTATTATAGTTATTACCGCTACATCTATGCAGTGGGGCAAGTCCACAATAGGACTGGAAGCTGCTATGACCCAAGGCAAGCTATCCAGTACAGCCGAAAAAGTCTTGACTAGAATTCACGAGGCAAGCAACTATATACAGCTGGAAGTGAGTGTTCATATTTTTTTGATATTACTGTTGGTTTGGGTCTGAAACCTGCAATTCACTCAAACACAATAGATTTGGTGCAGTCAGAGAAAAAAAAAAATTTTCCCCACGACTGAAAAATAGTATAAGATATGCCAAATACAATAGATTTGGTGCAGTCAAACAAAAGAAATATTTTTCCCCATTGACTGAAAAAATAGTAAATATGCAAATATGCAATTAAAGGCATTGGTGTATTAAAATCACTAGTCTGCCTGAATAAAAATCAGATTCGGCAGTTTGGAAAAAATATGAGAGTGCAAAGAAAATAGAATCATCCTATTTACAAAACGTGATAAAATTTTATCACTTAGATCTGCCTGAATGAAAAACAGATTCACAAGAAAAATTTGACCGCAAACTAATAGGCATGACAATTAAAATCATAAATAAATCATGAGTGCGTATCTTGTAATAAGCGACGGAAGCTTCCCCTAATAAATTGTTAGCTTTGTTAGGACAGTTACAAACAGTAGCTGTCAACATTTAAAATTATGAGTGGTAACTCACAAAAAAATAAAAATTGATACTTTGTTTCTCTTACGAAGAAACGAGGGAAAATTAAAAATGGTGAAATTTGCCTGGCTCTATGGAAGCCTTTGATCCAGCCCGCACTGAGGGCTGGTCAAGCTATAAAGAGCAGTTAATATTTTACCTACAGATTAACCAGATCAAGTTGCCTGAGATAAAATTAGCCAATAATGATCATAATAGGTTCTCAAACCTACAAAATACTAGTCTCAATCTACAGTAGAAACACCAACAGACCTAGATTTTGACAAAACGTTAACAATTCTCACAGATTATTTTTCCTCAAACCCTTGACAATAATGCAGAGATATTATTTCAACCTTTGCATACAAGAAGTGAAGGAAAAAGCTAGAGAGTTTGCAACACCAATTCGATTATTGGCATTAAAGTGTGAATTCAAAGATTTTCTGAATGAAGCACATTGTGATCATTTTATTTGCAGCATAAACTATCACAATTTCAGACTTAAAATGCTGATGATGCTGGACTTAGATTTTGAAACAGCGGTGGCCCAAGCAGTATTAGCAGAATCAATAGCTAGTTAGGCAAACCCATTAAAAGAAATTACTAAGTATGAGGTGCAAAAAATCGAGCATAAAACTGTATTAGTCAGATACTCTGTCAGCTCAAATAATTCAGCATTAACTAGTCTAATGTGATGCTACAAATGCAATGAACAAATGCACATATATACCGAATGCCCACGTCGCTATGCAACACGTACATTTTGCAAGCGGATTGGACATATAAAGGCTCATGTCTGAAATTAAAAAGACAGCCAGCCAATATGAGAATGGAAAAATCCATTCCAAAAAACAACAAAGGCAATTATAAGAAAAACAAATAAGTTGCCTGTGTAAATCCATATTAAAAACGCTCAGTTTGGACTTATACATAGTATTATAATTAATGATATGTCAATTACAATGGAACTTGACACAGGGTCTGCAGTGTCCATTGTTTCAAAACTTGGGCTATCATTAATTAAAATAAAGAATCTAAACTGCATCCTAGCAGCAAATCAATCTCAGACTATCAGGACAATAAAATAAAACTGTTGGGGCAAACAACCACTAAAATTACAATGTTTAGCAACATTATCCAAACTGTTGGGGCAAACAACCACTAAAAATACAATGTCTAACAAGACTATCATCTATCACTGGTAGTGACATCGGGTAATCATAGTAATTTATTAGGCCATGACTGGTTCAATCACTTAGGCTTTGCAGTGACAAAAGTGAACCAGGTCACAACATTAACTAAATTAGAAAATGATTACTTGGAAGTTTTCAAAAAACAAATGGGTCTGTACTTAGGACAACCAATCCATTTACCAATAAATAGAAGTAAAACCCATTAGTTGTCGGTGCAGATCACTTCCACTAGCTTTGCAAACTAAAGTAGAAGCAGAGCTCGAAAAGTGGGAGGCAGCAGGGCATATAGAGCTCATAACATACTCAGAATAAACCACCCCAATAATATCAATCATCAAAGAAAATGGTGATGTGTGTAAATGTGGGGATTATCAAAGCGCAATCAACAAAACTCTTAATCCAGACAATTACTTCCATCAGTTAAACAAATCCTATCTACATTATCAGGTGGTAGGATTTTTACTAAAATTGATCTAAAAGTGGGAGGCAGCAGGGCATATAGAGCCCATAACATACTCAAAATAAACCACCCCAATAATATCAATCATCAAAGAAAATGGTGATGTGTGTATATGTGGGGATTATCAATGTGCAATCAACAAAACTCTTAATCCAGACAATTACCTCCATCAGTTAAACAAATCCTATCTACATTATCAGGTGGTAGGATTTTTACTAAAATTGATCTAAAACAGACATACAACTACCTGCAGATGATCAGGCTGCAAGAGCATTATCAATAATAACCCATAAAGAGTTATTCAAAATGAACTGGTTTCTTTTTGGTATATCGGTTGCCCCAGGAATATTCCAGAGAGTCATGGATCAACTGGCTGCTGGATACTGGACACTCTATCATATTTTGATGATATCTTATTAGTTACCCAAACATCAGAACAACTCTGGAGTGCCACTAAAAAACTTCTAGACAAATTCAAAGCCTCTGGCAATAAAATAAACTTGGATAAGTGCATATTTGAACCCAGTGAGCTTGAATTTCTGGGATACAGAATAAATGCAAGTATCATTCATCCAATGCAAAAAAAAGTAATGGCAATAAAAAAAGCCAAAACACTCAAAAATAATAAAGAAGTTCCATTCTTTCTAGGACTCATAAGTTATTATGAAGGGTTATTACATCATAAAACTGAGGCTGCTGAACCACTTATTATATAGGCTACTGGACAAAAAGACTGCCTGGAAATGGGACAGTCAACATGATAAACCCTTCAATAAGATAAAAAAAAAAATAATGTAAGAAACAGCAGTATTGGCACATTTCAGTGCAGAAAAGGTGTGAGTACTAACATGTGCTGCAACACCAGTTGGAACAGGGGCAGTAATGTACCATAGAAATAATGATTGGAGACACAGCCCTATTGCCTTTGCATTAAAGTGCCTCTCAAGGGGTGAGAAAAACTATGCTCAAATTGATAAAGAGGCTCTAGCTTTGATCAATGACATCAAGAAATTTCACAACTACCTATATGGTAGACCATCCTACAAACAGATCATAGACCCCTTTTGGGAATATTTGCATCTGACAATGGAATCCCTCAGCATGCCTCACAATGAATGGTGCAGTGTTCAATTTTTTGTCAGGCTATAATTTTGCACTGCAGTACATTGAGGGGAAACATATTCCCCATGTAGATGCATTAAGCTGATTGCCTGCGTAGAATGCAAACATTCTAACACATCAACTTAATCATTTGCATTCTAACACATCAACTTAATCAATTAACATGAGTGACTTGGACTCAAACATACCAATGAACAGTAAGTCAGTGGCTAAATGGACTACTAATGACCCTGGATTTCAAAAAAGTACAAAAATGGATCCAACAAGTTGGCCAAATAAAAAATCAGATGAGTTGCATTCAACCTACTGGACATGTAGGCAGAAACCTCTCCTGAACATGGCTGCATTATCTGGGGATCCAGAGTAATGATTCTCCTGGCTAGACATTCCCAGATGCTCAGTCTGTTACATAATATGCATCTGGGAATGGTCAGAATGAAGATGCTAGCAAGATCATACATGTGATGAGTTACCTTAAATGCTGATAATAAAGCCACACTCCACCACTGCTGGCTGTGCAAAATGAATCAAAACATGGCTGCAAAAGATAAGAACAGCAACAAATCTGAGAAAGCAAAAAAGCAGACAACACATCGTCCAGATCATCTTGATGACTACGTTCTCCAAGGCCAAATTTAGCCAGCGGGAGAGATGTTATATCTGACTTTGCCTTCAGAAGTGGACTAGTCTAGATTCCTTCCTTATCCAATCGGACTGAGCACTCATTGTCATTAACCAATGTGTAAACATGTGAATAACCAATGTATAATAAAACATAAGTATGGCAATGTATAAATATGTGTATAAAATCTTATCATTGGTTAGTACAGGCCAATAGGCAATGATGATCTCTGAATCTGATTGTTGCCAGTAAGGTAGGGATCTGGCAATAGTCAGCCTTTTTAAGAGAGATATATCTATATGGATACAGAGAGAGATAACGTCTGTCTAACCTGAACGACTGAACGTGCTCTCAATTGAAACCACTTTCACTGAGAGGGTGCTTCTACTATAGTCATTATTGCTACATCTACGCAGTGAGGCAAGTCCACAATAGGACTGGAAGCTGCTATGACTACGCCCAATTTGAGGCAAGCTGTCCAGTACAGCTGCAAGATAAACTACTATAAACAACTGAGAATGTTCATACTTTTCTGATATCACTATTGGTTTGGGTCTGAAACTTGAAATTCAGCCAAACATAATAAAAACAATATTTTATATAATTTTGTCTGAATAATATAATTTAAGTTTTGATTTTTAAATTCTATTTCACTGTCAGTCAGTACATGGCTAATGATAATATAAAGTTATTAATTGACATTTGATGAATATAATTATTATTATTATTTAAATTTCATTATTATATTAGAATAACCCTGTTTAAAAGTGAACTTTTTAAATAAAATTATTTTTACATAGTTTTAATAAGAACATAAAGTAATTATATAAAAATATTTCTATTATTAGTATTTAGTTAAATAACATATATAAAATCAACTAGCATACATATACTTATTACTTAAATTTTCTGTTCATTAATGAGTAGGCACAAGATAGTGATTTTATGCAAAAGCCTTCTGGCATCCATTGATTACCCTGACTTGCACTGAGTGGTCCTACTGTATGGAGAGTTTTGCTTGTTTTAATAACAGTTATGAGCAAGCATAAGAAATGGTGATCATGTGATGTTTAGTGGTTTAATACCAATCCTGCCTAATATGATAGTGGTGGCTATGGTTTAAAGAACCAAAGACACCAAAATGTATGGGTACTGAACTGAGTTCAGACCTATATGACTATATAAGCTAATGAGCTTGGATTAAAATTATTATTGTGTTTTCAATTTTATTCTCATAGTTTTGTAGTTGAGTAGAGATAATTTAACTAGAGATAAAAAGGTAGCTGCTAGAGGGTTGCATTAAATCCTAAGATCTAGGTGCAGTGCTCTTAGATCCAAGGCTCCTCACTGATGAAAGCCACAAACTAGAAACTAGTTTGGGGATATTGGATGAGTAGCACTAGATAGGGATTTTATGCACAAGCCTTCTAGCATCCATTGATTACTCCAGCTTGCATTGAGTGGCACTACTGTATGGAGAGTTTTGCCCCAAAAGTATATAGGATTTTAATACACCCTCCTCTCATATAAATACCTTGGCTATAGATATTTATGGATAGTTCTCTCCCCAAAGGCAAACAGATTAATTAGGCATGGGTACAATGATCAAGTGCTATCATTTGTTCCTCACTGGTATTAATTTGCCACTACTTCCTATCATAGCAACACAATATATTCTAGCATCTCAATATTCCTATAAAAAATATATTGTATAGTCAGTTCCTTTACAAATAATGTAACCTTTGAATATCAAAGTAATAGATTAAATTAATTAAATTGAGATTTTTTTTGTGTGTGTGTGATTTCATTTGGAATCAATTCAGGACCATCTAACTCCTGATCCACAATTGTTACACTTAAATTCAACTGCTCAAAACATTGTAGCTATGATATAAATGCATTCTGAAAACTATTAAAAAATCAAAAATATTAGTAAGCCTAAAAAGTGAATAAATATTTTCTGCTTACATATTTTGTCCGAAATTATAATTCAACGTAAAAAAAAAAAACTTTAAAAATAACTAAAACTAATTAGTGAACAGAGAATATAACTACATAAATCATGCAATGGGTTCTTACTATAATGTTTATTTATTATCTTCTGATATTGTAATTTATCTTTTTCTACAGAAAACTATTGTCTCTGGAAGAGTTTAATATCTTTTCCAATTACAACTGCCCCTTATAATCCATTTGTCTTTAAGACAATCAGTATTACAAAAATAATCTTTTTCTTCTATGAAAACCCTACTTACATTCACTAATATATTTTTTAAAAATCTGGTAATTTTTACTGATTTTTATGTATCTAACACAATAAAATTTTATTTTACAATGGTAAATTCAGTATAAAACATTTAGAAAGTTAAAGAACATACTGAATCTTAAGAACTTAATATCATATTTTCAAAATATTAAAAATATCTTTAAATGGAATCCTTCAACATCTTTATATTATGTTAATAAAAAAATTTGTCTCAATTTAATAAACTGAGTATAGAAGAAAAATTTAGTATAAATAGTTATATCACAACAATGAAATATTATAATTTTTAAATTGTTAAATGTAACATCTGCCTTATTGTAATCTGGGCTACACATCAACACCCACTTTCATTTTTTACTTTAAACTAACAAGATATTTAAAATGATATGACTTTCAAGATGATAAAGTATAAATTTGTTCAAGATTTATTTCTCCTCAAAAATAAACAAAGCACAATTTTTTTTGTTAATTACTTTAAAAAAAATTATAGCTGTATTTAAAACAAAAATCTTAAATTATTGTCTGAATTAGAAAAAAATCAGATGCCAATGGGGAAAAAAGAAAACAAAATATGGCATCATCAGACATGAATTAGCAAAAATCATATCATATATTCATTAAAAAAGGGAGGGGGGGGGGGGCTTTTGAAATATTAGAAAACTTTAGTCATCTTTTTTATTTAAATAATTTAATCTTTTGCATTTTTATGGATTTTCTGATGAGACTTTTATAATTTATTGTATTTTAAAAAATTATTTTATCAAAATTTACAAAAACATTAATAACTTCATGAGTAGTTTTGGAAGAGAAATGAATTTCTTTTTAACAGTATTTCTATGATCTTCTTTATAAATATCCAATATTTTTATTGGTCTGATGTAAAGTGACCTCCTTATATGAGGCTATATATTTCTGTGCATAGGCCGTATGATCAGAAACACTATTAGCCAAGTTAAATATTCTCTTTCTAAAACTTATATATTACAATAAACTCATATATTTCTAAATGTTATTACCAAATCATCCTACCAGCCACAAAGTCTTCCTGTTTTTTTTTTTACTTCTATTCTATTTTTAATAAGTTATTTTGTTAATTCCACTACTGTATTCTCAGATTCTCCATTTTCACTATAAAGACTTAAACAGAAAAATCATAAATCATTAGTTTTAATTCCTTTTACTTTTCTCCTATTGAGCATGCAATTTATCCTGATCCACTTTCAACACCCTATACTATACTTCAAAAAAGATATTCAATACCCTCCCACCCGCCCCCTCACCCCCAAATAAACTTTATCTACAATCCAAATCTGTTTCATTTTCATCTTCTTCCCCTGGTATATAAAATAATAAATTTTCCAGCATTAAAATATATTATTTTATATTGTACATAATTTTTATTTTTATATTACTGCAAATTAATTTCTTATATTATTTTCCATAGTTCTATTTTTTTCTTTAATTAACTTATCTATCGTCTACATACCTGTAATATATTCTCTATCATATTTATCCCACTTTTTATATACATATATAGAAATAAATTCCTAGTTATTAACTTTTTGCATATTGTTTGCTGTCCTCTCACCATAACCCAATTAAAGAGTAATGTCACTAATCTATTTTTCATTCTCATATTGTACCTTTCCAAACATTTTTAATTAGTATTTAATTTCCTTCAATAAAAAGTGAGCCTGTTATATTCACCTTGCACAGTCTCATTTTGTTATCCACAATTCAAATTACTCTGTGATGTAATGCTTAATCTATAAAAGACTAGTACACACAATTAAGATATTAATGTACACACAATAAATAAGTAATTTATGTGTATATATGTCCATATAGTGCTTTTTTTTCTATCCTTAATATAATTTCTTAGAAGTAGAAAAACTAATACTTAATCTAACAACTAAGATTTTAGTTAATCATTAGTTATCTTTTTTTCTTATTGTATATCTACTACCTACTTCTTTTTGTATTCTATTTAAAAATTTCTGATTTCCATGGCTATTAAAATTGCCTTATTTCCAAAGGTTAATGCAAATTCTATCACTGCTTTTCAAATTATTCTCCACAAGTCATATTTATTATATGAGAAACATGTCAGATTTTTAATCAATCCCATTCTATTTTTACTTTTCTTCTAAACTCTAATTTCCAACTCTCTCTACAATTAGTTATCCCATCCTTCAGTTTTATTTTTACTCCACACTTCTTTTACAGTCGCTTCATACTTTTTTCATTATCGTAAAAAAATAAAACCTGCCATATTATGTATTTTCCCTTATATTTCTATTCAATCTCCAATTTTCTTAGGAAAAAAAAGATAAAAAACATTTGTGTTTTAACTCAATTTCACATTTTATTTTAATCAACAAAGATACAATGAATAAATTATTTCCTATTGGTCTTCCTAAATGAAATCTATTCTGAATTTCCCTAAAGATTTTATTATCTTCCTTCCAAATCCAAATCTTATCCATTAAATAAACATATAAATATTTTTATTAAATTTTTTTTATAATGATTTAATCTTCACACTTTACTATCATCTATAATTTTATTAAAACCATTTAAACCAATCCTTGCATACCATTCCACAACTATTTTCATTTCAGATGTCATATCATCTAAGTATTGTTTTTTTTAATAATCTATATATTGTTTTATTCAATTGTGCCTTCATCATTTTATTCATTTTCTCATAAAATAAGTTCTGTAATATATTATATTTATTAATTCCTCTTCAACCAAAGATTTTCTGAAAAAATCATTGAGCATTTTTTCAAGTTTTTCCTATCCTCACATCCAAAATGAAGGAAGTCATTTCCTTTTTACTTTTAATTTTAGTAAAGTAAAGTGTAAAAGAGATGTGATTTACTCAATATTGAATGAAATGCAATGTTAAAAGAAAGAACAGTATTGTTTAAATAATATAAAATCCATTCTTTCTTATTTTTTCCTTTAAATACTTGCAGAATTGTTCATAATCAATCTTTATTATAATATTAATTTTGCTAGTGAACTTAAAATAGCTAATCCATCTAATGTTTTCTCCAATTTGTTTCTTAACAATCTCTTTCTATTTCCTATATAGCTTTTTTTCTTTTCACTTTGTAAAGTAGGGTATTTTCCCAATTTCTCTTGTTAGTCCTATTAGTTCTAAATAAATACTAATTTGCAACTTTCCTCACCATATTAGTTCACTCTCCTTAAGACCTAAATTTATCATCTTTCATATTTTCTTTCAAAATATTAAACTTATTCAATTTTACTTTGTCACTTATTTCCATATCAAACTTTCAGTAACTAACCTTTTAGGTATCTTTATTCCTATCATCAAAAACATTATGATCACTAATATATCCTATTTTTTTCTTATCAAGCACTTTAATTATTTTTGCTTTAATTCCTCTTTATCCATCTTAAGATCAACAGTATCCTTCAATTTTTATCTTGTCTAAGTAAACTCTTCATTATTAACATTATTTAATTTTCCAATTTTCATTTCATCTTTCTTACATATCCTTTTTAATAATGCCTCATTCGTATTCTTCATTCTTTCAATTTCATAAATATGAAAATCACTACTTTACAATTATTATTTCTAACTCACAATATCTCCATGTAAATATTACCAAATACTTTCATTTTTTCATATCCTCCTCACTATGAATAGCTATGCCACATTATCTATTTCTCTTTACCCATTTTCAATCTAACCCACATTTCTTAGAGTTATTTCTAAAATATTTTTCTTGATAAGAACCCTGATAATCTCTCTTTTCTTATGCTCTTCAAATCTATTTACTCCCATTCATATTTTTGAATAAGTGGTTCATCATTTTTCAAATCTGTCTTTATATCACTAACCAATCTATTTTTTCTCTTTATAAAAATATTTCAACTATCTCTCTTATTCATATTTTTAACTCCCAAAATATAAGTTTTATATTACAATCCTTAACCATTATTTTCCAGGCATTATCTATAAGAAATTCTTTTTTATCTTTACATCATCCATCATTCAATCTTCATCTACATTTTTCTTTATCTCATTCATTTTCTTAAATGCAGTATAAAAATATCTTCATTTTCATTTCTACCTCCAACATTGCATTTTTATTTCCCTCCATCCGTTTCATTATTATAAATTATTTCATTCCCCCTCTCTAATAATGTACATTTCTTTTAAACAAATTTCTACTTCTAACAAAAACATCCTAAACATCTAAAAATTAACATCACTATTCTCAAAAAGCCATACTCTTTACTCTAGAAACATCTATTGTAAGCATAAGTAATCACTGAAGATATAGTATTGGTACTATTCTCATTCAGTGCTATCTTAGGAAGTCCAGGTACATTAGATCTAAGCAGAGGTGTAGATAGGAAAGCATTGGATATGATAGCATTATCATCTACTAATCATTCATTATTCAAGCTTATAGTAGATGGCACTATATAGTGAAGAGAAATGTTTGCCTAAATATATATAACATGTGTAAATACATTTTTTTTTAGCAAAACCCTTTATTTATAAATATATACATACACTGGATGTTTCGACTGTCCTGCAGTCTCTTCAGAGCCAATTTTCCAACACTTTTTAGCAAAACCCTTTATTTGTACGTATATACATACACCTACATTTTGAATGTTCTGCAGTCTTCTTCAGAGCCAATTGTATAAATACAATTTATCCAAACCACTTTGAACACTTTTTAGCAAAGCCCTTTATTTGCACATATATACATACACTTAAGTTTCGAACTGTCCTGCAGTCTTCTTCAGAGCCAATTTTCGAAAACCTTTAGCAAAACCCTTTATTTGTATTGTAACGGTATGAAAAATAGTTGCTTTAACCTAACCTACAGATGCAGGTAGAGGGGGTTCGAACCTCACCTACTCCTCCAGATTGCTACTAAGTGACTTACTCCCCAAACCTCACTAGAATTTATTCTTAATGTATGCCCGGTGGTCAGGGAGAGATAAGACCACAAAATGAATTTTAATAAGTAGATATATATAATGACCAGATTTATATATGTGTCACACAAAGAAAAACAAACAATACTACAAAGTTTTAATGATTATGAAGGACAGACAAAAGAAACCTTTATTAGTTATGCTAGCAAGATTCTACAAAGTTTCACTGATTGAGCTGCAGGCTATTACCCTACAACCATATACCGATATATACGAAAGATCCCTTCTTTTGTAATGATAATGATAGACAAAAATTTATATTATAATTTTTCTTAAAAATATTTCCATCCAATGGACGGGTTACATAAAATTCAAGAGAGAGACATGATTCATTAACTCTATGGATAGAGCACATGGTAATAAATAAATGGTCAAACCCAACTAAACACTTTTTTGACATATTTAAATCACAGCCCTCTACTAATGACTAAAGAAAATGAAATAGTGACCCCAGCGGAAATTTCCAGCTATGATTGAAACATTTCAATAATATTTTGAGAAAAATTTCCAAAATAAATATAAATATACAATACTGTGTACTAAGGTGATAGCATATTGTGGTCTGTGAGACTCGAGACATAACAGCAACCAAGTAGCTAATACAAGACCAGATAGCACTCCATCTCTAAACTGAGTTAGAGAAAATGGAATCCGTTCGCTAACCGCGTGAACCGAATTCAGAATACGGAGTTTTCTTGCTTATGTCCAGTTATGTACACTGAAATATCTGAAATATATATGAGGTCCAGAATTTTTATTTATTTTCATGGAGCTCCAGATGCAGGCATATTAACCTAAGCAGACTTGGTAAAAGAGAAGTACTGTATACATGCTGAGATGCCAACAGATCACCCAGTACACGATACCATATAAATACGGTCAACGACCTTCAAATTTAAAAAGAAACCCTCTGCAATATATATATATATTACGAAAGCTCAACCACCACTGAAAAATCTGCAGAAAAATAATAGTAACTTTCCCTTTTATAAAATTTAGATCACTAACACAAGTGGGTGGATATTTTACTGATTTAGTTGAAGTTTAACCTATCTACCCACAGAACCAAATGGTATTTATAAAACTTTAATATATACTCTCTTATTACAAAAAAAAATAAATGCGAACATTTATTTTATTTCATGTTCTTTAAAATAGAATTCTAAATTTGTAACTCTTCACTGACTAAAAAAGAAACATCGATCGGGATTTTCCTTTTCTTATATATATATATATCAAAAAAAAAAAAAGCTAAATTAAAACTCTTGGAAGTTTTATAATAGAATCTTTTATAGTTATTAACAGAATCTTTAGCAATTAAATATTAATTATAAGAATGGGATTTGCGCTTTCTGCGATTTGCTTTCTTTTCTTTCTAAATAAAATATCTATATAAAATAAATCCTTAATTACAGATGCACAATGGCGGAAAGTTAAATGACACATTTACAATTAAATTAATAAAAATTACCGCCGCCATTATACAAAATAAATCATCACCCATTATATTATTTTTAGAAAGAGTGAAATATAATGTTACAAGACGCAAACATATAGATTTCAAATATATACATATAGATAATAGAATAACTAAAATATATTAAAGATTGACATTAAGGAAAGACAAACATATTTCAAATTATAGAATAGTTACCAGTAACTAGAAGGCTGATGTAAGAATGGAAACTGTTGTTGTTGCATGGCAGTTTCTTTTTTTGAGTCTTGATGTTATTTCACATTTCCATTGAAAGAATTTTGTATTGAACAGGGTATGGCATTTCTCATGAATGCAGGGCACTTTAGTTCTCAGGCTGGCTCACATGTCTATGACTCTGGTCTCAGGATGGGCAGGAGAGCAAAGGCAAAGAAGATTATTCTCTCATTTTTGCAAAGTAGCACATTTTGTAATTTATAGATATATATTCTGAACAGAAAGAAAGACTATTGCTTGCAGAAAGTACAGCAAAACTTTTCCCGTAAATTCTCTTGTAAATTTGTCAAAACATCTTTTTGAAAAATTCTGAATAAAAACTTATTCTTCAGCAAGACTACAATAAGCATAATACCCAGAATAAAAGAAAAATTCTTTATTTATACCCTTTTCAATTCTATTTTTAATTAAACTACTTATTATTAGCCTACTGTTTCAAATTTTCCGTTATCAATTTTTCTTTCAATTAAAATGTTTCATGAATTAATTGTACTCTTTAATGGATTCTATTTAATTAAGAAAATTTATCTTATCTATTTCTGCCATATTTTAAAAAATAGTTACAAATAAAAATTTAAATTTTGTATATTTTATTTCATTGATTTCCTTTTTTAAACACTTTCCCTCTTTAACTTATGTAATTATTTGTGCAGATGATAATTTATTTTAAGAAAGAAACATACATACACTGTGGTTGGACTTAGGGTCTTAGTTAGCCACAGTAAATGGTGAAGCCAGCATATATATACATTTGTATATATAAGCACAGCTTCAGTATATATATACATACACCTATGTTTCGACTGTCCTGCAGTCTTGGCTCCGAAGAAGATTGCAGGACAGTCGAAACGTAGGTGTAGGTATATATGTACAAATAAAGGGTTTGGCTAAAAAGTGTTCAAAGTGGTTTGGATAAATTATATTTATATAAGATATTACAGCAACATAAAATATTACAGCAACATAAAGAAAAGGATGATTTTGATAATATATAACATGTGAAAAGAAATAGTCATAAGATGTTTGTTAGTCATGTAAAATGGTGCAAAACTAGAGCGCATATTATAGATTCACTGACTTTGTGAAGTCCATTTTCTAATTTATTATTTTTATAATCAGAAAAGCCATAGCAATATACAATAGACCCAACTGTTTAAAAAATAAAAAAACATCTTCTAAAGTTATCTATTATTTGGAAGTCACTATTTACACATAAACTTATTGTATGACTTCAGCCAATATTATTTTTGCTGCATTTTATTTTCTCTTTTTTCATTGGTTACTTAAATATTTAACATTTTTTTTAATATAATCATGTCACTACTACCTTGAATAAAATAACAAATGTAATTGAACATTGACAAGTAATTTTAGATACCAAGCATAATTATAATAAAACTTCTAAACATCACATGATCATCATTTCTTATGCTTGCTCATAATTGTTATTAAAACAAGCAAAACTCTCCATACAGTGATGCCACTCAGTGCAAGCCAGAGTAATCAGTGGATGCCAAAAGGTTTGTGCATAAAATCCAAGGCTCTTCACTGATGAAGGCCACAAGCCAGAAACTAGTCTGGGGATATTGGATGAGTAGGCACTAGATAGGGATTATATGCACTAGGCTTCTGGCATCCATTGATTACTCTGGCTTGTACTGAGTGGCACTACTGAATGGAGAGTTTTGCCTGTTTTAATAACAATTATAATAATGATCAGAACCAGCACTGACATTTTTGCTGAGTGAATGATGCTTTGCCTGTCTTTATAGATAGCAAAAAATATATATATTTTAAATTTTTTACTCATGAAACAGTTCATGTCAATATAGTAATGTGTGTGAATAATAATAAATTATGGTTTATAGTCATACATAAAATGATGAGATACCTGAAAATTCTGAAGATGAATGATTTATTAAAAGAGATGAAAAGTTTTCTAAACTTTGGGATAATTCTTCAAATTCACTTGAAGTTTCCATTTCATCTTCTAAAACAAATATTAAAAGAAAATAAAAATATTTACTATATATAGTACACATTCATGTGTACACATACTTGTATACAGTATATGCTTAAAACATAACATTTGTTGAGAATTTAAATGATACATACATGATAAATATAAATCATTAAAATTAATTAATTAAATTTTTTAGCATATTGCTTTAAATGCAGTTCCATTGTTCAAATCACATAATCAATAATTCTAAATATTTGGATCTTACTCTTTTCCAGTAATAAATGAGGATAAACTGTCAAATCATCATTATCATTTTTGACCATTATCAATTCAATACAGAATGAATGTCTCTCCAAGTTTAATCCAGTTTCTCCAATCCTAACCTCTCTTCTTCATAACACAAGCCAATTTCCTTATATCATCCTTCAACTTTACATGTGATCTCAATTGGAAACTAGTTTAAAACATCAAATGTCCATCTATTATCATCTCCTCTAACAATATATCCAGACACAGTTCCATTTCAGTTTCTTAATTTTCTCAATGATATTTTTATATTTTACAGAGATTTATTCCTGTTAACCACAAATACCTTAATCTTTTAATAAAATTAAAAACAGAAAAACATGTTTTTCTTTTTACATATATAATTATAATTGTGTAATAGAAATACAAATTTTAATTAATTTATATGAAAAAAAGTAAAATAAAACCTTTAATATCATATAATAGATAGATTATCCAAATAATGTTTGGAAATCAAAAAATATATATACATATAAATCTTATTTTCTATGGAATAACATCGAAATATTTCAACATAATTATTAAATTAAATTGATTCATTTAAGACAGACAATTTTTTAATCTAAAATTATTCATTTAATTAAATATTAATAATTATTAGAATATAGCTTGTGAGATTATAGCATATATTGCTAATAATAAAATAAACACGGCTAATTTAGTAGATCCTTTTTTGTAAAGATAGTTTGTATTAAAACATACAGCAAATAATAAAGATGATAGGAGATTACCATAAAACTAAAAAAAATGAAATATTATTGTTTGATTCTTCAAGTAATCAATTCACATATGTCTCAAAAGAATAATCATGACTATAAAAATGATGCATTCAATATGTTGGCAGAAAGCTTTTCAAATCCAATTTGTCAAATCACAAATTAGACTTTAGTGTGCTATCTAAAAAATATTAAGGATTCTCATTATGTAACAATGGCATTAATGCATTGAAATGATAATAGTTTATCTCTCATTGGGCTATCTGGCAACACAATATTAATATTATAAAAGTTAAAGTAAATTTTGATAATGAACAAATATTCAAAAATATTTGTTCCTATAAGTTATTATTATGAAAATTGTAGGTAATTATTGGCAGGATAAAGAAATTTAGCCAAAACTATGTTTTTAATTGAAAAAGATTCTTTGATTCATTTTTAGCTTTTAAAAAAACTGATCAAGGAAAATTCTTAATGTCTACTCCATATATTCTTGTCATTGCAGCTTACCTCTGAATTAAGACCAAGAAACATTATGATACTCTTTATGAGATATAGTAGTGATATTTTTCTACTGGGATATCAAATGTGTTTTCTTGAAGACAAGATTAAAATACGTGTCAATTCTCATTCTCTTTTGTATTTACAATCATGAAAGACAAAATAAATTATAGCCCTCACTCCAAATGTTGTAAAGTCATGGGCCAAAACAGTAATTGGTCATTGAAGATGGAAAATGGTGAGATTCACCAGATTACAGATCTAGATTTTTGATGATCTTTTATTTAGCTGCTTTTAACTGTAGATCACATCCAAGTGAAAAAAACTTGCATGGATTGAAAGTAGTGTTTAACATCAAATAAATTATTGTAGAACTTTATGAAGTTAAAAGAAAACATAAGTGAAGTTAGATTAATCATAAATAAAAAATAATATCAAAATTAATACTGTACTTTATATAATAAGAAAATTAGTTACCCAACTTAATGAAATTATCATACTGATAAAATAGGACTTTTATATAGTTGTATAAAATGCTTTCAGTCACATCATGTAACATTTTCAAGAATAAAATATTGGGAGTAAATTTGAAAATGGATACAGAAAGGAGAATACATAGGTTTATGAAAATTGCAGAAAACCTATATATTATGAATTCTTTTTTTTTTTTTTTTTAAATCCAAAGGAAAAATGAATATGCAAACATCCAAATGATGGTATAATTGAAGTGAATTATATTTTCACTAATAAAAAGATTTAACACAGAAAATTATTATTGTTTGGTGGTTTGTAAAATATGTGTTAATGCAAAGCTATAACCAAAAATTGTTAAAAAAAGACAATTTTTAAATATATCAACTTTTGGTAATTACCTGCACTTTCTCCATAGCTAAACCAATCAAATAGTTAAGTTTACTATTACATATAACAATCATAAAGTTGAACAAAAAATTTAAAGAATAAATGAGTAAATAAAAAAATTAATAAAATACATAAAACAATTCATTTAAAAAATAATTATTTTAATACATAACAATAATCACATTTTTAAATTATTATTTTAATTTTTTTTACAACTCATTAACTATTTTCTTTAAAATTCAATTTTAAACACCTATGAATAAAAATTAAGTTTTATTTAAAGACTTATTTTGCTTTATACAAGTTGAAGATAAATTTAAAAAAACAACTATATAACAAAAAATTTGACAGACACAATAGACAAAAACAGAAGTTAAGCCCTTTGAACTTAAATGTTTGAATTGCAAATTAATCAAAGTGAAGTTTCTGGTTATGGAATAAGCAGATTGAGAATTTTTATAATTAAACAAGAATCAATTTTCTACAATATTATTAGTGGTTGTACATTTGCTTTGTCAAAAGTAATAATAATAATAAAATAATATCTTATGATAGTTTATATTACTTTTATTAAAATGTGACATGTAGTAAAAAATGTAGAAAAGAAATGTTGAGAATATTTATAATTATTTTATTTTCCATTTGTTATTTAATCTTTTTTTTGTGTGTATATAATGTAAACCTTTTTTTATAAGTTACAAATGCCAATAAGTCTTATAAAATTGTAAGAGCCATGATTTTAGATCCTTGATGCATATCAATGAATTATGAATGCTGAATCAAATTCAACTTTATGAAGATGATAATACAAAATAATAGAAAAATTAAGAACTCATGAGCTGGGCATATACATGGTCTAAAAAAGAACAAATTTAAGAATGTTTTAAATTACTACTGGTTATTACCTGATATATGTATATATATGCAAACGATAAATAAGTTTATTACTTCATAAAATTTCTCTTAAATGTAAATGTAGATTATAAGATTGACCATAGTTAATCTTTTAAAGAATTATTATAATTATAAAACCACACCCATATTCATCATAAAAGTTATATAACAAAATAGAAATTCCTTAAGACAAAAGTATATCCAATATACAACCATAATGAATTATATATGGATATTAATTTAAAGTCACAATAACTACTAATCAAATTAAATTCTATTTGAATAAATATTAATGCCAAGAAATCAATAAATACCATGAATTACTATCTCCATAATATATATAACTTTAATGTTTATTGAATGTATATCAATAATAAAAACAATTCTGTAAAAATATTTTTTGATACAAGAAAAAAATATAAGCTAATATAATTGCACATAAAACCTAAGAATATTTAGTCTGTACTCTTGCCTTAAAATATATCTGTAGAGGCAAAGCAAACACTAAATAGTAATACTTGTCATTTGATGTAATTTAAAAAACACAGCAAAAACAACTTTCAAAAATAATTACCCTCCATTATAGCAGCAGCAAGCATAATAAAGCAATAGCTGCCAAAGTAGAATTTGTCCTCTTTATTTTCCAATTAAATGGATAAATTTCGCGAGTAATGTGCTATTGTAAAATTGTATAAAAAATTTAATCAGAGGCTATATACTGTTTCTAACAAAGCATTTTCTTTCACTTAGCATTAACATATCTAAAATTAGATCTACTCTAGATACTAATCTACCATAGAAATTACATGTAAAATTTTCATTGTTAAGATCACTAAGATTTTTCTGTTCAAATGGTCTATATAGTCTACTTAAATCTTATTTCAAAATGCAATCTTAAAAATGTTTTGCTTCCTACTGTCTTTAAGTAGTTATTTATATTTATTATATTGGAATATAGTTTTATTAATTATAAGCTGGTTAATATTAAAGTGTTTTACATACAAAAAAAATATTTAAGATTTAATTAATCCAGGACTTGAATGCTCCTTTGGTGTACTTAATAATAAATAATAGTAACTATTATGTTATATATATATATTATAACGGTCAGGGTGTATTGATAGTTGCAGTCTTATCGTATCTGCCATACAAGGGCGCCACCAGGCCATTCAAACATGGAAAATTTATATAGTAGGCAGATACATACTGTTAATATCCAACTTTATTTATATTGACCGTTAGCCCATACCACCAGCTCAAGGAGACGCAGAGATTTAATATATAAATTCTTAACCAACATTTCATTCAAGAAAGATTTGAAATTAAAAATAAAATAAAATAAACCACTGCCAGTAATAACACACAAAAAACATTTATTAATGCACATATATAAATATTTAAAATTGATGAATAAAATTCATCTTGTTTAGATTTTAATATTAATTTTAAATTTAAATTATTTGGAGTAAGTCCGCACAGATGGACATTTTAATAATATTTTACTTTAGAATATTGAGTATAGATAGGCTACATAGATTTCTCAGTTAAAAACTTTTCAAAATCTCAGACTAAAAGTTCGGAGCCAAACCAACGCCTGCTTCCTGACATACAGATGTAACCGATGCAATATGAAGATGCTAGCATAAAACCATGCTGACAGGAATATGCATCTGACAGCGTGATATTATTTGAAGGACATGATCCTCATCCAGTACAGGAATGTGCATCTGTCTGGCGAAGGAATCATGTATATAAAATAATTGAAGAGAAGTGCTACGTATGGGGGAGTGGTCTATCTGCCGACTTATAATCCCTATCTACAGAGCTAGAAGGGGTCAATGGTGCAGGAAATATGTCTGCGTCCATTGCAACACAATGACTACATCTTTGGGTCATGCGTTCTATTGGGCTTTGCCCTGTACGCTAAACATGCTTCACATTACATTGATATAAACACCCATATATCTCTCTACTAGCATCAATCTAACTACGAGACAAATAGTCTGAAACTAAACCCCTTCAAAATAAACATAAACGATTAAAATATAAAGTTATTTGTTGAACATTGCTGAGGGAAATTTACAATAAAGTAAACCCAATGGCACTCACACAAGGTGCCGCATTGACAACAATAACATTAAAAGATATACGAATAAATATGTGTGGACACTCTGCATGAGGTGTCATATTTACTGATATCTATATATTTTAAGCATATGAAAAAAAAAACCTAAACGTTAACGAATCTATGCAGCTATCTACACCCAACTTAAATTTAATACATTTTAATAATTTAGATAATAAATAAATAAAAATGTAAAATGGAAATGATTATTTAAACATATGCATAAAAAAAAATATTTATAATTGATTTTGCATTCTTTAGATCAGATAAGAGTTCTTATTTTCCGTTATTAATTGCAAATTTAGAAAAAGTTCCTATTAGATAAACATAAGAGTTCATACTTTATGGATTCGGCAGATTTAGAGATCCATCTTCGTGATCACTTTCGTAGATTGTCCTTCTTTGAAATGAAGCCACTTCTTGTCATTCATTTGGTCAGGAACTGTCATCATGAGGCCTCAGCTGGTTATCAAGAAATTGAATCTATTGCAAGACTCCCATATGTGGAGTCTGCAATACAGCTACAGCTCATATATGGCCTAATTGTCAGCATCTAAGACAACAACAATTATTCATGAATTCAAATATTTTTGCTTTTATATTTTTATTAGCCTCTTATCAGCATTTCGAACATGATGTCACAGACTAATGTTTCATTTACAGTCCATGCTGTGGCTTCGTGCTTGCATTGGTCATTTAATTTTTTTTTATTCTCTTATCTCACCCTTTTAATTATTTAAGTGCCCCAAGGGCTAGTTTGCTTTGCATTTAATTAATAAAACAATCATTTCCATTTTCTAAGATGATAGAAATCAATATTTATTTCTATTTTCAAAATATCAATCTTTATATTTTTACTTTTTTTTACAAAAAAATACTTTCAAATACTTTTTTTATTAAAATAGTTTTAAAGTTTTCCATATGTGCGACAATATATATGTTAAATATAACTTTTAATTTTCAGTTTTTAAGTTACGTTTTTTTTTCTTATTTATTAATAAATCAATTTTTATTTATGATCTTTTTATTTTAATTTTAAAATAATGTAACGGCACTTGTGCCCATTACAATATATATAAATTAATGATGTATCTAATGAATTAATATTTATCAAGATGCATTGTGATCCATACATTATAATCCTTTTAATATGATACTGGCTATCAATAAAATATTATGTAATAGTTCTTTAAATATTCTTATTATCTGTGACATACTGCATATTGAATTTAATAAATTTTATTAATTTAATGATTTTTCTAAAGGAGCATATGCCTCTCAAAGTGAAAAAACAGAAGTCAACTTAGTTATGATATATGTTTTGTAGCAATGAAATTTGAACAATTAGAACTGTTTTCGTTTTGTAGGATGAAGGCAATAATTGATACAACATTCATAAATTTTATTATATATATTTTATTATTATTATTATTGATTGATTATTGCTGCTGACTTTGTAGAGTTAACATGTGTTATTTGTCTCTCTGATTTTTGAATTCTATAATTCTTATTTGGCTAAGTTTTTTTTTTCCTATTTGTGATGGTATTATTAAGTAGAGTTTGAAGATTTTATTGATATTGTTTTGTATGTATTTTATTTTCTAATGGTTTTATATTTCAATTTTTTTTATTGATTTCTTTTAACTTATTTTTAAGTAGCCATTTTTTTTTTTGATTTTTTAATCTTGTTTTAGAATTATTATTTTTATCTTAGTTTTTTATCTTTGTTGTAATTTTTTTTTTTTTTAATTAATTGATTTATTTTATTCTTTTTGATTTTTTTTTTTTTTTATCTTTACTTTAGATTCTTAATTATCTTACTTTTTAATCTCTGTTGGAATTTTAATTAGTTTTAATTTTCTTTTTGTTTGTTTGGTTTTAAAACTTAAGGTTTTTAATATTATGGATAAATGTAATTCTTGTCATTTAGCTCTTCCTTTTGGTGGAAATTTTATAACTTGTCTGGGTTGTAATGGGAATGTTCATTTTAAATGTAGTACAGTAAGTGAAAAGACATTTAAAAATATGTCATCTACAAATAAAGCATTATGGAGGTGTAAAAATTGTAGAGCAGGAACTAATTTAAATTTGACTTTAAATGATGGATCTAGTTCTGATTCCTTATCTAATTCTTTAGATAATAATTCTAGTCTTGAATTATTTCAGCAGATGAATACAAAACTTGATATGCTGCCTGTTTTACAGAATAATATTGATTCATTATCTCAATCTTTTGCTAAACTTACTTTAGAACTTGAATTAGTTCAAAATAATATAAAAATATTGATTAGAGAATTTAATGAAATGAAAGAAAAAGTAAAAACACAAGATTCTTTGTTATGCAATTTGCAAAAAGAAGTTTTTTATTTAAAGCAGCAAAGATTAGAAAACAATATTGAAAGTGTTGGTGTTGATTATGCTAATGATGAAAATTTATTTAATATTGTTGAAAATATAGCTAAAAAATTAGAATTGTCAGACTTGAATAAAAATTATATTAATTCTATTTATAGATTAAAATATGGAGGTAGTTTTAGGCCTGTAATAAAAGTTAATTTTGTTAGTAAAATGGTAAGAGATTTATTCTTGTCAGGAGGTAAAAGAATTAAATTATATCTATCTGATGTTTTGCCCATTGCTACAGCTGATAAGCGTATATATTTGAATGAAGATTTGTTGCCTGAAAATAGGAAATTATTTTGGAAAGTTCGTTCAATGGCTAAAGAAAATAAGTATAGATTTGTTTGGATTAAAGATGGGAAAATTTGGTTGAGGAAAGATACTGGGGATAGGGCTATTAGGATTGTTTCTGAATCGGATTTGTCTAATTTATGACATGGATTATCTTTTAAAAATACTGTTACAGAAAAAGATAATTTGGCTATTGAAAATTTTAAGATTTTTCATATAAATATTCGTAGTGTGAGGAAACACTTTGATGAGTTGTTACTTCTTTTACATTCACTTGATTATTCATTTGATATTATAATTTTGTCTGAGATCTGGATTAAGGAATGTGAAAAAGGACTGTATGAGTTAGAGGGATATACATCAATTATTAATTGTAGAATTAATAATAGGTCAGGTGGAGTTTTAGTTTATTATAAATCAGTGCTTTGTGTGACTTCTATTGATGCAGTGTTTGATTCTTCTGAATGTCTTGTTTTAAATTTCATTTTAGGTTCAGACAAATTAACACTTATTGCTCTGTATAGGTCTTACAGTCATACAGTTGAAAGCTTTAGTGACGAACTTGGTGATTTGCTTACTAAATTAAATGATAAATTCATTATTCTTGTTGGTGACTTGAACATTGATATTTCTGGTGAAATTTCTGTTGCTGCTCAACATTATTTAAATATGCTGTCACTTTTTGGATTTATTCAATGTTTATTTCATCCTACACGTGTTACATCTTCATCATCTTCACTTATTGATCACGTCTTTGCTAGATGTCCTGAAAATATTCTTTTGAAAACATCTTTTTTGGATTGGTGTCTTACAGATCACAGAGGAATTGTTGTTACTTTTAAAAAGAATTTTTCTCATAGTAAAAAGTGTTTTAAACTTTTATCTCATGATCGTTTGAAATCCTTAATTACTAAATATGATTGGAATTTAATCTTTGAGTTGAATGATGTAAATTGTGCATTTTCATTCTTTGTTGACAAGATGAAGGAGTTTATAGATTTTGTTCTTTTATAAAATATATAAAGAAGAAAGATCTGAAGAGACATGATTGGATTACAAATGAGTTAATATCAAAAGTTAACAGTAAGAATAAATTGTACAAGCTTTTCAAAAGGTTTCCTGCTAATGAAGATTTAAAAATTCAGCTAAAGGTTCTTGATAAAGAAATAAAGAAAGATATGGTCAAAGCTAAATTGATTTTCTATTCTACTCAAATTGATTCTTTAAAATCAACTAAATTAAGCAACATTTGGACTGTTGTTAAAAAATTTATTTTTAAAGAAGGATTTTCACAAATTTCTAGACTAAAGATTAATGAAATATCTATTGATGTTTTAAATAATTCAAAACTAATAGCTGATCATTTCAATCAATATTTTGTACACAGTGTGGAATTGTTAATGAATAGTTTTGACAATAATTGCAGTTCTCATGTTTTTCAATATAAGAAATCTATCCTGAATTCTTTTGTTTTTAAAGAGATTGAAGATTGTGAAATTTTAGATTCTCTTTATAAAATGAGACATAAAAAATGTATTGGTTTGGATTGTATTTCTGTAAAAATATTAATTGAAAATGTTTCCATTCTTTTACCAATTTTATCTTTTTTATTTAATTCTTCTATTGATTCAGGTATATTTCCAGATTGTTTAAAATCTGCTGTTGTTACACCTATTTTTAAGAGTGGAGATAGGGAATGTTTGGAAAACTACAGGCCAATTTCTATTTTATCAACATTGTCTCAAATTTTGGAAATGTGTGTAAAAAACAGAATTGTTTTGTTTTTTCAAAAATATAATTTATTTTCAACAATCAATTTGGGTTTTTGCCAGGAAGATCTACAGAACTGGCTTTATCTGAACATGTTTCAGTCATCACTGAATCTTTAGAAAAAGGTTACAAAACTATAGGCATTTATTTAGATTTGCGGAAAGCATTTGACTGTGTTCCACATGATATATTAATAATTAAGTTACACCATTGTGGCATAAGGAGTGCTATGCTTGAATGGTTTAAATCTTATTTAAGTAATAGAAGCCAATTTGTGAAAATTAATAATTTTTTGAGTGATTCTGAAATAATTAGATATGGAGTTCCTCAAGGTTCAGTCCTGGGACCATTGTTATTTACTGTTTATATTAATGATCTGCTTGATCTTTCTCTTCATTCTAACATTTTTTGTTTTGCAGATGACACTGCTTTGGTTACTTCAGCAGTTTCATATAGTTTACTTGAGAAACTTGTGAATGAAGATTTATTTAAAATTACACAATGGATGAACAGTAATAGATTACTGCTAAATATTAATAAATGTAATTACATAATGTATTCTCTTAAAAATATTCCAGCAAAAGACTTGTTAATTCAATTGCCTTATGTTAATAAAACGTCTTGTCAGAAAATTACCAGGACTTCAACAATTTCTTACCTTGGCTTGGTTTTGGATGAGTATTTACATTGGGATAAACATATTCTTTGGCTTCAAGTAAAATTAAGAAAACTTAATTTTCTTTTTTATAGATTAAGAGATTGTTTGAATAAATATGTCCTATTAAGTATATATAAACAAATTTTCTTAAGCAGACTTTCTTATGGTATAACATTATGGGGTGGCACTGCAGCATATTTTTTGAAGTCATTGCAAACACTACAAAATTTTACATTAAGAATTATTTTGTTTAAACCTTTGGATTTGCCGAGACTTGAATTATTTAAGTGTGCTGGAGTTTTAACTATTCATCAATTATTTTTAGTGAATATTTTGTGTTATTATATTAAATACAAAAAAATTAATAAATATAATTCTTCATCAATAATGGTGACTAGATCAAGTGATTTTGATTTATTATTTGAACCAGTGTACTTTAAAACTCATTGCAGATATCAGAAATGTTATCTTGGTCCAAGATTTTATAATATTTTTATAAGAAACATTGGATTTAATGTTAATGACTTATCAAGGAAAACTTTGAGAAAATTAATTATGAACTGGATTGTAATTGATGATAATCAAAAACTTTTTATTTCTATTTAATTATTTTATTGTATATTAATGTTTTTTATTTTATTGCACATGTATTTTTGTTAAGCTCCATGCATGATTTATTTATCACAA